>JANVCC010000070.1:9822555-10008583 GCA_025345505.1 Todiramphus chloris collaris | reverse complement strand
TGCATGATGATGGTGCAAACTCTGTGTTATTCTGTGGTTCACACAAGATTACTGACGAGGAGTGAGCAATAGTTTTAGTGCAGTTTAGGCCAGATGTGTATGGTCACGAGGTGGTTCTAAGGTAGAATTCCTGGATATATGTTCCTTTAGGTGAGTGGCTGTCCTATTTCTGGATGTAATCCTTATGAAGCTGTTCTCTGTGAATTACTGAACAGGGGCCCTCTTCCTTGCTGGGTGAGGTTTCAGTCCAGATGCTGCAGAGAGCTGACTCTGGGGAGTGTCGGGCTCAGGGTGCAAGCTTGCTGGAGGGGTTGGGTCTGAGTATTACTTTGCACCAGAGTAGTTTCTCTGCGCTACGTTGTGTGGAAAGATTCAGTCATTTCCACCCAAAGCAATGAAATAAATCCAGTCAGACATTTCATCTTGAAATACCCCACCCTCCATAACAAATGTTAAAAAGAAAATGTAGGTTTTGGCCAGTAATTTCCACTGATTAAGCTGATGCTTGTAATTATGATCTAGGCAGGCCATGTGTTGCAAAATGTGAGTATCTTTTTATTTGAGCAGAGGAAGTTACAAGATTTATATAGTCCCTTTGATATTTTATTTAACCCAAAAACTGTTTGGGAAGGAGAGAGTCTGTTTAGTTTACCTCTGTCCTAGATTCAGTTTTAATATCTAATGTTTAAATGAAGGGGGGTTGATCTTTATTCTTAATGATTCATGCTGCCTCAAAGCACAGTGGTTTCTAGTTGTGTGCTGCCTTTCCCACTGGGGGATGCAAACAAAAGAACAATAATTTCAGACTCCTCCTTCAGTTTCCAAGAGAACCTTAGCTGCTCAGGGATAGCTTTGAATTTTAAAAGCATTTTCCTTCCAAATTATGTATTGATTGCACACAAAATAGCAGTGCTGTAATATGCAATTTAAAACAAATGCATGATGGTGCTCATTTGCTTTTAATGCTGCTTTTTCCAGCAGAAAAACACAAAGTGGATTCTGTTCCCATAAACCAGTCTTGCAAAATCCTTACAAACATTTATTAGTCTAGACACAAAATATTCTCACCCGGCCTCAGCTTGACGATGGCAAAAAAAACTAAAAAAAAAAAAAAGAAGCAAGCTAATATTGTAATTTGCTGGGGGAAGAGGGGGGGGGGGGGGGGGGGGGGGGAGAAAAAAGCTTGCCCCAGGCTAGTGAACCAGTAACATTTTGCTGGGGCTGCCTACAACAACAGATGCATCCTATTCCCATAGGGTTTCCAGGCCTGCCTATTCTCTTATGCTAAACTTGGACACTCTCATAAACATTCTCTTTGAGTACCACACCCCAGTCACATCCTGGGCTCTTCTCATTTGGTTGATTTAGTAATGACACTAAACATGTTCGTTTTGCCTCTCCTTACCAATCTTAGTGTTCCCCCATCTCCCCACAGATAGCATTTAACTAATGCAGTAATTAAAAAATAATCTTAATATATGGGAACTGGAATAATTGATAGAAATAAATTAGTTTAAAATAGGTGATGTAATCACAGTTGAAATCTGCATGTGGAGAGCCTTGATTTAAATGATTTCTTCTAATCTTGATTTGCATTTGTGCTTTTGATAACTTTTCATAAATGGCAAATATTCTTATTGTTTGCTATTGTGGTAGTTGGCAAAATTCTGTTTTGTAAAGGGATAAATTATATCAGTGAGTGTTTATCAGTCCTTTATCTCAAAATACACTCAGTATTAATTTTTATTTTTCATCATTTTCTTAGAAATTAGTGAATAATGCATCTCTTATTTTTCAGATAAAAATCAGTTCCTTTTATTTCCAGTTTATATCAATCTGTATTTGATTGGAAATTAAAATTTTATTAAAAATTCCCCTAAACAGCATAACATGCCTGTGTTATTAAACTACTGTAAATATGTAGAATATTAAAGTATATATTTATTGAAGCTTGACTGTATTTTTTTTTTCAAAACCTACAAATTTATAAGAGAAAATATGATACTTTTTTATACTTACTAGATGAATGTTGTTGTTTTTGTGAGGACATACCGATGTCTGTTAAGATGAATTTTGTCTGTCCTTATGTGATTCAGTTTACACTGAGAGCATTATGAAGCCACATTAAAAAAAAAAAACTTCTAAAATATCATCTCTGAAGTCACATTTTTACTTCCTAAATGGAGAAGCAAATAATGCAGCAAAGAAAATAAAGGACTTTTTATGCACTCTGCACTCCTTGACCTTCTTACAAAGTGGTAGTGGACCTGACAGGCTGGAGGAGGCTTTAAGGAGGGCATGGGGTTGGAAGCAGGTGGGTCTGGGTTGTGCAGAAGAGGTTTTGAGGAAACATGTGTGAGCTAAAGCTTGTAGTGGCCGGAGTGGTAGGGGAGGCTCTGAAGAGTAGTTGCAGCCTTGATAATGGGCCTGAAAGTCTTCACCTTGACATGCACTAACCTAGGTCCATGCAGTAGAACTGTGATTTTTCTTTTTTCTTTTTTAATTGTTTTTTCTTTTCAAGTGATGCTCCAGGGCCTTGCTTTTTCCTCATTCATAAACACTGGCTCATAGAAACACTAAGGTTTATAAATTTATTTCAAGTATTTTGGCATCCTTTACAAGTTACTCAGACTCAGGTCTGTGTCCTGGTGTACGCAAGTCTGTGCGCGCATGTGGAGCGTGTAGCAGTGCATATTAGTGTCACCTGGTGAGTCCATTGTAAGTCCTTGTTTTCAGTTTCTTGGAGAATTTCTCACACATTGTTTCTATTTGGAGGCTGCTTTTGTTCTCTGCTCATTGAGTTTTGGGGAAACGTTCAGCTGGTTGAAGAGCAAAATTAACAGAGTGAAGAGGGAAGCAAGGAGAGGAAGAGAGGCAATCTCCATGTAAAACTGTATTTCTCTTTTCTGAACAGCTCTGTGCCTCGGGGATTTGACATAGAACTTGAAATTTGGCAAGGATGTAGCCCTGAGGTCTGAGAAATGCATTCCACTGGTTTTGGAAAAAAAAAAAAAAAAAATTAAATAAAATTGTCAGAATTATGAGTCATGCTGTATCCCTACCTTTTTGTCTCCAGGTGGAATTTTCAGGATGTTTTGTTACCTGCTCTTGATTATGCTTTTGTGCCTGTCGTGAACGCTTGCAGGCTGCTCCAAATCACCTGAATGAAAGGGTTCTCCTCCTGGGGCTGCCTGGGGTTGTGTGCTGGCACAGGGCAGAGTGCTTCTCGTGCTCCCGCCAATGCCGCTGGCCTGGCAGGAGGCAGACAAGCGCTGGGAGCTGGTAGGCCCTGAGAGCTGGTGCAGCTTGTTCCGGGGTACAGCACTCCCAATGCTCTTAATTGCTGTTGAGAAGATAGCATTTTGCTGTGGTGGAAGGCAAATATTCGTGAAAGCAGATAGCAGCTGATGTGAAATCTGGTTTCCAATTGACAAGGGCACGTACGGTTGGTTGCAATCAGTGGAGGAGGGGGAGAGGAGAAGGAGACAATCTGTGCTAAGCTGTGTCACCTTTAGAAGCGCGGGGGTTCCTGTACAGCACAAGGGATGATTAGAGAATGAGTCGGGCTATCTAGCGAAGGAGACCATCTGTAGGACTGCTGCTTTGGTCTCTGAAGAAGCTGAAAGGTGTCTGGGGACACAAATTCTGGGAAGTGAAGAGAAGGTCTTGTACTTCCAGCACTAGACTAGGGCTTGGGAAAATGAAGGTCTCTAGAAATTTTTCATCTGGGGGAAAAAAAATGCAGATTCAAGATGAAGGGAACATTTTGTGAAATCCTGTCTGTGCCAGATTGTTTCATTTTAAAGAAGGAAATCCCAGGAGAATAAAATCTTTTATTTTGATGTGTTAAGGAGAAACTTTTTTGACACACAATTTTTGAAATGAGTTATTTTTTACCGTTCAATTTTTCTAAAAGCCAATATGAAACATTTTGGGGGGTGAATTAAATGTTTATTCAACCCAGAACACACTTCAGAATTTTCTCATGTCAGTAATTTATTTCTTCCTCCTTTCCTTTTTGCTATGTAACAGCACAGCAAGCAAATGGCAAGCAAAACAAAACAGCTGTAACTATGAAAAAGAAGTATCCCTAACTCTGCTGCCATTTTATTGGGTATGATAAGCACTTGTGTAAGTTTGATAGTTGCTTTCAAGAATATTCATGAAGCAGTACCTCATGTTAGAAGCACTGACTGCTCACAGTTTGAATTGAACACTTGAGAGGTCAAAAAAAAACCCGCCTATGTGAGGTTTATGTGCCAAGATGAGCTGATCACATAGAAAATAGATGCTTATGTGGCTGAGGAGCAGAGATGTGTGATGTGTTAAAGGTTCTTTTTCATCAGTGCACCCGTGATTGGTAAGTGTTGTGTCTGAACAGTAGCTTCTGGATGGACAGACATAAAAACTGGCTATGGCTTTGTGTGTCAAAAGCAATGGCACCAGTTACTGCGCTTACAGTAGAGGTACCTGGAGGATATTTTGTGACAGAGAAAGATAATCTAGGTCATTTAAGTAGTCACTCATGGCCTGAAAGTCCAAACTTTACTTTACTTCTTACCCATTAAAACCAGCGGGGGTAGCAGGTAATGAAGAAAGTCTGGTTGCATGTCCTGTGCCAGGCTCCTTTCAGCCTCTGCAGGGCTTTGTGTTGGCTTCCCAGAGCTCCAGCACAGGTCTGGCTTTGGCATAGCCCAAAGCTGTGTGTGGGCAGGCAGGCCAGCAGCTTTTGGTCCGTGGCTCCCTCCTGACAGGCTGTAATGCAGTCTGGACCCGAAGTGTGGCCTGCTCTTTGTAGCGTGTGTCATGTCTACCTCAAATCAGTTTGACAAGTTTTGCTCCTCTGTCGAATTGGAACCAGACAATTTTAAAACAGGACTCAGATGTGAATATTGGAGGATTTAGACGGAGATGTGGATTTATTTTGGAGTCATAAGCAGTAATGCCCTCTGAACCTCACAAATCATGAACAACTGACTACAAAACGGAGTCCTTCACCCTTCTTGCTGAGAGGCAGCCCGGATGAGAGCAGATTAGCCTATGCTGAGCTCTGTGTTCAACAGTTTTTGACAGAGATACATTTACTCTGAATGAATTGGTAATACTACATGGTTTTAAAAGTTTGTAGCAGTTTCTACCGCTGCTGCTTCTCCTGAGCCACCCTGTTTGTGCATATTCTTAAAATCATATTATTTGGGTTTGGGTTTTTTGTTGGCATGCTTTTCCTGCACTCTGGATGGAAGTGTCATACAGCAAGCGGGGAGAAATGCCTTTTTATAAAGCATACAACCTGAACACACACTGAACGCTCTCTCTAATCTCATTTATTTTCTTGCTGCCTCAGCTACTTCTGTTTAGGGGGTGGAAGGAAAAGGTGGGTAAAAAATTTGTGCTAGAAACAGATTCTTCTACATGTGACTTCTATTGTCAAGTCTTTGTCTTTTTCCTCCTCAAACATAATCAAAGGGGCAGAAGGCTTCTGCCTGCCTTTATTAAATATTTATATAATTCTTTATGCAAATCTGCTATAGGGAAAAATTTAAATGTTGAATTCCACTCTGTAAAATAAATCTGCCATGATGTACTAATGAATTGTGGCTATGAACTGGTTACAGTCTGTTTCTGAAGAGTGGTGTCCTGAGCAATTGCCTACTCAAAGATAAAATATAAGATCCCGAACCTTCAAAAAAGTGTACCTGCACTTAAAGTTTATTAAGTTCCTGGAAAAAATGTCTGTTTCATGGGCTGGTTTTGCTAGGAATGTCAGTTGTATGAAAATCTGACGTAAAACTACACAAGAGGATTGCAGTGGTGAATGTTTTGAGAGATTAAGAGTGCACCTAACTCAAAGTTTTTCTCCAGATTGTTTTGTAGAAAAATGCTGCTTTTGATGTAAAGCAAACATGTGGAATGTTTCATTATAAATAAAACCACACAACATAATGTCAATATTAACAGTGAGGGATAAAAACACTGTCCAGATAAAACCAGAAAATCTTAAACAATATTAAGTCATGTATTTGACCCTAAAGTATGTAAGGGACAAGCCAAAACAATCTCTGAATCACTAGTGATGATCTTCAGGAATTCGTGGAGGATGGGGGAGGTCTCAGAGGACGTGAGAAAGGCAGACACAGTACCTAGTCTTAAGTGAGGGATGGGCTTGAGCAGAGGAGGAAAACTCATAGGGAATCACAGATTGGTTCGTGGGATTCATTCCCAGGATGATATGGGAAGAATTTACTAAAAACAGTCTGTAAGAACCTAAGGAATTATAACAAGGTCCTTGAAAAGATGAATTCATCAAAACCAGACGATGTAAAGCCAGTCCGATTTCATTTTTTATTGGAGCAATTGACCTGCTGGAACGGGATGTTGCAAACCTTACTGAAGACAAGCTAGAAACACGGGAAGATCCCACACGGCATTCTTGTGAGCAACACAGGAGACGTGTTTTAGAGGAACTGAGATACAAGGGTGATGCATAATTGGTTTGATAAACTACTTGAGTTTGAATTTTCATAATCCCCTGGTAAACTGAGAGAACATGTCAAGCAGGGTGCTACAGATGGAATAATCCCATTAGCACCAAGGAGAAGGGAATGGAAGTTTTTATGAAGGCAGGGAAGGGTTGTAAGCATCTCGCTTTGTTGAGATTTTAGTGAATGCTGTCATAGCTCTTTCTAGCCTTGAATTAAACAGGTTTTTTTCAGTCACAACATCCTTTTTAAAAGAAACCCCAGAATTTACATAGCGTAGCCAGAAGAGCATAGATGCAGCTTTCTTTTTCTGAGACCTGCTTGCATCAAAGAGACGTGTTGCTCCGTTGATAAACAGTGAAGGGATGGGATAAATCTGCCTGTGCACCATGAGCGAACCTGAACCTCAGCAGAGGTGTGATACCAAGATTTAGCTAAAGGGCTGCAGGTGAGGCAATTGGCACGTGGACCTGTAGGCTTGCAGGCACTGCAAACGCCATTGGGTAAATGAGGGATTGCAGAAAAACACTTAAGAGATTGGACAGGTTTGCCACTTTATTTATCTTCAGCCTTATCTCATGCATGGTCAGATGTTGCTTTCCGCTGTGCTCTGTATCATCCCCGAACAGGACCCTCAGTGGGACTCTCTGGCCTGCCCTGCAGGTAGCTCCTACGTGCTGCGCTAAGTATCAGGCACTGCAGGGCACTGCACTTTGCAGGCTGCAACTTCAGACAGCAGAACTGGCTGTTAAGTAGCTTTTCAAAATGGGCATTTCTGGCATTTTTGAAATTTTACTCAAGATCGCAGAAAGATTAGGTAATACCACCCAGCTCTTCCCCAAGTGCATTGCTCAACGTTGGGTCTTGGCACTTGTCCGTCTTTTGTGAAGAGCCCTCTTGTCCCACAGAGAAGCGGTCCGGTTAATAATGCTCTACCTCTTGTCCCTCAGCACACTGAGACAAATGGATCCATTTAGCTTTGCTTCATGGTTCTCTCGCTGCAAAGATGAAAGAGATGGCCTGCAATAGGTACTTTGTATATATATTAAAATAAATATCTTCTATACTTCTGTGCAGTTTTACAGACTGCCAGCATTAACTTGTGGAAGAAGGGTATCTTTCAACTTCAGTACTATTAAATAATTGTCATCCTGGAATGATGATTACCCACAATTTATTGAGCATTGTCAGTGTCCTTAATGCCATGTAACCATATCCTTGGCATAAAGAGCCTGTCATGTCGTGCTGTGCACTTGGGATTTAAGCACAGTAGTGTAGAGGGTGACTTAAAAATATTTGGGGAGGATATTTGTGAAGAAGTGAGGTGAGGCACATAGTTTCAAAACCAGAGTTTATGGAGTAGGACTGGATGGCAGCTGTAGATGAACACTTTTGTCTTTTGCCTAAAGAAAAAATGTGAAGCTTATGATTATTTATCTTCCTGCCTATCCACAGTCTCTGCCCTCCCATAATCAAAAAGAATCATCCTACCATACAGTGAAAAATAGTATTTCTTTTCCCCTTACTATTTCTTGTAACTGCCTTTCATCCATTTACACTGCTCTTTTTCCTTTAAGATGTTGTCATGAAGAAAGCTAACCTTCTGATTTTAACCTGCTACCTGATGGTCCCTTTCTAAGCCTTCTGAAACAGCTACTGAGTTTTCCTTTTGATCTTGAGCATGCCCCCACTTTGGGAAGTAGATTATATTCTACTGTCTAAAAAATCATGTACCTGTGGGATTTCTGGTATGAGAAATGAGTGTCTAATTTTGTTTCATGAAGAAAACTATTACAGAGTTTATAACTCTCTGCAGAAGTTTATACATAATTTCCAACAGACTAGTTTTGGTCTCTCTGAGAGAAAATTCTCTCTAGTCTGTGCTATTTAAGGTTATATTTATTCTCTGAATTTCTGTAGGCCTCAGATTTGTTTGGTGGTACTTTAGTTCCCCTTAGAAATGGACAAGGCATTCTAAAATGAAAATAAATAATTTTGTTTGACTTCTGCTTGCTATATCAGTCTTCAATGCCTTTTCTCTCTGGTGCAGTCCACATCATCAATCATGTCCCTGTTAATGCATAGCAGTATGAAAACAGATTTTAGTTAATTGCCATGTGCTAGCAATCAGCTCTTACTGGTCTTCAATTGGAGAATGACATTTGGGGAGCTAGAAAGAAAGGATAGTCATCTTTTGTCTGTCAAAATGCCCTAAAAAGTCATTGTTTTGCCTGTTTTCTGGACTTGGGAGAAAGGCCCCACACGTGCCTGTGTTCACATAAACAATACAATAGAAAAACCCTCCAGGCCTGCCTTGTCTGGGACCTTTCACAACCTCTGACATAAAAGGTGTGACAGAGTCAGTAGTGGAGATGTCACACTGGGGTTGAGTTTGGGATAAGGACTTGAGATCAGAGGGCAGTTGAGAGAAGTTGTCATAGCGTAGGCAAAGCATTCCAAAAGCACTGAGACAACTGACCTCAGCGTTGTGCCAAGAAAAAGGCTTCTGAAAAAAGTGAAACAAAGTTCTCTCTTTTAAACCATCCTGTGTTTTATGCCTTTCAGTTCATTGACACGAACTAAAACAAATTTCAGCTTGTAATAAGTGAATTTCTTAACTTAGCTTCGAGTCACTCTTTTTGGAATGGGTCTGCTGGTTTCAGGTGATGAACAGGGGCAGATTGAACCCCAAAGGACTAAATTACCTTAAGCCAAAATGTGTAGCAGAATAGAAGTTACTCTTTAAATTGAACTAATTCCACTGTCTCTTCTTTGCTACAGGTGGTGGATGTGGACTTTAAAACAGTGTGTCTCAACATTTCATCCTCAACTATCTATTTTTAATCTGATTGCACTACAAAAGAAAAGCTGCTAATGGGATAAATGTTGAGACTTTACAAGAACTGACTTGAAGTACCGAAAGCCATTATTATTAATCAAGAAGAGCTTGAAGCTAAGTCTGTATCTGACCAGTCAATATCATTTTCACGTAACAGGCATGGCAAGTAAACGAAAATCAACCACACCGTGCATGGTCTTAGCCAACGAGCAGGATCCGGATCTAGAAATGGTATCAGACTTGGAGGAAGGACCACCTGTACTCACGCCAGCAGATAACCCTACAGCAGAGAGCGTAACGAGTGATGAGGATGTTCATGAGCACGTGGATTCAGACAATCAGAAAAATACAAATAAAGTAGAAGGTGGTTATGAGTGTAAATACTGTACTTTTCAAACTCCAGATCTCAATATGTTTACTTTTCATGTGGATTCAGAACATCCCAACGTAGTATTAAATTCATCCTACGTTTGTGTAGAATGCAATTTTCTTACCAAAAGATACGATGCGCTCTCAGAACATAATTTGAAGTACCACCCTGGAGAGGAGAATTTTAAATTGACCATGGTGAAGCGTAATAATCAGACAATCTTTGAACAAACAGTAAACGATCTCACTTTTGATGGGAGTTTTGTTAGAGAAGAAAACGCCGAACAGGCCGACTCTTCCGAGGCCCCCTCGTCAGGGATCTCAATTAGCAAAACTCCTATTATGAAAATGATGAAAAGCAAACCCGAGACTAAACGGATCGCTGTTTTCCACAACTTAGCGGATGACATTCCCGGTGAAGAAAAGGGAACTGACAACGAGCCAAACCCTGAAGAAGCAGCAGAAAACCCAGCAGCAGCAGTTCCCGAGTCAAAAGCGAGCCACTCGGTCGTTTGCAGCACAGCAGATGTGGCTGGTGCGGTGGTGACTCCAGCACCAGTGCTTCAGCCTGGGGTGGCACAGGTTATAACAGCTGTTACAGCTCCGCAGAACTCCAACCTGATTCCCAAAGTCCTAATACCTGTAAATAGCATTCCAGCCTATAATACTGCTTTGGACAACAATCCTCTTTTGCTTAACACCTACAACAAATTCCCATATCCAACCATGTCGGAAATCACCGTTCTTTCCACTCAAGCCAAGTACACAGAGGAGCAGATTAAAATATGGTTTTCTGCGCAGCGTCTGAAACACGGTGTGAGCTGGACGCCGGAGGAAGTGGAGGAAGCAAGGAGGAAACAATTTAATGGCACAGTGCATACTGTGCCACAGACAATTACTGTTATTCCAGCCCACATTTCTGCTGCTAGCAATGGTTTACCTTCAATTTTACAGACATGCCAAATAGTTGGTCAGCCAGGACTTGTTCTCACACAAGTTGCGGGTGCAAATACACTACCGGTAACAGCTCCAATAGCTTTGACTGTAGCAGGAGTCCCAAACCAAACACAGTTACAGAAGAGTCAGATTCACACTGCTCAGCCTGTTGCAGAGACCAAACAAGTAGCTGCCGTTCCAGCCCCTCAGCCTATCAAAAATGAATCTGTGTTGATGAATCCCGACTCCTTTGGCATCCGAGCAAAAAAAACTAAAGAACAGTTGGCAGAATTGAAAGTCAGCTACCTTAAAAATCAGTTCCCTCAAGATTCAGAAATTGTTAGGCTTATGAAAATAACAGGCCTGACTAAAGGAGAGATCAAAAAGTGGTTCAGTGATACCCGCTACAATCAGAGAAACTCAAAGAATAATCATGGGATTCATCTCAACAGTGATTCATGTGCCACCATTGTTATCGACTCAAGTGATGAAATGAATGAGTCCCCAACGGGAGTTGCTCCACAGAGCAAGTCATCGTGGAGTGCTTTTCCTGATTTCACCCCACAGAAGTTCAAAGAGAAGACTGCTGAACAGCTGCAGGTCCTCCAAGCAAGTTTTCTTAATAACCCTGTCCTGACTGATGAGGAGATGAATAGGTTAAGAGCCCAGACCAAACTGACCAGGAGAGAGATTGATGCCTGGTTTACAGAAAGAAGGAAATCAAATATCTTGAAGGAAGAAGGAGCTGACTTGAATGAGAGCAATGCTGGCAGCTCAAAAGAAGAGTCTGGAGAAACATCTGTGGGAGATGGAGCAGCAGGAGCAAAATCAGGGTGCTCCACTTCAAGCAAAATAGGCAAAAAATCACCAGAGCAGTTGCACATGCTTAAAAGTTCCTTTGTTCGTACTCAGTGGCCATCTCCACAAGAATACAACAAGCTGGCAGAAGAAACTGGGCTCCCAAGATCAGAAATTGTGAGTTGGTTTGGAGATACTCGCTATGCCTGGAAAAATGGTGGATTGAAGTGGTATTATTATTACCAGAGTGCTAGTGCAAACAGCCTGAATGGCCAAGGCTTTGCAAGAAAGAGGGGGAGAGGAAGACCAAAAGGGAGGGGGAGAGGGAGGCCTCGGGGGAGGCCTCGGGGAAGCAAGAGGTTAAATTGCTGGGACAGAGGTATGTCTGTCATAAAATTTAAAACTGGAACAGCAATCCTGAAGGACTACTATATGAAGCACAAATTCCTTAATGAGCAAGACCTTGATGAACTGGTAGCCAAATCTCACATGGGATATGAGCAGGTCAGAGAGTGGTTTGCAGAAAGGCAAAGAAGATTAGAACTTGGAATAGAGCTGTTTGATGAGAACGAGGAGGAAGATGAAATGCTGGAAGATCAGGAAGATGAGGAAGAAACAGATGATAGTGATACATGGGAACCTCCCAGACATGTTAAACGTAAACTTTCAAAATCAGATTGATGTGCAATTTGGGATTTGGGGGCTAAAAACCTGTTAATTAGGTTTGATGTTACAGTGAAGAGCCAAATGATTTTTTCATGGCCTTCATTTTAGCAAGCACCTGCTTAGCATCTTCCTTCCACCTAGAAGAACATGGGCAAGATGCTACCTGTGCAGGCAACAACTGTTTGCTTCCTTGCTATGAAGGATGGACATCCTCAAGCCTAGCCTAGGACATGGGGTTATAAAGTGGATCCAAATCAGCCTGTCCTCTTCCACAGTACCGATGGGAAGGTTCATGTTCATCATTCACGTGACTGCTTCTCAATATTTAATTGCCTTATGTTGTTTAATTCCAAAAAAACACAGACAGTTTTTTTGTTGATGCAGGAGAACATTGCCTGCTCATGAAGGAGGAAAATACAAAAACCTAAGATGTCTCTTTGCAAATATCGCTTCACCTGAATGGTTTCAAGGCCTGGGCTTGTTTCTTAAGGAAAGAATTCAAAACAAAAGAGAAGGGGAAAAGTGTGACAAAGGAATCCATGAACCTAGGGGTGAGGATTGTTTGGTATAAGAAAATGAGGTGATATTGGCACCTTTTGCGTATCTTTAGAGTGTTTTGGGTTTACAGAACTTGTGCTGAAATGTTCCTTGTTGATAATTATGAACTAACTGAATGAGTCTAATGCTAGAAGATGCTTTTCATTGCATTTAATCCGTGTACCCTACATCAGTTTAATTTGAATGCCTGACAGACTTGATGCAGTTGGTAGTAACATTCGTTTTTAGCTTGTGCATTCTTTCCTTTGTTGGAAATGGTAAGACAAGTATGTATACTTCTAGCTAAAAAAAAAAAAAAAAGAAGAAGGAAAAAAAAAAAGAAAAATATTCCTGAAATGTTACACTGAATTTCAATGTAAACATGAGGTGGAAACTGCCTAAAAGTTGTTCAGAGTTGCTTAGGGTTTTGTAAGAATACACAGATACAGAGAAGAAAAGTGTCTTTGGGTACTAGTAAGAAAGATTTTTCAAGTAAGTTGTGGCAATGACATGATGTTTAGTTCTCAAAAACAGTGAAGTTCTATGGCTTTTAGATGCTTAGGAATGATAAACACTCTAGTGTTTAGTTGTTCTTCAGTGGCAGCCCAGCTGAATGACTTGTCTGCAAATTCAGCCTAAATTCATCCTAATGAACGCTCATTGTTCTTAGGGCTGCTGGGTGAATGCACGTACTTTTAGAGGTGGTTTGATCAACCTGAACTCAGCTCCAGAAGTAATTTAATCAGGTAGAAAACACCTACATCTTGAATCAGTGTCTTTAAAACAACAGGGGGGGGGAAGCTATTTAGTCTCCAGACTTGGAGACTTGGACTGAGTTTGAATTAGCAACTTAAAAACAATGGGCCAAATTGATAGAAATTAGTTTAGGCAGATGTCCGGCATCCTAGAGAACTGGTACTCCGAGGAAGAGTAGTTTGTGTTTTAGCTACTGTCAGTCTTCATTTTTTAGGGATAAGTTACTTTATATTTAGACGTCAAAAAGGACGATGAATTAGTGCTGCTGTCGCCAGTATTGTCTGCTTTTACATTGGCACTAAAGGACAGGATACAAGCGATCTCCTTTTGCACATCTGTCAGCATCTTCTCTGTAGGCTTCTGCATCTGATGACCAATGAAGGAAAGATTAGTGTAGAGAAAATGTGTCCTAATGTTTCCACATTTCCAAGAACCTAGTCTACCATTACTTTTTCTTTCTCACTGTGATAACTGTCAAAAGACCAAGAAAGTCCTTTTAGTGATGCTTTTGTGAAGCAAAGGAGTCCGTGTTAGATTCATTTTTCTTACCTGGTTGTGGGTGAGCCCAGGTCAAAGCAATAAAGGGAATAATATCTGACAGAAAAAAAAAAAATCTTGTTAACTCACTTTCCTCTCTGGACACTTGCAGCTGCCCTTCTGCTCCCAGGTTCAGAGTTGCAGGAGGATGTTCTGTGTGAGAGCCATTTACCAGGGTGAGCTCTCATGACTGCTGAGATTGCTGGAAAGAAAAAGGCAGCGGCTTCTGGTGTGTGACATGAATTTGATGATGAAACTATTTCCTGGCGTCCAAGACTCTAGAGAGTGGCCAGCAGTGCTAGAGAGGACTAGCCAAAAATTCCCCAGTTTAACCCTGAGGTGGGGGACAGGCAAAACTGTGTTGTCAGTGTATTCCATTGCAGTGCTTATGACTCTGGGTGTGGAGTGGTGTTAAGGGAGATCAGGATCTGGCCTTTTCAGCACTGACTGCTACATGTGCTTAGGAGATCCTCTTGTTTGGCTGGTCATGGGATGGATGAGGCTGTTGTAGATGCCAACAGATAGAAGAAAGACTTGCGTTAGCTTTGAGCTCTGCTGGGAATACAGGGTCAAAAATCAGTGCTTGCTGAGTGGGAAAGGAAAAAGCTAGTAGGGAAAGAGATGCTATTTTTAAGTTTCCAGAAATACTGAAGCAAATCCTTAAAATCCTTTGGAATATGCCTCTAGCAAGAAAAATCTGGAGTTGCCTTACTCCTTAAGGTTGACCCAGAAATAATTTTCTAAAACAAAACAAAAAAATAGGGCAACCACCTAGGCAACCTCTCCAAATAATCATCTCTATATTTGTTAGCAGAGACTGCATTTAGGTTAGCATTAAATCCAACCTTCTGTAAAAAAATGGGGGGGGGGGATATCCAAGTTAATTATATGATTAAAGTGGGAAGTGTTCCATTTTGACAGTGTTCTGTTAAATAACACTCAGCTACAGTGGTAGGCCTTAGCACATCTGGTCCGAAAAACAGAGGAAGAGGAAATACATTGTTTATCAGACTAAATTTAGTTGGATTGGACATCTTCTTTCAATGAAATGGTCAGAGATGGCGGCTGATGTTTACTGGGCCAGATTTTTCAGTTGCTGTAACTATTACAGTTCCCTGTATCCCAGTGGTTATGATAGTATTTACAGCCCATTGAGGAATAGCATCTCTGCAGAATATAAAATTTAAAGTAAACCATGTGCTGCGCGTTGGCTAACGAGAGATGCAGAGTAGCCACATTTCCTTTGGGCTACATGCACATTGTAAGCCTTTCAGTGTGCCAAGGGTGAGAAAAATCTGGGTGAGTTAAGCCTGGAGAGAGCAGTTGTATGCATTCATTATTGCTTATAATCTGTCTGTTACTTCTGTTTCAACAAACAGAGTCCATTAATTACCAGTTTGTTTCGTGTTTGCACTGGATACTGGGAGAGAGAGAATCTCCTTCCAGAGGCCTTCTGCATCAGAAGCATTGGAAAGAACTGTCAGTCTGCTGGTCTGTCTGTGAATTGTGGCTGTGGCTGGTGGGAACTCAAAGCTACTGGTAGTAGAGGTTTAGTCCAGATTCATCTCAGCAACCTTAGGCTGTTGTGCTCCTTACAGGTGCCAAAGGCACACTGTGTAGTCACCTAAGAGAAACAGAAGTTGCCTGGTGGATGGTGAGGGTACAGCACCTTCTCTCATTCTACCAGTTATAGCCAGGAAACTTCTGAATTTAAGCACATCAGCAATTGTCTTAATTTCTGCTGATCTGTGCTGGTCAGCAGTGTGCTCCTGCAGCCTGGCTCCCTCTTGCAGGGTGTTTTGGAAGCCACTTGAGCTACGTTCACAGGGGGTGAGGAGTATGTCTGCCTTAGGGTGAGGGTTCATGTGGGGGTTTGTTGCTTTCCCTGCTCAATGAAGAACTGTGTGTAGATGAGCCTGTGGTAGTTTTCTGTACTTATGTTGAGCTTCATCTCTTAGGTTTGAGCTAATTATCAAGCAAGTTTCGGCGATTGTCATTGACAGTGAGATGAAGAAAGTCTTTGATCTTGCTCGGATCTTACCTCTAAGTAGTTGGTTTGTTCTCAGTCTTCATTAAGAGCACTGTTTCAGAATTCAGCTGTGTGTACTAGTTCCTTTAGAGACAAGGTAGAGCTTTCTATATACTGCTTCCACCAGGAGTACCTGATCTGATCATGCTAGTTACTGCTGACTGGAATTCGGCTCAAGAGAGAATAAAGATAATCCTGTGCCAGACCAGAGAGGGAGAAAGGCTAAAAGAAAGCAGGCAGAGTCACTACTAGTTGAAGCATCCACTGTCACTGTATCATGCTGCTTCATGGCATGTTTAGCTCTTGCTTCTGAGTATAATGAAAGAACACAGTTCTATCTTAAATGGTATCAACCTCACAGTGACCCCAAGGTTAGTGTGTGTTGTACAAAGACGGTCAGACCATTTCTCCCTGGAGGTTTGAATGAGCTAACGGAGCACTGGCTTGTAACAAGTGGAAAAAAGGGAAGATGTAGAAGCTTGAAGGCTCTTGACTTTTGTTTGCCTTACAGAATTCACTTACCTAAAGGTTGATAAACAAAACAAATTTTACTCTTTCTGTTCTGACAGAACAAATGAAGTACTGCAATCACTCATTGAAATCCCTGTTTTGTTTTGAAAGCAAAGGCGAGGAAAGATATCTAGTACCTCATGATTAGAATTTAGTGGATTATCTCTAATACAGTATAGTAAATGAGGCCATTCCCTTTTTGAACCTTGTCCAATACCATCTTAAAACCTTTCTTCATGACATTATATGCGATATGGTGTCTGGCTGTAACTTTGATTATTGGGAAGGAAACTCTTGCAATGTCTGCGTATGACATGAAATAATTTTTTTCTTTTAATGCACGATTTGCTGACTTTGGGCAAAAGCCTATTTTATTCTTGCTTGCCAAAGAACTCTTGAGGCAGGCAAGTGCACTCCCTTCTCCTCTGCAGAGCAGAGAAGACATTTCTGGAGCCCGTACAAAGTGATTCATGGCCTGACGCAGCCCCTGTAGGCCACAACGCCCAAAGATGCAGACACTCTCTTCCTCCTCCATTTTCCTCTGAAATGAGAGCACAGCAGTAACTCTGACAACTAGTCTCTGGCTGCCGAGTAACCAAGCTGTAGTTTAAGGTGGGGAGCATTTTCCCTTTTGCACTTAACGGAGTACTGTGTATTCAGGCTGGATATCAGTATTTGCTTCTGTAAATATGACAGTATCGATTTGCATCCTCCACCTGAGTCCCGTATCTCTCTATATTCATATCTCCCAAGGAGATAAGATAATCTTTAAACTTCTGTAATATTAAATATCCCTGCCCTAACCTGAATGCACAGAAATAGAGTGCAATGAAATATAGCTACTTTCTTTGATTTAATTTATTGTTTCTTGGAAAATAATTTTGCCTACATTCAGTAGTAGTGAAAGGGTAGTATCAATGATCAGAGAGCACTAAAACTGTGGAGAGTCGTTCATAATGCCTGGGATGATTATGTAGAGATGGGAAGGGCTAGCAGAGGGCTCGGTTCCCTGCACTGAACAGTGCTGGGTTACACCTGTGTTCTCCACCAAGCTGGTGATATCCTAGGATAAGTAGATTTACCAAGTAGCATGACTTAATGGATCGAGTTACTTGAGGTTTGGTGATGTATTAAAATTTTGTAGGAAAAAAAGGTTTTTAAATGAAAGTTGTAACAGAAAGTGAAAAATCCCCTTAGTAGCTACTTACACTCAATAGCTCAAATTTCTGTATTGTTTTCCCACTGTCAAAAGGGAGATTTTGAAGCGCAGGCAGGTTACAGTCGGTATCTTCAAGTTTAATGGTTGGAGCTCTTGGGGGTTTTTCTCCTTCTGCGGTGAAGAACATTTCTCAGTGGATAGTCATTGCGACACCAACCGACACAACACTGTTTAATGTGCCCTGAGGATCCCATGGCACTTGCCATGAATTAAGGTGGGATACCATGTTGCTGTCTGTACTTAAGCAGGACACTGTAGCTAGTCAGCACACCTAACAGCTGCAGGCCTGCTCATCCCACACCCCTGGAGTTGGCTGGACAAACTACACCCTAAACTCCATGGACTGTTGCACATGGCCTACAGGCAGATGCTGACACTACAGACATCTGACATTGGGCGAGATGGATCTTCACCTGGGCACGTGTTGGCTGGGTGGCAGCACTGATCTTTGTGTGGTGGTTGGCAATGGTACTTACCTCTGCTTCCCACTTGACTCTTACTGGGAAGCGTGAGATCCATTTTTGGTTGGTTGTTGGGTTTTTTTGCTTTATTTTCTTTTGTTCTAGAGCAGGTAGTACTACAGTGGTGGATAAAGTAACTGATCCTTGGTTATAATACTGTGGAATAAAAATGCTTTGGGGTTTCTCAAGTATTTTAGGGATAAGGTCGTTATATGGACATTGGACTGTGCATAACTTAGAATGTGTTAAGACACGTAAGATTTGTGTCCCAGCTGATGAAAGTATTTCTTTATGCTTAATGAGTAGTAGATACCTATCATGAAACTTTCCCTAAAGAACGTGATAGAATGACAGAAGATTGAAGTCTTCATCTGTGATACGAAACAATCAACCACAAGAGCTCCATTATGATTTCGAAATGTTCCCCCTGCCTCCAGTTCCAGCTTACAAAAGTGTTTCCAATTTTGCATAGTTGGCTCTCTGCGTGTATGCTTACGGTCTGTACAGAAATGCACTAAAACTGAGTTGCCCTACCTGGGAAGGCTTTATATTGTATAGAAAATGTGGCACTAGGTACTGCTCTTCATGTGCACAGGAGAGTTAACAAGTGTCAATCTCGTTTACAGAAATGATGGCGCTTTGCAATTTTCTATAATATATTGCAATATATTTAAATGTCCTGTTTGACATGTGAAATGAAATTAAGTTAATGCATTGTTATGTATTTGAAGTATGAGGAAGACGATTCACTAACGACCAGCAAGGTTTTTAGAAGGTGTCCAGTATGTAGCCATCTGTGTGATCTGTCTGGTGTTTGTGATGTTAAAGGAAGCAACAATACTGTCACTGTTTAGAATGAAGAGTTTCTTTTGAATGATGCAATAGCTTACAGTGTCTTTCCTTTGTAGCTGCCCAATGTGGTGAAGGGGAAGCAATTCTTGAAAAAGTTCAAGATAACTGGTTAACTGTGAATGGGCCTAATCTTTCGTGAAACCAAGAAAATTTTTGGACACACACAGGACTTGAATACTCAAAAGGATTGGAACTTAGTGTTGTGCCAAAGTTAAACTACTGCAGTTGGCAGAAGTTCTGCACTGTAAATAGAAGACTGATTAAAAGACAGCTTGTAAAAAAAAAAAAAAATCAAATTTTAATACAGTACATTTTTATTCTGATACATGATGGAAACATTCTGGTTTAGACCTTTTTTGAAGAGGCTTCAGTGACCACTATATTTTGTCCTCTTATATTTTGTTTGGCCTAATTCTATATGTTCTAGTAAGATGGGCTTTATTGCCTGTGTTCTTTGATATGTGATTAAGCTTATAGCTTTGAGTGACCAAACATTTTACAGAGTAAAAGTTCTTAGAAACAGTATAACGTAACTGATATTTCTGTCTCTTATTTATCAGGCTCTGCACAAACTTGGAAAGTTGTGCTGGACTTGTACAACTCATATATGGGAACGCAGCATACTTCTGGATATTACCAACCTAAGCCTTTGTGGCAGTAAGGATCTTGTCTTTGGATTTATTTTTGTTATTTTTTTGAGGCAAAGAGACAAATGGATGCTGCTGTAAAATATTTGTAATATTGCCATTATTGCTTTCTGTAGCAATTACTGCTTTTGCTTCAACAGATAAAGAAAATAAATCAGAGATAGAAAAATCCTAAAAGACGCTGGTAGAAGAAAGGATCATGTGGGAACTTCTGAAAATAAACTTTGTACCAAAAATTTGAAAACAAATAATGGAATTAATGTCTCCTTACTGAGTGAGTGTGGTTTTAAGAGGTGATGTGGAAACCAGGAACCGTGTCTGTATGAAAATGTCACAGACCAGGTCTTCTCAAATGTCTTTTTTCCTCTTACACAAAACTGAATTTTACTGATGCCTCAGATGCATTGAATGTGGAGAGCGGGCTTGGCTGAACAGCCAGCGTGAGGTCAGCTTCACATGCGAGGCAGTACAGATGCTTGGTGCTGAACTGTTCTGCTGTGTCAGCAGGCCCGGGATGTTCATCTGACTTTTCTCATTAAGGCAGATGCTCTTTATTATCACATTTAAAATATTTGGGGTGGGAGGAGTAGGGGCAAGTAGGAACCACCTCCTCACTGAAGTCAGTTGGTTGAACGTGTGCCTGTGTGTCCTGAGATGAGTGCTTTTGTTGAGCCCTGCATCCTTCCCGTGAGCCTGCCTTGCTATCCTTGCCATCGCTCTCTGGAGCTCCCTGCCCGAGGCAGTGATGCTGTCTGGCACTGGGGTGACTCCTCACACTCCTTTACTTCACATGCACCACTGCAATCGGAGGGGCTTGAGACCTGGTCTTCCCTGCAGCACCCAGCATTGTGCCTACAGACCTATCCCCACCTGAGAAAAAGACTTTTAAGGGACTAGAATCGTTCCTGTGCTACAGCTTACGGCAGTCCCAGAAAATTGCATCCCCAGCTGAAGCGGTGACCTGTGCACAGGCCTGAAGATGAGCCCTAGTACTCAGTACAGCTTGATGGTGGTCCAAATAGTTCTCGGTGTGGTGAAAAAAAAGGGGGGGGGGGGGGGGGGGAAGGAAGAATGCTTATTCAAGAACCCATCAGCTAATGAGGGAGTTATGAAAAGCCCTGGGTTATACATTCAGTCACCTTTTTTTAAACAGTTACCTTTTTTGTTTACAGTGCTATCAGCAATTCCAAAATGCTGCAGTTCAGTCGATATTTTCACAAGAAACCAGCTGGCCTTGTGGGTTGTTTCCCCTCTCCCAGCCTCCTCTTCCCAGCCCTTTCCATCTTCCATTTGTTTTCATAACAATACTGTCAACTACTATTTTTAAGAATTTTAAATACCAAGCCACTTTCTGCTGCTTTATTTTTCTTTTTACACCATAAAGTCCCATTGAGAGCAATGTCAAACTGCTCCCTGGGGGCTTGGCGTTGCTTTGAAGTACTGCTGGTGGTGGTCTGCAGGCTGTCAGGTGGTGGTTTCTAATGTTTTGGGGTTAAATGACTTGTTGCATTTCAAATACTGTTAAAATGAAACCTTTGAATATGTGTTTCTGTTGCTCTAATGTTGAACTCTTAGCATCATGACTAATTCCTCTCCCATGTGTGTTTCTTTACAGGCTCAGTGCTGAGCTGATGTTCGTTACCTTAAAATATTTATGTGGTAGAAGAAAGAAAAGACGGAAAAAGGGAATGAAAAGTGTGTGTTGCACCTAGTTGATTTGTGTCTTTGGGTGAAAATAAAGGTCAGTGTTGGCAGTAATTCTCCTCTTAGTGATTTTCAGTTTTCCTAAATGAAAGCCAAATAGGAAAAAAATCATATTTGCAGTGAAGCCTGTGTTATGGGACGAACGTGGAAGAGGCCCACAAAATATCCTTTAATACTGATGTGTTCTGCACCAATGGAGATGGTACAAATAATACTGCAATTGTAGCTGCTCTCAATTCTGCTGTTTCTTCCCAGCAGCTTGCCAGAGTCTCCAAGTCAGTCCAGCTGCAAGGATTTTTGTGCAAGCATCACACCTGGCACCCACAAAGTGCAGAATCAGAGGCTGACAGAAGCCCTCTGATGGAAGGGACTCAAAATTTTTCCTAGTGACACCACAAAGTTAAAAACTGCATTGCTACCATAGGGTTTATGGTGTTCTTTGCACCAAATTCATTTCACTTGCAATGATTTGTGGAAAGGAGCAATTGTGGGCAAAGTCCATTCTCAATTCCAGCATTTTGTTTGCATTTGTTCACTGAGCGGCGCTTTCCTTCTGCTCCGCCTCATGCTTTTTGCGGGCACTGATAGTTGTACAAGGCAAATATGAAGCCATAGAAGCTAAATTTCCACTGGTCCTTTCCAGCAATGCAACAGCTGCATGAGAAACAAGGCACTGGAGAATCAACAAACAGTTTGGTTGTTTCCCTTGAGGAGGCAGCCTCCCCTGCCAGCCTCCATATGGAAAAAGAGAGCAGGACTGGAAGAGCTCATAGAGTTGTGAGGGTCACTCAAGGGCAGACCCAAATAACTATTTTCCAGTTCTTCAGTTTTGTTTCTCTTTGTTCCTGCAAGGCAGAATGCTGCAGGAGGTCAGCTCAGTTGAAGGGATGCTATTACAATATAGGTGTACAGCAGCCATGGCTGCTTACACGGTGCCCTAGAGGAGTCGCCTCCAGTGTTGCTTAGTCCTGCCCCATCCTGAGAACTACAGTTGGGAAGTTTTAACCTAGAGAGGGAACGAATCCGCTGTGGTCTCCATGGCCTGGTTTCATCACAAGTAGCAATTAAGCAACACGTGTAACTGTGGCCAGGGGAAGTTAATGAGTTTCCAGAAAAACTGATAAAACTGAAAAAAGGACATAGAAGGAGGCATACAAACTTCGCTGCGCCCAACAGTGAATCTGTTGGCTTTTTTTCCCAGTTAGAGCAGTAGATCAGAGATACCACCCTTTGCCTCAACTTCTGCATCCAGTTTGTATCCGTGGACCATGAAGGTACAGCCTTGGTGATTGTCCTGTGCATCTGAGTGGCACAGTGCAGACGTGCGATTCACACCAGCACTGGCAACGCACAGGCTTGCCTGGGACGATCACTGCTTTAGGATTCTTCCTGGTACCTGAGTGCCACCTTCTTTCTGTCTTTAAGAAAGCTTTTTTCCTCTTCTATTTTCAGCAGCACTGTGGTCAAACCCAACGGCATGCTCGTTCTGTTCATCATTTATCTTACTAGACAGAAAATAGTTGCAAAACCCATTAATAGCTGAACACGTCTGTGCATAGTGTACCCTTTTGGCAATAACAACTTTATTGGGTTTCATGAGGCCTGAGGAAGAAGGATTATGGCCTAGTTAATATGGCTTGCCAGGGCTCTGAAAGGTTGCACTGTTTTAAGGTAGAGCAGGCAAATGAACCATCTTTTGGGGAACGTGTCCTTTCCCGTCTATCTTAAGGTCCCCTAAAAAGCTTTTGGCTTCTGTTAACAACACAATCCTTAATCTTTGATTTCCGTGATGCACAACACCTCACCTCTCCACTCATTTTTGTTACATCTTACTAGAATTGTGGGGTGGCTTGATAATTTATGCAGAAACCAGATCCCATGGTTTTACTCTTCTGCAGAGATGATAAAGTAAAATGAGATTCCCTGCCCACTGGCCTCTGTGGCTGGTTGGAGCAGTGCTGCTGTCTCTACCACCCCAGTCACCTCCTCTTGCCCGGTTTCTTGCCAGATGCCCTCGAGCTGCTCAGCCTCTGGCCTCTGTGCTCTCATGTTCATACTGCCCTGGCGCAGCGTGCTCTCCTGCAGTGCATGAGGGTGCCAGAGCTCTTTTCCCCTTTAGGAGTAAGGGGTCATTTTAGTTCCTGCATTTACCTTTGCTCAGTCCTGGTTTCACCTTCCTCATGGACTGATCTGGAGTTAGCAAATGTAGCTTCTTCTTGGTCACATTTGGCTAAACTGGTTTCTCGTCTAGATTGAGATGGATGGAGGCTCATCCCAACTCTACCAGCACTTCTTTAGAGATGTAGAGTTTGAGAGAAGAATTCTTTTTCTGAAATTTGGGTCAGTAGCTTCTGGGAGCTTTGGCTCAGGGAAGTCAGTCTTTTGCCACCCCCAGTGTGACCACTTACTGTTCAAGGAGGATTGCTCTTGACCTCTGCAGCTGCATCTCAAACCATTGCAGTAAGATTTCCTAGAGCTCATCAGAGCTTTCACTCCAGTTTGTCTGCAGTTTGTAGTAGTGATAACCTCTGTATGCCCCCAGCCGTGAAATGTTGTTATTTGTATTACCCTCCTGCATTAGTCATGGACAATATCCCCTTATGTGTGACAGCAAGCAGAGGATGAAAGATGGTCTCTGCTGTAAAGAACTTGTAATCTAAATAAAAGGCGAGAGACAAGGACACGGTGAGACAATGTCAACAAATAAAGAGCTGCTTCTCTTTTCACCAACATGTTTAGGGAAGAGCTTACGTTGTGATTATCAAAAAAGAAAACTAATCTTCCCTTAAGGTATGAATATTCCACAATGTGGAAGAATTCACTTAACGATTCAGGAGGCACCCATGCTTTGAGGAATGCAGCCTGTGGGCCTTGCAGCCCTCCTCACTGCAGGCAGCTCCCTTGCTTTGAGGAGGGAACTAGTCTCTCTTTTCATTTCTTCTAAGGGCAGCTCCTTTCCATTGCATTTTAATACAGCTATAAACTGTGTGAGGGCTGCATTATTCCTTGGCCGATGTGTGTGGGTAGTGCCTACAAAGATAGGACCCTAGTTGCTGACCAAGGTTTCTTGTTTTTACTCTGTGTGCTTGATGGTCTCTGAAACCGTTGTGGTGCAGCTGGGCTGTAGCAGGAGTATTGTGATAGCCATGGAGGCTATCACAATACAAGTAGTAACGTTAGTAATTAAGGAAGGGGGGAGAATTCTCCTGAATTAATTTTGCCTCAGAGTAGACTGGGAAGCAGGGAGAAGATCTGTCAGGATCTAGACAAGCTTCTTCTCCCACACTGTATTTTCTCCTGGCCGAAAGGCTCAGACAGCAGGGTGGCGTGACAAATTCCAGTCCATCACTTGAGTTGTCTTCACCACCCAAGCTTTCTCTGAGTTCAACCTGACTGCAAGATGGAGCACGTTAGTCTGCGCCCCCATTCACCGAGGTTGAAGCTGGGTCACAGCATCTCACCACTAGTGTAATGAGGCATGCTCGTGTGAAAAGCTACAATAGTTTTGCTGATGTGCAGGAACTTGCTCAGCAACCACAAGTTGCTGGAGCCCATTTATTTTATTGGTCTGATGTTCATGCACTGAGACGGTGGCTTAGGCTGGTGGAGTTAGACCTTGGCTGCCTTTAGGAGGAGATTCATCTACAGCTTCTTGTTATCCCCAAAGCTGCCTACATGGAGCAGCTGCAGCACTGCTCTTGTAGGGCTCGTGTATGTTTGAGCCTCCTCAAAGCCTTTTCCAGAGACATTGTTTTCTCCTGCGTGAAGCCAAGGCTAACCATGCCATGTGAACTCAGGCAAACAGCTTCACTTAAGTACAGTGGGAATTTGTATTCTGGCAGCTACACTGATGACTCGGATCTTAGGGGAGAAATTGAGCAAATCTCCGGTGCTGAAAAGGCACAGGAATTTCCTACAGTTGCATTTTTTTAATTCTGTAACTAATTCACAAGGAGCCTTTTAAATGTCCGAGGGGAGGCGGGGGGAAGGGGAGAGCCAGGCAAGGGAGGAAGGAAGAAGAGAAGCAATATTATGCCCGTGACTTACGACTGAAACCACGCAGTCAGCTGGCAGCCCCCCTGTGTGATGCATCACTGCTCTCCTATCGCTGATGTTCCAGACAAAGGCATTCTCTGCATTGCAACACAGAGCCTCGGCAGGCCGCGTTGGTATCCTCGGGGGCAACAACTGCCGAAACCCTCAGCCCTGGAGGACTCCGCAATCCAAGCTGGCAGCCAACCCACTGCTCTGGGATTTGCCCCTGAGAGTGACTTTGTCCTTTGTATTTTACTTTGAGCTGGGGCCACATTTCACTTTGATTACTCATGTTTCTTTTTTTTTTTGTTTGCTTGTTTTTTCTTCTTTTTGATTTGTTCTTAATCATTTTGCTGTATTTTGAGGCTTGGCCCATTAGACTGGGGTGTTGCAGCGTGACAGGCAGTGTTGGAGGAGCAGGAAAGGAGCACATGTGTCCAGTGCATGTGAGGGGAAGCACAGGCACTGTAACTGTTCAGACACTGATGCCAACCTCCTCAGGCTGACTCCTGTGCACTCTGCCTGTCTGCAGCAGCTCATCACGCTGGGCTGTGGGCAGGAGAAGCCAGATGTTTGGCATGCATGCACAAGCAGATCCAACTATGCTGGCCTACCTTGACACTTGTAACCAAAGAGAGAAGCATGTTGAGCAAACCTCTGATTCTCTCCAGCCTTACTTGCTTAGCAGCTTCCTCTTTTCAGGAGGGCTTGTTTGCCAAACAGCAAGTTTAAAAGAAACCTCAATCCTCATTTATTTTTCTGATGAAATCTACCTGCCAAAGTTGAGTTTCTACCCAGCCAGCTGATGCTACATCCGGTCATAGCTATGCTGGTATAGAAGGATATTTTGAGCACGTATCCACTTAGAAAGAACAACAGCAACAAAAAAGTCACAACTCTTTTACATATATGTCTTCTAGAAGGAAACCTTTACAATTAGCAGTATGAGCAGTACTTTGGCTTCAAAAGCTGTTCTGGTACAGAGAGGCTCACTAGTCCATTTTGCAGGTTAAGGAAGTACAAGGGTGACTTTTCAGATCACCTTCTCCAAACCTGCATGATAGTTAGAGGGGACAAAGTGGATCTTCCTGGATGGTCAGTCGACTGGCAAGGTGGGGAGAGGAAAGGGACTGCAGTACACTTAAAACAGAGCACACTCTGTGCGTGGTAGTATCGTGAAGCAGGGCAACTTCACCTACGTGCTGTTAATGATGTGCCTGAGAATCTTTATGTCCTGAAAAAGTTTTAGGATCAGTCTTCACTTTGTTGTGTCCCCTTTTCCCAGAGCAGTGCAGGGGGCTTTGGGAAATCATGTCTCAGAAAGCCAGCTATTTCACAAGTTGCTCCTTCTGCTTTGGGGCAGTACTGAAATCAAATGGAAATGTTACTGAAATACACTCCCACCCAGCCCCACACAGCACCGGGCCAAGACACGGACAGCACAATTCTGCGATTCTGTAATTAATTTGCCAAAGCTGGGGACACTTTTAGTTCGACCATTTGTGAGAAGGTCTTACGACATTTACATTACAATGACTGCTGACCGAGCTCCTCGCCACGAGCGGGAAGATGCGGCGGCCCTGCTGCCGGGCCGCACCCGCTGACCACCCGCCTCCAAACACCGACGGGCAAACGCCAGCAAGGAGGGGCCGCCAGCCCCCTCCGCACCCGTGTCGCTCGGCTCGCCCCGGGCAGGCCCGGCGGTGCCTGGGCTGCCGCCGTCCCCGTTCCCAACCCGCCGGTGCCTCGGCCCAGCGGCGCTCCCCGGGGGCCATGTGGCAGAGGGGCTGTCCCGTCGCGGCCGGCTCTCACCGCCAGCCCGTGTAACGGGGGGAGACGCGAAGCCCTTCGGGGGCGGCCGCCTCACGCACCCGGCGGGCAACGCGGGAGGGAGCCGTGCGCGGGGCGCAGCGCTCGGGACTACAGCTCCCGGCGGGCCGCGCGCCCCCAGCCCCTTCACACCGGCCGCCCAAGATGGCCGCTGCCCGCCACGTCCCCTCCGGGCCGCGCCGCCCCTGACCGCCCGCCCGCCCGCCGCCCTCGGTGGGCTTCCCGCAGTGGCGGCCCGGCAGGGGGCGCGCTGCAGCCGCGGCGGCCCGTGCGGAGCGGAGCGGCGCGGCGCGATGGAGCCGCTGCCGGGCTGGCAGTTCGAGGAGTCCCTCTTCGGCCCGAGCCGCGAGCGGGCCGCGGGCGGCGCGTCCGGGCCGCCCTGCGCCGCCAAGCACTGCGAGCCCCGCGTGAGGAGCCGGCGGGGGGCGGGAGCGGGTGAAGGGGCGGCCTGGGGGCGGCCTCAACCCCCCTGACGGACCTGTGCTGTGCCCGCAGTGGTTCAGCAGCGAGGCGGACGGCGGGGAAGGCGCCGACGGGCTGACGGGCAGCAAGTTCCGGGCGGACTGGGCCTACCGGCAGCGGGAGTTTGAGGTACCGCCAGGGCTGCCGCGCGGCCTGGGCCGAGCCTGGGCCCTGGCCGGTGGGAGCTGTGGGGACAGAAACTGGGGCGATGCTGCGGCCCGCGCCGCGCTGAGCGTGTGCGCGTGTTTGCAGAGAAGCCCGTGGGCTGAGCGGCCCGAGGTGCTGGCGGCAGGACAGCCCCGCGGGCGGTCACAGCCGCGGAGCCGCCCTGCTGGCCGGGCTGCGGCCGGGCCACGCGGGGTGAGTGCTCTGGCCAGCTCTGCCTGGCAGGGGCCAGCTCTCCAGGGGGCAGCCTGCAGTCCCTGGCAGCTGCCCAGAAACGCGGCTCTGCACCCGCAGCTGATCCAGACCAGGCTCGCACGTCTGAGCGTGTCAGCCGTGAGCAGAGCTGGTGTCCGTGGCCATGGAAGTCGTGGTCAGATGGAGTTAAGCATGTGGATTTTGCTGCTCGGGGGGATAATACCATGTCCCACAACAGCTGCCAAATTGCTGGCAACCAGCTGGCTGACACTCGCCTTTCTCGGAGCGCTCCCAGCCATCAGGTGAAAGCTGACTAGTTGTCAGGCTCCTGATAGTTAGCTTAAGATCCTCATCATTAAATGTCCCACCTCTCTGCTGCCTCCCCTTGCTCTGGATGGCTGGTTGTGCCTTCAGGGTGCAGTTATGTTCCCTGTTTCTGTTCCTGACTCTTGTAGTCCTGTACCCTGTCCTTGCTGCCCGCTTCCTGAGCTGCATTCCTGCTCTGCTGCCTCTAGTCTTAGTTGCAGGACCCAGTCTTTTGTTACCTTGTTTTCTGGTTGCAATCAGCTGCTTCTGCTCTTGTTTCTACTGTAGTAGCTTCTTGTTCTCGGCTGTGGTTTGCATTACAGGCTCCCTGATTTCAAAAGCCCTCAGGCAGACTTCTGACTCCACTTCTGTTGCCTTGCCCATTGGATTTGTGGATCTCTTTGTACCTCAGTTGGCACTGCCTTCTGCTTTTTAATGTTGTTCCAGTGCTACTGCTGCCTTGTCTATACCTAACAGATGCTTTCCAGTCTCAGCTGAGACGCCCCGAAGGGACTCATAAAAGGGTACTGAGATGAAGGCTGGAGTCAGGCATGGCTGCTGCCCCTCAGGAAGAGCACATTGCTCCTTGCTGTCTGCTGTGGTGCCCTCTCAGGAGAGAACGACTCCCCCTCAGTGGAACAGACTGTTGCTTCCTAACCCTTCTCTGTCACAGTGATCCATGTAAAAATGTCTAGTCTTCAGTCTTACTGTTAACCTGGGTCACTGTGACAGAACAAGAACTAGACCGCACAGAAAATTACAGATGTGAGAGCACTGACCTTAGGAAGGGGGATGAAAGTAAGTAAATGGGGGCAGTAATCACTCACTGTGCATACTTTTTTACCTCATCCTAGGCCACTTGATGGGACATGCCAAGGACAGCAGTGATCTAAGCTGTGCCCATTTTGATGTAGAGATGACTGCTTGGGGTTCATAATGCCTGATGTTTGCCAGGTTGTATCCCTTTGTCACATGACAAGGTGAACAGGGGTGTCCTGCAGCCCTTCTCTGATCCCTTTTCACCAGTGGCTGCTGCACTCACTGGGCAGAGGGGTGCTCCCTTTTGCTGGAGAAGAAATGTGAGGTTAACACCAGGGGAGAAAAATATTTCAGACATTTTGTTAGGAAGTATTTAGGGTGTGTTGCCTGGAAGCTCTTTCTGTTCTAACAATTCAAGTTTGCAAGGAATAATTAAGTATTCATTTTGAGAGATGGGAGAATGAACACTGCTCTTTAGTCTTCTGGTCTGAGCACTTACACAAAGGGGAAGGCACCAAGTTTCCAGTCTTCACCGAATACTTCATTTAATGTATTTAAATGTTAATCGGAGTCCTGGTGAGTGCCCAGAGCATTAAGCTACAGAAGTATTGTTCATTCTTGTCTTTTCCCTTCGCCCAATTAATATTTAATTATTTTATGCAAATCAGAACCACTCTACAGGAGTGATGGAGCTTCACCTTCCTTGTGGTATTCTCCAATGTGCTGATTATTCATGTGAAGTGAGGTACTTGCAGGTTCAAACCTTTCTCTGGAGAATATCATGGATTTGAAACAAGGCCCCCCAAATTTGAGATGAGTTCTCTGATCACTGAGATAATAGCTGGTGAAAAGATCCCTTGTGTCACATATTGTCCAGTTTGGTTGATTATCCCTTCTGGATCAGGCCTGGTGGGGCAGAGTTGCACAGAAGTGTGGTGAATCCTGCCAGGGCTTAAACACAAGTTAGGGTTGAGGTTGCTTATCACCATCTAGACTTGGCTGTGTAGTCCTGAGGCCCTGGTCTGTGGCTGGCATAGGTGGTAGCTGAGTCCAGAGAAATGAAAACGTGGATTTTAGCTCCTGAATTCCCTTTGTGACTGTGGTCATAAAGGAAACATATTGTCAGGCTTGCTTTTAAATTAAAATCTCTCACTGTTTTGTTTGGCTTTTTTTTCTTGTCGACACCACTAGAAAGCCCTGTGTGAATACTCAAACTGCTTACGACTCCTACCTCCCAGTAACATTGCAATGAGACGAGATGTCCAAGAGGGCCAGGCTCGCTGTTTGTCCTGCCTAGGAAGGCACAAGGAGGCTCTGGATATTGCAGAAAAAATGGTACATAACACAATTGTTCTTTTACGCTTTGAACATGGAAATATAGCCAGTAGTTCTGTTATATAGACCATTTTCTAGAAAAAAAATAATTTTCATGTGTATAATCCTTCAGGATGTTCAGTGCTCAGAGTATTTGGTAAACAGAGGGTAACTGTCACTGCAGATATAATCACTCTTTAGAAATCAGAACACCCTGTACCACAATGAGCTCCCTGTGCAGCAAGACTGGTAGTCCTGGAAGGGACTAAATATCATGCTCTGCCAGGCAGAATTAATGTAATGTAATAGGAATTACAAGAAAGGGGATAAATGAGTGCTTAAATCTTTCCATTATAAAAGTGACGGTTCAAAACTCCCTTTTGTTTGCATATACTTGTTGCCAAACTGCCACCAAGAAGAGTATCTAACCACAAATTGGATTTTTCCCATAAAGGAAAAGTCCAGAGGCTCTGAAGTCTGCTAGAATGCTGCTTCTGCTGTTTATTTTATATAAAAGGTGTTTATGCTACAAAGAAGGGCATCTGTATAAAAGTCAAGGCAAATAACAAATGACAGCATTCGGGGTCTCCTTGCCTTTCAGACAGGGACAAGGCAGGTAGAGGGAATGCTGTCAGCTTGATTGTGCATGATCTGTCTCAGGCTGTGTCATTTAAAATAAAGAGCACAGATTTGTACAATTTAAAAATGACCTTCAGTGATCTTTGTGTGTCATTATTCAGGGAGACGCTTTATTAGGCTCTGAAGGATTATTCTCTTCTACTCTTTTTAATCTATTGTCTTTTGTTTCTAGAGAAACAGCGCTACTAACACAGATCACTTAACAACGGTTCTCAACCTGCAGTTTGCCATTTATCGTGGTCTGGGAAATACAGAGAAAAAGATCATGTGTCTGCAGCAACTGGTCTGCTTACATCCTTTCAACCCTTGGTACTGGAAGTTACTGGCTGAAGCTTATGTGAGCCTTTTACCGAGTTTGTCTCCATTAGTCGTTCTAGAAACAAAGCTGAATCAGTCTGAAGAGGTTAGTGTAAGTGATAGTAATTTCAAAACATCAACTGGAAGAGAGATTAATTTGCAGCCTCACGGATCAGACAGGCAGAAAGAAGGCCCTCGGTCCAGCCTTGCTACAGAAACAAAGAGGGAGACTGCAGGGACTTTCAGCAGCAGGCAAGCTGTAAAAGAATTCCTCTGTGCTTCAGAAGAACCGGAAAGGGTGGACAAAGGGAAACTCACAGACTCCAAGTCCTGGGAGCAGAACATGTTGAAGAAAGCTGGGATAAAGGCATGTGCCTCATTTGTTAGAGCAAGGTAACTAAACATATTCTTAGAATAGTGTTAACTTCTCCTCATCAAGAACAATTTAAAACCTATTTTTCCCAGCCTTAATATTTTCAGTTTACATTTTCAATGTAAACATTTGTTTTGGCATTGGCAGTGCTAACTTAGAAGCATCCTGCTGTTGCTTCAGATCCAGAAAGCAAAATCCACTAGCATGGCAGCTGTGAACAACTGAAATCTGAGTGAAAAGAGTAAACCAGTGTCAGGCACTGTTGAGAAGTAAAGCCTTTTTCAGTTTTTCACCTTATTATATGAATCTTTTCAAGTAATCATACACAAAAGGGCTTGTTCTTCAGGAAATGCTCCTGTTAGAATACAGTTGTTTCCTGGTTTGGTGTTAAAGATGCAGTGGCAGAAGTGCCCCAAAGGGGAGGCCAGCCAGTCTTCCTTCTGCGAGTGCCACCTGTCTTATTTGCTTGAAGCCTCATGCTTCAGTGAAAATGTATTTTATAATAATACCCCAATCTGCATAATGGATGAGGTTGAAAAATGAACTCTGTGACAACTGATTGGCAGGGCTGCATTAAAATGCTCTTTCCTTTTCTTCCCTCTCTTCCTAAAACTCTTGCACACAACAGAAATCCCCTAAACATAATGTTTCAAAGAGGTAATTAGGAACTGGTTTTGTTAAAATAGTCTTAGATTCTCCTTGCCTCTCAGTAATGGATTAGTCACTGAATGTGTTTAAAGCCATTTTATGAACTTCCACAAATGTTTACAGAGAACACTTTATAACTGCCCTGTTAGGCCAAGATGTAATAAATGTGAAAAAAAGATACCATAGCTTTTAACTGTACTCAGACTAAGAGATGGGACTTGAGTTGCTGCTTGGGAGAACTTAATAGATTTAGTACTGATACTCAATATTAAAGCTATATTCATACTGGAGTAATTTGTCTTGCTTATTTTGACGTGTATGGTTCCGCATTGAGACAACTCTAAATTGTGGCATTTCCTTGCTTGGCTGCACAGTTGTACAGAGTGGTGTTGTGATTTGTATTTGCAGATACACTTGTCCAGTGTAAGCTTCTCCCTGGCCCAGGGCTTCTGCATTAAATAGGTTGTCTAACATTTTCAGGTCTGTTGGATTTTAAGTGAGATGTGGATGTTACATAAACATATGTGCAAGTTAAATTGCACCTGGAAAAGGGATGTTAATACTGCTTTTTATAGGAAATGAGGTTCTGTGTTAAAGCATCATGAGTAATTGGCTCTTCTGCTTTTGACAACAACAAAAAAAAACCTGGAGAAATCTTTTTCTTTAATTTTCACTGAGGTTTCCTTCTTTCTTACATTATGCTGATGCAAATTTTGAAACAAAAACATTTTACAAATTAAAAATACTTTCAGTTTTTACTTTGAATTTCCCAATCAAATGTCACTGAATTTATAGATGGTTTGTTGGCTTAGACTTGTACATTTTGATGTTTACAATGCTTAAATGAAAATTTTCATCTAAGATCTGGAGTCTTCTCTTCAGATAAATACACACCTTTATTACAACACCTACTTCATTTAACTGTGGTAAATGTGACAAAAAAAATTGGTTGTTGTTCTTTATGCATAAAGCTGGAATTAAAGATAGTTTCAGTAACAGTATTGCTAAATCCCAGTGGTCCCTTGATTTAACATGCTTGGATATTCCCTTTGCTGACGTGTTGTACAGTCCTTGTATGAGGAGGACTCTGGGAACTGCCACTGCTCTCCCTGGTGACGGGATCCCTCTGGGACACGAAGCCATGTTGTGAGCACAGTGTGTAACCTTTGTGGAATCATGGTGGTGACGTTTGGGGCAGTGCCTTGGACATAAAACTGTGGTGAAAGATTGTAAAAAATATTCCAAGGTTGGCCTGTGTAGGGAGGATGTTTGGTATTTGTCTAACCCCCCACATTTCTGCCTTTTCAGGTTACAAAGGTAATCACTGCAATAGGCAAAAAGACACTGCTGTCTTGTTAGACATCCTTAAGAAGGATGTGGGACACGTGATGTGCTGCGGTTAGGGGTAGCAGATCCAAGCTTCACTTCTGAATTGCGTGATGAATGCACAGGGAGAAAAATTTTTGCACAGAGAAACCGGATACTTGGCATGTTGTCTCTCTGAAGTACTTCTCAGTACTTCTTTCATAGCATGAATATACCAGGCCCATACTATTCCTTGCTTTGCAGTTTTTGCAGTCGGCAAAAGTCAGGAAGAAGAGCTAGTTTTAAAGTATTGCTTTTTTGTTGGGTTTAGGTTTGCCGACTTACTCTTTTGCCAGCTGTACCTGTTTCTTAACTGCCTTTTTCATTTCAGGCTTTTACTGCAGCTTACCCAGTTGCAACAGTCATCCTTTGCACTAGAGAATAACATAAAAAGTCAGAAAGAAATTGATGACAAAGTGACACATCTTGGTTTCGATGAAAGCTCCTTGCTGTTGATGACCAAGGTAAGGAGATGTTTTGTTCTGTGCAAGTCCTCAGCTATACGTAGGCTGGTGGAGGTACCCGAGCCAGTTCAGGTGCAAAGACCTTTAAGTGTGACACTTCCCTGAGCTAATTAACTGTGCCAGGAAGCAAGGTAAATTAGCTGGGGCGGGTTGCCCTGGTAGCGTGTTATCTGGAACTGCCAGTGATACCTGTGTAGCGCTGGCTTGTGTCATGCAGGTGGATCTGTTCTGCTGAGATTCGCCTTTCGGGAATGTTCCGGTTTGTTAAGTTTCTCTCTGGACTTGTACTTGCAGATGCATCACTGCTGTGTGCTTTTTGGGATGCAGATTTTATCTCGGGAATTGTATATGTCACAGAGTGAATCACAAGCATGAAATGGAACTGGATGGCACTTTGATGGCTACAGCCAGCATTAAACGCTTGCAGAAAAAGTATTAAGCATTTTCAGAAGAATCCAGAATCCTTTGACTGGATTTCTTCATTCTGTTTGATGTACTGGATTCTAGTTTTAAAGAAGTACAAATGGGGAGGGTAACATTACATGACCTTATTCATAGAGATTAAACTTGTTTAGCAGTATTTTTAGAGTTTCTGACTTTTATCTTAAGGAACAAAAGGAAGCCAGCGAGACTCTAACTTTGCAGTCAGAATGTCTCTGGAGACATTCAAAACCCACCTGGTTGCGATCCCGTGCAGTCTGCTCTAGGCAAACCTGCTCTGGCAGGGCTTTTGGACTAGACAGTCTCCAGAGGTCTCTTCCAACCCCTGCCCTTCTGTGAATCTGTGATTACAGCTTCAAGTCAGTGGAAGCCAAGCGGCTGTGGGTTGGCTGGAGCTCCCGGCACTCCTGGGGGATCGATCCGTAAGAGGGCAGTAGCGTGCAGACTAGCTCGGGTTTGGAAAGGTTGGGAAACCAAACTTCTCTTGCTTCCTCTGGTCTGACACTCCCAGGAGAAGATGAGTGTGTTGGTGCTGTTGCAAGGTGAGCGCTGAATGCAGAGGTGGCATTGAGATTTCTGCTGCTACTCAGAGAGTAAAAATCCCCCTGTACAAGCATAGCCAGAGGCTGGGCGGGGCTGCGAGGCTTGGGCTCTCAGTTCTCCATGTTTATGGCAGAAAACGTGATCATGACTTGGAAACTTCTCAGATGACATCTGTATAATGTGTCAAGAGTTTTTCTTGTAAAGCTTTGTAATTAATGTCACATTTGCTGTTTTCTCTGCAAGTTACTTCTTGTTTCCCATCTTCTTTCTTACTCTGTTTGCAGGTTATGGGACAGGATCTTATACCAGAAAAACTAAAAGAGGAATTTCAGGCTGAAGTAAAATGCATAGGTCCTTCAGTGCTGTCATCCCTGGTAACTGCATCAGCCACAGAATTTGAAATCAAATGGTTTGGTAATCTCCAAGATGAGTTATGTCACTTTGACAGACAATTCTATTCAGATAAACATCTCCCACCTTTGGTAACTTGAAGGTTTTGTTGTATTTATTCTCGTATCTCCGAATGATTGTGGAATGATATATGCAATAAAGTTCATATTTTTTAAGAATTCTTACAATATATATCTTTTAAGAATATATATAAATCTCTGCATTTTTACTATTAACATCTCATCATTTTCTTCATTCACTGATTGGTTTGTAAATACATTTGAATAGTAAGGAATCCAGTATAAAATGGAGCTTTCAGTTCAGCTTTCAGAGGAAGCTTTTCATTGTAAACCCCGCCGTGCTGAGCTTGGAGAGCAGCTGATTTTCTGGGAGCCTGCAATGCCAGTGGAATGGAAAGCTTCCTTTATGATGTCTAGTTTGAAAGTTTTCTCGGTATCAAATTCTACATCATTGCATTTAAAGCCGTGGAATTAGCCATTTTAAAAATTAATTTTAAAAATATTTCTTAATTGAAATTATGGTGTTCAGAAACGATAATTAGAAATCTTCAATATATTTATGCCAAGAAATTGTCAATAGGAATATTTCCATATATTTTAGGAAAAAAATATAAGTGATAAATATTTAACTTAGAACTGGAAGGAGATTTTCTTTCTTGAAAGCTAAGTGTTTTTTGCAGGCATAGAATTATCTGTCTTCAGTGTGCTTAGATGAGAGAGGGGAAAAACTCTCGAGTTTGTTTATAGGTACCAGAGAGTGTTTAGTCAGATCATATCCTTTGTAAAACCCTGCAAGGAAGATCTTTGCTGTGCAAACTGGCAGTGTTGTTCCATACAGCTCCTTTTCAGCTGGTAACAACACAGCTTTGCTTTACTTTCTGGAGCACGGGTGCTACCTGCTTTGGGCTTCTGCAGAAAAAGGCAGAAATTATCCCGTAGTTTCTTCTGCTTGAAATAGTTTACATTTGAGGCAAACAAGGCATGCTCTTCTCTGCCTTCTCTTAAACTGCCAGACTTAAATTCTCTGTAATGTTTTGTAAATGTGTTCTTTAGGATATAATTTAAATCCAGGAATCTCTTAGACATAATTTGCCGTGACTTTTCTTCATGTTTTCCTGTCTTTTCTTCTGAAGTACTAAAGAGTGCTGGAACTTGAAATAACTCCCAGTTGATTGTTAATTCACCATATGTAAATACACATTGTGCCTGCTACTTTTAGATTAATTGTAAAGCTTTAAGGTACCAGTTAGGGAACCTGTCACTAACCCATTGTACGGTGTAGCCCACTGCTAAGTTGACTGTGAAACCTCTCTGGAAGAACAGAGTATCGCCTTCAGCCATGTCAAATTATCTTTGATAGTTTGGTGACTTAATGCAATTAAACCACATCCTGGTCAGCTTGTTACGAAAGATGATGACTTGGCAAGTGTACTTGGGTAAGCATTAATGCACTCATAATGTATTACAGAATATTTGGTCCAGTCATGCGTGTGCTTTGCTGTGTGGAAAGTTTTGTGCGTGTGTAGAGCACTACATTCAGATGGCAGGGAAGCCTGCCTGAAGGGCTGGGCATGCGTTTTAAGGCTAACTCGTGTCATAAGTTTTCATAGACATGTCCATAACACTCTGTAAATTAATGACAACGTGCATCAGCAGGAGAATGTCTTGCAGAAACAACATAGCAAACATGGAAAGCCAAGTATGTCAAATAACAGGCTGTAACAAGGACTTCTGATTTCTTCTTCAATGTAAGGTCACGCGTAGCCGCATCAAAAGGCTATAATTCATTTTGCCACAGCTCTTGCGTGGGTTCAGGAGTTAGGACACCAGAAGACAGCTTTTGTGGAACCAGGTCTGTATAGATATTTAATGGGAAATTGCTGAATGATTTGGCAACACAGTATAGAGGGTGGAAATAGCTGGTTTAGTAGCAAATTAAATACTTGCCAAATGTTGTTATTTTGTGACTGAGACATCCAAAATACACAGCAGCTAGCCAAGGTGATTTGGAAATTTTTGGTGCATGTGCAGATGTTTGACTTGAGGTTGTCTCTTAGACTGGGAGAACAATGGTTAACTCCCCACTGGCTCCAGGAGAGGAAGGCAAGTAAGTGGCAGTTCTTAAGAACAAGCAGTATTTTCTCAAACATAACAATAAAGCAAAAATGTTGGTTTTAACTACGGTAAAGAAAACAACATGAATGTTGTACTGAATGTGTTGCATAGTTACTGTTCCAAATAACCAGTGTTTATTGCACTGGGGCTATGAAATATTCCTTTGTTCCACTTGTGCCTGGCTCGCTCTCATCTCAGCTACTTCAATTCCTCCTTTTTTGGCCTGCTCCTCGCTTTTTTGGCATGCTGCTTCTAGCTCCAGTTTTCTGTTTCTGATCATATCTCACGGGGGGCTTTGGGTTTCCATCTTGTGTTTGAATGCCCCATCATTGCTTCTGTGTTCTGCGTTATGCTACATCTGCCTGTAGTAGATTTCTTCATCTTCTGGCTCTTAGGATATGATTATTGGTATTAGCATGTGCACCTGTACCCCACGCTGCATTGAATAGCACATTTTAATATTGCAAACTGCGGGTGGGACTCCGTTACCAGCTACTGAGGTTTGATTTTGTTATTTTAACTTTTGCTCATGTTTCAGACACTTTGGGAAAGACCCTCTGCCCCTGGTTCTGATGCTTCTGAAATGATTGCTGTGTACAAACACAATCTCATTCTCTGTCTTGCTGCTGAGTGTTTGAATACTGCTGGCTGTGAGGTGAGAGAACATGTTAGTGCTGTAATTAGCGGAATTAACACAGTTTATCACAGAATCATAGACTGGTTTGGGTTGGGAGGGACCTTCAAAGATCATGTAGTCCATCCAATCCCCTTGCCATGGGCAGGAACATTTTCCACCAGGCCAGATTGCTTAAAGCCCTGTCCAACCTGACCTGCCAATGATGGGCCATCCACAGCTTGTCTGGGCAACCTGTTCCAGTGTCTCACCACCCTCATCGTAAAAAAAAAATTCTTCCTTATTTCCAATCTAAACCTACCCTCTTTCAGTTTAAAACCATTGCCACTTGTCCTGGCAGTGTGTGGTGGGTTGACCTTGGCCTGCTGCCAGCTGTCCACCTAGATCTTCTAACACCCCCCTTCCTCGGCACAACACAGAAAGAAAAAATAGGTGTAAAAAAAAAAAGAATTGTGGGTTGAGATAAAGGCAGATTTAGTAAAGATAATGCAAAGGCTACGTGTGGAAGAAAAGGAAAACAAAAAAAAGTTTACTCTCTAGTTTCTATCAGCAGGTGATGTAAAAATGAGCGTGTGAATTGGCCTCAAAGTGTTTATAGGGACTCAAGAGTTGTTACACGGGGTCCTGCTCGTGCGCCCAGCTGAAAGCCGCTTTCGTTGCTGGCAGTAACAGGGGTTTTAGCTCGTGCCACCTTCTGCCTTCTCTCCAGCTCCTGCACACAAACTAGAAGAAAGAAAAATGCAAGCAAACCCATTTTGGTAACAGCTTGGTGACTCAGGTGGGACTCTGTGCATTCCCAACCTGTTGAGTGTGGTGACAGCATATGGGAGAGCCAGCATGGGGTGAGTTCACCCCGTTGTCCTCGCAGGATCCACATTCCCTGGAAAGGCACTAAAACCAGGGGGTTCTGTAGTTGGCTGTTGGGCTAAGTAGCCAGCTGGAACTTGGGAGCAGCACCCTCTGAGACTGGCTCCTGGGAAGTTCATTTGATAGGAGTAAGCTGACCTTCCTGCCCCATATGTGATACGGTATAAGGCAGAACTGCCACTTACCACAAATACTGCTGACTACTCCCCATCACCTTGTCCTTCAGAGGACAAGTTGGAAGTTGCTTCCAGGATCAGTTGCTCCATCGCCTCCCCAGGGATGGAGGTGCAGCTGGTAGGCCTAGCGAGGGTCACGGGAAGGGGCCGCACAGGAGTATGGTGTGTAATGGTCCAGGAAGGAGGAAAGCCTGGGTGCTCTTTATTTTCTAGGTGGAACAGGGGGAGACTGGGCATGGTCTTTTTCACAAAACCCCAAAAACCTGGCCTGTGGAAGAACTGGCAAAGTGGTAACAAGAGATGAGGAGAAGGCTGAGGTACTCAACGTTTTGCCTCAGTCTTCACTGGTGACTTCTTCCCACACCTTTCAAGTGGATGGATCTCAAGGCAGAGACTGGGGAAGTCAAGTCCCTGCTACTGTAACAGAAGATGAGATTCATGACCACCTGAGGAACCTGTGAACATCCCTCCCTGCTGCGGGAGCGGTGCCTGTGTGGATGGTCCCTTGGCAATGACGCTCGTGTTTTGCATCTCTCAGCTATCTACTCCCCACAGCAAGGACGCGCAGAGCACCTGTCCCCAACAGAGGGTCCCCATCTCTGCTGGTGGCAGTGGTGCTCTGACACAGCACTAACCTTCCTGACAGGCCCTAGGGGCCTTTGCTGGGCTCTGCAGGGGCTCCTGTGGCCCTAATTACATTCCAGAGTATGAGAGGGCCTCATCCAGGCTCTGCTGGGTTCTGCTGGAGGCCCCTGCTGCCCTCCAAAGGTCCCCCCCATTCTACAAAAATAGAAAAGTCTAGAAAAAAAGTCACTTTTCCATGCAAATTCACTTCTGTAGGTATTCTGGAGGATTTTATGGGCTATACTTATTTACGCTTTTTATCCCCCATGACCCATGTGTAGATTCTCTTCATCTTCCTCCAAAATAGGCAAGAGACTGCAAGTGAATCAACTGCACCAGTCAGCTCGGTGTCATCCGCAGCCTTGCTGAGGGTACACTGTATGGCAGCAGTGTTTATCCCAGCCCTTCCCTTGCAGCAGACAGACAAGGTCCATCCTGCCGTGACCTTCCTGACTGGCAGCTTCTGCAGCTGCCTGTAGCCACATGTTCCCCTCAGCACCGAGCGGTCGTGCTTGTGGGGGCCTGTTAGGATTTTTGGCATAACTCATTGCTAAATTGTAAATCCTGATTTGTTCCCATCAAAACTTAAATTCCATTAATTTGATATTCACACTGATACCCAGCTGTTGTCTGAACTGGCACAAGCTGTATCTCTGATACAGCTGAAATCAGCTCCTCTTAACTCACAGTGCCCCTTCTGGGTTATTAGCTTGTTCCTTACCTATTTTTCATTAGCTGTGGTCTCCAAACCTTCTGTAGGCAAACTATCTTGCCCCACAGAGATGAGAAGAGTTCCTCCATGGACTTTATGGGTCATGGCCTGAGGAAATTAAGGCTGCAGAGGGTAGTGGTCTAAAAGCCCCATGTTCCTCTCCCTCTGTGCCATCCCCAGTTGGGCCACAATGGTACCAGGGAGCTGAACCAAATTTAGAAGAAAAATCTTAATTAAGCTGGTGGGACACATATGTTTAATTCTGATCCTATCGATTTTAGAAGAAGAAAAATGTGTTTCCTCTTCACTTGAGCTCTGACTGTGTTGAACTTGTTTAACTTTTGGAAGACAGTAAGGTGCACAAGTGAAGAGAACATGAAGGAACAAAATGATTCTCAAAGGGATTTTAATGAAAGTCTTCTCCTTTATTTGAATGTTTTCCATATTTAGACAATTAAGTAGAATTGTCATAGGAATGAAAATCATCTTTCCCTTCTTCCCAAGGAATCAAAAATATGTTGCTATGTACAGAATTTACAGTTATATGCAATAGTTTATTGTCATTCTGAACTCCAAAATGTGATATCACAGGAAAAACCATCTACGCTGAAGCTAGAGCAGAATTTCTCCATCCTGTACCTTTCATAATGTTCTGTAAACTTCACCATTACACTTTCAAAATGATTGCTCTTCCAAGGATGAGAAGCTTTCCTCACCTGAGATCTTGCCATTGCATATAGTTTTCATCATCCACAGTCTAAATAATTAACTTGTATTCCTTTGTGAATAGGTGAGAAGTCAGGCAGAATGGGCCACATGTGCAGCTGTGTTTTGGTTTCTGTTCTCCATTGGAGTCAGGTGAAAGACATAAAGCAGGTGTAAGAAAATAAATCTACTGATAAATCAATAGATTTTAGGCATCTAGTAACTTTGAGATTTGGATGGAAATCCCTTGTTTCATGAACTTTCCTATCATTTGCCTTTCACTTACAGAAGCTTCCTTGGTTTTTCATGGATTATTTGGAAGAAACGTCTTCTGTTGTGGTTCAAGTTGCTGAACCTCTGTAACTCTCCCTGTAACTGTATTCAATGTGCACTACCAACACCCAGTTTCTCTTTAAAACTTAGAAACCTTGAAGAACTCTGAAATAAAGAATCGTTATCTTTAACTTAACATTCAATCATATGACCACTCAGAGGATTTCTAAGATCCAAGATTTATTAGAATTCAGTTCTGGTGTGTTAACAGTAGAACTTGTCTTCTTTACTCAGCTTCATTTTCCAGTCTGAATTTACTCAGCTGCTCTGCCATCAGGAAAATTGCTCTGAGCTGGTGGGTCTGGAGGTCTGTAACAGAGGGTGCTGGAACGCACCCGTGTCGCTAGAAAGTGGAAGTGAGCATACGGTGGCTGCAAGATGCCCTCTGTGACCTGAACTGTCCGTGCTGGTCCGTGTCATGGTTAGAGGCCCCTGCCTAGGCACCCTGCAAACAGCCATCCTTGCTGTGCACCTCAAGCAGGCAGCTCTGAGACGGTGCAATGGCAGGAGCCGTGCTTCTCTCTTAGCCCTAAAGCAGTCCTCCTAAGTTAAGATTAAGGTGCGATGACGGCACGAAGGCAGACTGCTGCTGCCAGCATCACCTCGCTTGGGCACCTCATTACCAGCCTTCACTCTCCTTATTATACAAGTGCATAAAATGTGTAGTAATAAACCATGACTTGCCCACTTTCAGGTGCCTGGCCATATGAAAACCAGTTAGCCACCTAAATCTCCTGCTACACAAACATGCTACCAAGGGCAGGTGACAGGAGGCAGCAGTGTGGCACTCTGAGCAGCATTATTTAGATGTGTTCTCCCTGGGATTGTGATGCACCCGATGTCTATGTGTTAGCAGGCTTGGCTTTTTAATTAAGGAAACGAAGCATCCATAAGGAGCAAAACAAAATAAGAGGCTTGAAATCACCCCCATTTTGTATTATACGAAATTTCTATATTCATCAGTACGCAGGCGATTGCTAAACAGGTCCTCACTACATTTACTTGCAATTCAAACCAAGGTGGTTATTATGCAAACGGGTTGGCTTTGTGGAAGCATCTCCAAGGTGAGCTTAACCCTGTCCTGTTTGGTTCCTCTTGTCTAAGCCTTATAGGTCTGTAAACGTTCACGTTGTTATAGGGAACCGGGGAGTTATCGGACACGTAGTGCGGCTGATAGTAGTTAGCCTGCGGGGGTGGGGGTGTGAAGGAGGTATAGCCATGGAAGGAATTAACTCTGTGAAGAGGTGGCTGGGTGCTGAAGTTGTTGCTGAGTATGAGAGTTCCTGGGGTTTGCTTGCTCTGGTGGGTGCTGCCAGTGGAGAGGCTGCTGAAGGAATCGGAGAGAGTGTTGGCGCTTTCCTCGACGCTGTCGGGGAGGCTGCGCTGCGGGGCCCAGCTCTTGCTGAACAGGAAGGGCATGTTGTGTGGGGGAGACTTTGGGCCCCTCACTGGCTTGGACAGGGCGTAAAGGTGGCGGAATTCTTCATCGAACAGCTCCACAACTTGACCCGTGAACTTGGAGAGGAGGTTGCGGTGAACCTGGCCACACAACCACGTGAAGCTGGGAAGAGAGGACGAGGTAAGGGTTAGCGTTAACGTCGGCCATCAGGGACTGCACCAGGTCCCCACAGGGGTGGTGCACAAGGCAAATAAATGTATTTTACTGCTGAGGCTTCTTGTCTAAACACAGGATGAAGATGGTGTCCCAGTTGAATTTCAGGTCAGTTCACATCAGTGCTCTTTGACTTGGATCAAGCTTTGTTATTGCAGCTGCCTCTAAAACCTTCCAAGAAACCTTGTAAAGTTATACAACCTCCTAAAGGGAGTGGTGATCCAGATCCACTGCCGGATGAAACATTGGATACAATCCCCAAGGTTTGGGTGGCTGTTCCCTGGAAAGGAGTTCAGACCCCTCTTCTGGGTTCCCCTCTTCCAGACACAACGCTTAAATTCAAGTCCTGCCATGTCTTGTCTGCACACACAGAAACTGTACCTTCCCTGCAGAATACCGTGCCAGTCGGTATCTCTCACCCATTCAAAACTGACATTAGAAAGACTCGTGAAAAATACCCATCCTTTGTTTCATTTTGACATACTTCTGCATTGGTCAAAAGAGGCACATGAAAACCCAACCTCCCTGTCAGATCCCACTCCCACAAAACCAACCCCCCTACATGGCAAATGCTTGTTTTCTTCACTACAAAGGAAATTTGAATGATAAATATTTCCTACAGCCATTTAAAAAATAAAAATACTCCTTTGTTATAAAGTAAGGGAGAAACACCACAATAGTTACAATTCTGGTAGTCCACAGACACGCCTTAGGATGCCCCGTACCTTTTAAATGCTTTTTCTTTTACGTGCTTCCCTAATCCACTTGGCAGACACAAATTTGTGCTCTTCTACAAAACCACAAGCCAGCTTGATGGTGTTGTGCAGGCTGCCTTGTCAGGGCAGCACCAGCAATAAAACGAGCATAGCTGAGAGAATGAAGTGTAATTACTCCCTGAGCCGACTGAGACCCGAGCTGTGCAGCCGAGGACACAGAGCAGCGCTGGAGCTGAACCCAAGGCTATTCAGCGTTGGCAAATCTCTGCCCTGGTTATTCCTGCGTGACTTTATCAGCTACGCTGGATTTGCACAAGGATTGCCGAGAGCCAGGTTCAGCCGTAGGTGTGTGCACTTCAAATCTTGTCATGTTTTGACAAAACTCCTGTGAAACTCAGTGGGACTGACAGCTGGAGCTGATGCTATAGGAATAAAGACGGATGAGTTACATCTGCCTGGCCAGAACATTCTTAAAGAGGGATGGGTTTGGGGCATGCAGTGGTTTTATCCTATTGCTTCAGGAGCAAGGGGAGGAGCAAAGAAATCACTAGTTCAATGCCACCAGGTGATCCTACAATATATACTGTACATTTTATGACTGGGCATGAAAATATACAGGAAGTCGCTACAATACAGGTACTTCTCATCCACCTTGTTCCAATTATTCTAAACATGGACAAAAGCTTGGGGCTTAAGGTAAACAGCACAGCAAGCTAACACCCCGCTGGGTGGGTTGTATCTGCTCTGCTAGCTCAGCATTGCCTTTATTCACTAAGAAGCACTCCCCAAATCTTTGCATGTCCTTCATCTAACTGTTAAAGAGATAAGAAGCCAGGAACAAATATGAAAACACATACAATTAGCCTGGGATATCTACACTGAAGGTTAAAAACTCATTAAAGGGCTGAGGTGTCAAGTGGCAGGTTTGTAATTTATGTTCTAGAGGTATACCTAGTTTTGAAAAAAAAAAAAAAAAAAATTAATTACTCTTATAAATGGCTTTTAAAAATCCAACAAAATCTGAGGAAAAAAAAAATTGTTGCACCCCATTTTGATAATTTGCTCCCACATGTAACTTCCTGGGGTACCTGATGAACAGATATTCATTTGTGGCTCATAGATCTTATCTGTAACCTCGCAGGCAGAGAAAGTTAGATCCCATTAATATCCCAAAGATTCTCCGTGGACAGATGGCAAGGGGGTCAGCTGTAAAGTTAACAAGGTGAGACCTTTGTGATTTTGTGGACTTCACGTAGTGAGTCACAGCAATTTACATTCTGTGCACTTTGCTGAAGAATGAAGCAGAACTTGACATAAAGGTTTTTATTCTAAGAGAAAATTAATTGTTTAGGTTTTAGGCCCTATTTTCCTCCTTAAATTACAATTCTGAGGCTTTTTTTTTCTGGAAAGGCTCAGAGAAGTGCTTTGTTGACACTATCTGCCCAGAAGGATCATTTTTCTACTAGGCCTGTTTGAGTGAAACTCATAGAAAGAAGAGAAAGCACAAAGAAGTACCACCTGGCCCGGGCCAAAGCTGTACCACAAATGCAGTCATTAATAGGTGCTTCTCAGCCATCTTTTCAGCGCTCTGTCTCAAAATCTGTGCCCTGGTCTGGATCCTCTCCTGCCCAATCTTCATTTGCACTGGACTGGCTTTCTTTTTTCTGTCTGTGCCCTGCAGCTGCCGTTCACCAGGGATGCTCCCATCCCTTGTGTTTACAGCACCACAGCAACGTGCAGCGTCACTCACGTTTAATCTGAAACAGAAAGGCTGGGTCCTTTCGCTGAGCTCGGGTTTGATTTAACCACCATTTAGTGCTGCCTGCTGGCAGGATAACCTCTGTGTGAGAAACCTGCCCCACCTGAACCAGTGCTCTCAGCAAAGCACGCCACGGGTAGATACTGTCTCTGAAGAGGCCGGCAGCTTTCAGAGATAATCAGCTGTGCTTGAGGATCAAGGTCTGTGCTTTCTGCTGCCTTCGTTTTGCCTTCTTCAGGAGCACTGAGTTCATGCACGATCTAACTTCAAATTCATTTTTTAAAAAAGGAATAGATATCATAGGATGGGGTAGGGTAACACAGAGACGACGAGAAGAAATACTGCATCCTAACCCCACACTAGAGACACTGGCAATAAAAAATGAGTGGAAAACTGGAACTTGTGCAGGCACATGGGTGGAACAGCCTTCAGAAGCTTCTCAGCACTGGTGTGCCCTGCGTGGCAGGACCAGCCTTACCTACACTGACCCAAGCAGTGGTTTTCTAAAACAGTTTTAAAAAACACTCCAGAGGAGGAGATGCCACAGACTCGGTGGCTGTTCCATAACTAGCTGGGTTGCCAGCTTGCCAGCTTGCTAAACTTGCCAGCTTCAATCCTCTTCATTGTCCATTAGGCAAATATATTTTGTCCCCAAACACTTTGGGTAGAAACAGTGAGTCAGGGTCCCTTTCAGAGCCATACATCCTGGTGGGCTATTGTATTTCCTCAGCCTGTTCCCACACCGCTATTACAAACTCTGGTAGAGCACAGCACTTAGGTGGAATTTGCTGTTGTATTAAAGATCTACTCCAATCTGATTTCCAACATATGCATTACAAAAAAATCTGAGTCCTGAGTCTGTTTTACCCAATGTCATTCTTGTTCATACCTGCAGAGGTTGTTGGATAAGGTTTAGGGATAACAGAAAGCTTTCAGCTTAATAGAGAGAGAACTAGCCAGCCTCCAGAAATGCCACACTCTGCTAGCCAGCTATAGCCCGTGTGAATCTGCAGACTGGTGCTGAGCATACTGAAGATCAATAGTATATATATTTGTTCCTCAACACGCCCTTTGCTTGCTTGCTGGATAGGGGACTATGTAGCTGGACAAGGCTCTTGAGGTTAAGAGAATCACAGAAGTGATCCTGCACAGGACTTCAAGGTCTTTTTTTTTTTTTTTTTTTTTTAATTGAAAAAAGAAGCCAAAAGGAAGCTTCTTGGCTAGAGACAATAGATCTCCCCCCACACATTCTTCGCTTCTACTCTCTGTACAAATCTGCTGTTGCATTTCTACACATCGTTGGTGAAGGGATAAAAAAAAAACCTGAAAAAACCAGAAGAACCACAGAGTGGCCAGTAAAAAACCCTCACTGAATGTTCAGTCATTTCTGTCTGATGCTTCGCTTGGAAACTGAAAGAAAACTAGATGCCCACCTCTGTGGACAGCTGAGCTCCTGCAGCCTACACTAACCCCACATATTCACCTTTACCTTTTTTACTCTAGTTATGTGATCAGCCTGGTGGAACAGTTTTAGCAAACCAGAGGCATTTAAGCTTCCAAATAATAAACCGGGATTAAAAAAACAAACTAATCTTTTTAGGTAAATAGTCACCTCCGGTATTTTAGTGTATCTGGAGTTCTAGGATACACTCTGTCATTTGTGAAGTTTATCTATGTAGCCATGAGGCTTAGAAACTTCATTTATTTGATGCAGGCTCACAGTGTCTTGAAATTCCCTGACTGGAGGATCTTGGATCTTAATTAACAACTCAGTTGTTGAGATGCTATGTACTTTACCCGCAATAATTATAGCAACACAAGAGTGGGGAGTTACAGACTCAGTTCACAAAAAGGGAAAAAAAAGAAGGAAGATACAACAGACACGTACTGCCTGCCTGTTAATCAAACACATGAAAAAACCCAGTAAGTCTGAAGTATTTCTCTTTTACCTTCAAACAGGAAACTTCTCCTGTGGAGAACAAACCCTCAGCTGAGCTGAGTGACATACGCTACATTAAGGGATCCCGAGGGAGATGGAAATGTCTCATGATCAGAACATCTGAGGACCCAAACAATGAAGAAAGCATAATGTTAAGCTATATAAATTTCTAGCTCTGCTCCAGGGCTGCATCGGCAAAGTTGTTTATGTTAGTTTCTGAATATTTAACCACCACAGCCCATAAAGAACTAACATCAGCTTTAAAGCAAGTTAAATGGATGATTGAAACATGGCACTTATTTGAAAACGCGAGGGGGTTTTGTTCAAAAAAAAAACCACCCTTCTCACTTGTGCAAAAATTTCCAGGGTACATTTTTTGTGAGGTAATATTGAAAAGCATAAAAGAGCACCTAGTCATGAATTGCAATGGCTTATCTCACCTGTAAGATCCAGAGAGCACGTATCTCCAGTCAGAGATAAGAAATTTTTCTTGTATTTGTCCTGAAAATTTCCTGCCTGATTTGGCACAGTAAACCTCTCCAGTAACACTGCGGACTGAAATATTCTGTAAAGAACAAAAAAAAAAGGAATTAACAGAGTGATTTACTTTTTTTTATTACATTAAAAATCAGAAGGGCCCTTTATCACCACTGCCTTTATCTCTTCACTTCCCCAATGTCTGTTATGATATCTTCATGGACTCTCTTAATGCTACATTTGGAGGTGTGTGGCCAGAGGATACCCAGCCGAGCTCCCTCTCCTGTCACGTGGTTTCAGCAGGGATTTAAACCTGAGTGGAAATCTGCACAGACCGAGCTGTGCTGGGGGACGAAGACTGATGCTACCTCACCTGAAACCTGTACAAGACACAGCCGTAGCTGAGCGCAGGCTGGTACCCCTCCTGACACCCCAGCAAGAATTTGCTCCAGCTCCAAGTCCTCTTATTTGACGTTTGCTGTGGCACAATACAGCAGGGCAAAACCTCTGCTCTTCCCATCCCCCTGGGCCCGCGAGGACATACGTCCTGCTCTGTTGGGGCAGCCCAGGCACCAGCGGGATCAGATGCAAGTAGAGGTGTGGCTGGAGAAGTCAGTCAGTTTGGCCCATGCCGTGCTCTGTGTTGTCCCTGTACCTACATAAGTGCATTTAAGGCAGGTCAGGCAGGCAGAGCTGACTCTGTTCTCTGTATGCACACTGCATTCTGCTGAAGCCTGTGTATTGTAGCAGCACATTTACGAGAAACAGCACAGGTTTGTCCTTCCTAAGGGGCAGGGCTTTACAGACAGGCAAACACTGTTAGCAGCATTAATTTCTGTTTCTTTTTATGTTTGGGGTGGAATTCAGATGTTGAAACGTAGGTGTCTGGTGCATGTAAGATGCCCTCAGGGCTCCTGCCTGCCTCCCAGTTGCTGTTCCAGAGGGTTGTTGCCTTTGCAGTATCAGCCACCCCCACGAAGACACCACAGGTGTCCTACAGCATCTCAAGCAACAACTGCAATGGTCCCTAGGAAGTTACTGTTAAGGTCAGCTGCCTCTGGCAGAGATGAAGGCAGACCAAGCTAATGGCCAGCTAAACTTGAGGCATTACCTTTAAAACAGAGCTTTAACACAGCAGATCAGAAAGCACTTAGTGCAACCGAGGTATTGCCACGTGGCTGCCAGACCACAGCTGCTCTAAAGTTATTAAAGAGAAGCAGTTGTACTGCTTATGTTACACAACTCTACTGTTATCTATCCAGGCAAACAAAGAAAGAGCTGAAGGACTTGTGAAACATTGCTTATGAATTTAGTTAGGCCTTTTGATAACTATTAGTGCTTATAACAAGGTGACTGTCCTTGAAGTTGTCAACATAATTAGTTGGGGAACTTTTAATTAAGAATTGACAATCCTTGAAGAAGAAACCTTTTGGAAAACATACAAACCACATGGACTTCGAGACTATATTGGTTTTATGTAGCTTTGTACTGTCAGCTAAACAACAATTAGTGCTACCCTCAAGTGAACTTGCCTCATTATAATACTAAAAATCACACCCATGGGTCAAAAAGACCCCTGCCCATGTGAAGACCCTTCTCCTGAGCATGTGCAGTAGTGGAAGGGTGGAGTGAGCAGTGCTTCAGTGGTGTGTAAGTTACTAACCAGTCACTGTAAAGAGGGTGGACTTGGAAATGGCTAACTTCTCAAGTTTTGTGTATAAATACAGCACAGAGTCCTCTTTGGTGTGCCTGAGTTGTGGGAAACCACAGAGCACCCAGGCTTGCACAACTCCAAACATCTCTCCTGAGTGTGTGAGTATTGGGCTTATCGCACACCCGATGACAAATCCGTGGGGTTTTTTGACAACGCTACCAGGGGATGGACTTCAACTCTGTTTTAAGACTTCATGGCCAAGACTGGTTTCATTTAAGGACCTGATGGAAATGCTTCCTATAACATCCATGGGAAAATGTAGTCATCTTCAGAGAGGAATTAGGTGTGCTAATGCTACCTCTGGAAATCTCTTGTTTCCTTTTAATTACAGGGTGGACTGGCCCTACCATAACCATGCTTCTAGCTCAGAGTGCCTAAAGTCAGGCAGGTGAATTTGAGCCTAAGAGCTTCACAGGGACATAGTACCTTGAAGAGATCCTCAGCAATTTGCAGCTTGTCACACATCTCCGAGAAGAGGTTTATATTGCCATGATCGAGCAACAGGTAGACAAACACCATGCGCTTGTTGGCTGCCTCCAGGAGGTCACAGAGAATCTCCGTGTCTGTGAACACATCCATCACGATAGCTAGCACCTAGGGAAAAAAGCAGAGGCATTAGCAGAGTCAATTTACATAACTCAAGGTTGCCTTTGAGGCCACTGAAATGTAGGTTGTTTTAAAAAAAAAAAATCCAACAAACACAAATCTTTGGAGATAAATATGGATATTAGCTCTGGTTTTCTCCTTAAGTCCCTGAATCAGTAAATCGATGAGAAACATTGCTCACTGTTTTATTGCTCCTATAAAGCCAGCATAACAAGCAACACACGCACTTCAGTTAAGCTTTTAATCACAAAACGTAAGATGACCCAGGAATTTGTAGATGAGATTTCAGCACCAGGAAATACATTGACGTGCTCATTGGGGAATAATAAAGGTGCAGATAAAATAAGAGACTTCAGCCCTTGCCAAACAGCTGATCAGCTTTTGTAAGTCACATGCACTTAGCGACAATCACTAGATGATGCCTTGCCTTCTCTGTTGTGATTTACACCTGGAACTGTCCTAGCCTCCAGCCAGAGTGGACCAAGGGAACTGTAAACATGATATAAAACCTTTTTTTTTACTCTAATCTCTACACTCAGCACTGGGCACAGCCTCACGAAGGTCCTGGTCTTCACTGATGTCTGCTGTTGTCCATGGAAAGGGTCATCTCTTCAGGGCAATTCATCTCAGCTAACACCTGATTTCTCATCAGAAGGTGCCTACTTCTCCTTTGACTAGAAAGGGACCCCTTGATAGCTGCACTCGCAGGATACCAGATTCAATCAAAACAAACTTTACAGACCATCTGTAGATCCAGTGTAATAATTGCTTCCAACTTGCACTGCATCTTCCTCCAAAGCCTATGCCCACACCTGCCAGCGAGCTAATTCCCTTCACCACCACAAGGAAATCCTACAAGACCCAGCACATCCTGTGCGGCCAGCATCCTGTTCAGGCAACCCAAATGATTTGCAGAGCAGTGAGGATCTCACACCTTCCTCCAGCTGCCGAAGCACAGTGCTTCAGAAAGCGCCTTGCCAGTGCGAGGTAAGCGGCACAATTACGCCCAGGATCTCATGTCCGCGCTGACTGTTCACTCACCTTGTCTTTTTAAACGGCACAACACGCATCCAGCCTCACCATAGCTCCAGACCACTCTCTCTAGTACTGCTTTTTCACCAGCTCTTCCCAGTGTGTATTTCTGCACCTGACTCTCCTCTCTTACTTGCAGTACTTCTTGCCTCTTCTGCCCAAATTTCATTTGCACCTATTCCACAAATGTGTTAAGGTTATAGTACTGTACCCTTTGCAGTTTGGTACCATCTGCAAACTGAGTATTTATTCTGTTAAGTTGTTAATGGATATATCCAGGATGTTAATATAATCTATATATTATATGGCATATATCATAAAAAATACACAATATATATGTTAATATAATCCAGTTGTTAATAGGCTCTCTGAGATGGACACTTATCAGGTACTAACTAATAAATCCTACAACTGAAAATCTGCACTCAAAAAGCAGTTGTTAAATTTACACTGTAAGTGTTGCTTCAGCACCCTCTTGTAATGTAAATTAGATGGTTAAAAAGGTCATGTGAAGCAGGGATTTATATTACATTTCCCACCTTTTCCCCTACAAGTTTTCTCCTCTTGGGACAGAACACTGGCCTGGGTTGACAGCTTACCTGATGCTTATTTTACTATTATTCCAGAGACATTTCCTCTGTTACCGAGCCTTTCTGATGCCACCAACTTAAAATGACTGATCTACAACTCCCCTGATGCGCTGAGCACTGGTAGCCTTTGACAGGGCAATTGCCAACAGGGATTCTTCTCCCCTGCCATAACACTCAGCACTGTCAGACCCAGCACTTGCCATTGTAGGAAAATAATAAACCCAGGTCCCTTACTCCACTGAGCTCTGCAGCCTGTGCCAGACACCAGGCACTACAGCCTGGGTTGGCTCCTGACCTTCCCCCCAAGAAACTGCTACTGCTGGCTCAAGTTTATACAAGAGAAAGACTTCTGGACAATAGTAAAAGCCCTGAAATTACTTTTTTTCTTTTTCCACAGGAAAACAGGAGAGCTACCAGAACACACACGACAGAGGCTTTCTGTCCCCCTCCAGCTGCTCAGCTTTTGGGTTCCCAGTGCATGGGCAGCCTGGATTGTGACTGGCACCTCTCTGCAGCCCCCTGTCACTTTGCCTACTATTAGGGGCATCGTCTGCACTTTTCCCACCTGCCAAGTTATCCTGCAGCCTCTGTATGGAGCCCGTGTGACACTTTTACTGATGCTGACAACGCGTTAGGGGTGAAAGATCGATTTCCTTCCTCTGAGGACAGCTGCTGGCACGCTGGACACACGCCCTTCTTGGGCTCCCCTTCACCCAGATCTCACGAATCCCCTGAAACAATCACTAATGGCTGGGAGCTCACTTCAGCTTAATCCTTGTAACCAGTGCACTGGTCTGAACAGAGCAAACCATCCCGCCCAGCCTGCTGGTGATGCATGAGAAGGGACTGAGCCCAGCTGCCCTTCTATATGGCACACTTGCTCTGTTGGGTTAATGGGAGTTTAAAAGAAGAGGGAATGCTTTTTTATCTTTTTTAAGTCACCAACATAAAAAGGTGGTGGTGAAAGTACAAAAAAACCCAAACCAAACCAAAAAAAACACTGCCTGTGTTAAGCAATGGCCTTTCTAGACAATGACCTTCTATAGCAAAGCTACACTGCAAGACTGGAGGCTGGCCTGGGTCAGCCACCACCTCCACCTGGGCTTTCTAAGAGAGGAAGCCACCCGAGTGCAGAGGGGACCGCACCTGTCTCCCCGTACCTGAGTGGTCTTGTTGATGTACCGCCGGATGATGTCTCTAATGTTGCTGTTCTTCTCTGTTTGGAAATACACGGTGGCAGTGGATTTTTCCTTTAAATAGGGCTTCTCTGCCATAATCCACGTGTGCAGCAGCGCTGGCTCACTGCTGTCCGAGATGGTGGGGAAGTAGGTCCCTGAAGGGAGTGACCTGGCATCGTTCTGCTTCAGTGCAGCTGCCCCATCAGTGGCCAGGGACTCCTCCGCATAATAGGACTCCCTGGCGTTATCCTTGATGTACTGAGCTTCCACCGAGGAGAGGAAATCCACCTCGCCCTCTTTGCTTAAAGTTTCGAGATAAGAGTCCGTCCCACCATCCAGGAAGGCGTCGGTGGCCAACCTTATGCTTTCATTGTGGCTGAAATCTGCTTTTGTCAGCTTCGGGGACTGGTTCTTGATATCCTCCAGCCTTTTGCGTATCTTCCCCATGTGTCTGGAGTGGCTCATGGCTCTCTGTCGCAGCAGCCGCTCTGCCAGGCAGGCACCGTGCATATGCACGGCGCAGGCAACGTAATTATCTCTCTTGTTTGGCGACAGCATTCTGGCGTGAAATCGTCTCGGCTGAATGAATTAACTATGAATAAAAATAAAGAGATCTTTTTACCTCAGGCACATTCACACTCCCTGATTTCCTTGGTACGATTATCTTAAACCTGCCCCCCCCCCTCCCCACCTTGCTTCTCAGGTGGTGGTGGGGCAACAGCCTGCTTCCAGATGGGACAAAGCTGATCAGATGGCTTATCGGAGAGGCACCCACCTCACCCCCAGGACATACAAAGGATTCGAGTCCAATTACCAGGGCTGTCCGATTCGGTTGTATTTCCCTTCCTGTTGCATCCTGTGAAATGTGAGCGAGGAAAGCACTCAAGCAAAGGCAGGTAGGCTCCCAAGCATCGTTGCACAATCTTCAAAACAGCTTGAGGCTTCTCTGTCTTCCTATAGTATTTGTTCGGGAGCAAAAACAACTCTGACGTTGAACTGGGACAGAGACATCAGCCATGTCCATAGCTTCAGAACAGCAGAAAGGGTCACGGACTCTGCTCTGCACCTACACGCTGCCAGGCAGGCTTAAAAATAGACTTGGACTTCATCCCTGTGCCCCGTTTGTAGTATGTTGCTATTACCATGGACGATTCACTCCTTTATTTCTTTAAAGCTTTGTGACTACGCCACCCTATTAAAAGAAAAATACCCCCTCCCAAACATCCTGAATATTATGTGGAGGGAGGGTTGTGAGCTGGCCTCAAAGCATCAGAAATACAAACACTCATCACTTGATTGTGCACATTTAGGGCTGTTTGGTCGGTTTCTTTTTTTTTTTTTTTTTTTTTTTCCCCCTTCTTCCCAGGCTGCAGCTCCTGGAGTCACGTTGTCCCCGCGGCAGCCGAGCTGCTGTGTCATTAGCAGTTAGGAGGCAGGTTCGCAGCGGGGTGAGAGGCGCAGTGCCCCCGGGCAGCCGGGCCGACTGGTATGACTGAGCGGGGGCGAGGGTGGGGAGGGTGGGAAGGCTCCAGCCTGAGGTACGCGGTAAATACCCGTGTCCGTGTCCGGGCTGTTACGCAGAGGCACGTGTGACACAGTTTTCTCACGCAGGCCGGGTTTGCCCTCGCCCCGGGTAGCCCCGGGTAGCCCCGTGCCCGTGCGCTGGCACAGAGGGGAGCGCGGGGTCGAGGGGACAAGCCAGGCCGGGCTGTGGCTCGGGGCGCGTCTGCAGGGGAGAGGGTCCTGCTGCTCTGCCCGGCGTGCTGGGCAGCACGGGCAGCCTCGGGGCCACTCACTGACACACGCCCGGTTTCTCCAGGGCAGCTCCCAGAGTCTGGGTCTGGGTCAGATGCCTTATGGGGGGGGGGGGGGGGGGGGGGGTGATTCTACACGAGGATGACACAAACATATACATATATGTGAAAAGGGTGTGAAATGGTCCCGATTTTAAGCCCGGAAGCACCCACCTGGGGGCCGAGGGCAGGTGGTGCCGGTCCCATCCCCCACCTCCTGCTGTGATTTTAAAAACTATCTCGTCCCTCCCCCCACATCCGCCCACAGCTGTCAGACGCGGCCAAAAGTCACTAATTATCTGCTGACCTGCTCTGCGCAATTATGCCGAAAATGATGCCGCCTAATGAACCCGACACGCAAGATCGTGCCCTGTCAAGACTGATCAGGGACTGCCCGTGCCCAGCGGGGCCATCACCCCTGGCCGGGGCCAGCGCTGTCACCTCAGCCCCGCACAGTTACTCAGTGTCCCGCATGGTCACCCCAGTGTCCCGCATGGTCACAGCAGGGCCCCACGCAACCCACCCAAGGTTGTCACCACGGGGCTTCACACTGTGGTGCCAGGTAACCCCCGCGGCCGTTCCGGTGCCCCGTATGGTCGTTCCCATGTCCCACGCGGCCACCACAGGGTCCCACAGCGTCACCATCGGGACCCGCGCGGTCACCTTGCAGCGCGGCAGCCACCACAGAGCCCCGCACCGCTTCCCCCCGGCCCCGCTCGGTCACTGCGGGGGCCCACACGCGTCACACCGAGGCCCCACGTGGTCACTGCGGGGCCCTCCGGCACGGACCCCGCTGCAGCAGCCGGAGGGAGGGCCGTGCCGTGCCGTGCCGTGCCGTGCCGTGCCGTGCCGTGCCGTGCCGTGCCGTGCCGTGCCGTGCCTCCACCGCCAGGCACAAGGCCACCCTGGCTAGGTGGGAGACAAGGAGTAGCATTGAAAACCACTGCGGAAGGAGTTCTACCAGCCGCCTCGTTAGCGCAGTAGGTAGCGCGTCAGTCTCATAATCTGAAGGTCGTGAGTTCGATCCTCACACGGGGCAAAGGCGGGCAGACCTTTTACTCTCCTCCTCGCCGCGACAAACTCACACGGCACCGCGCTCCGCCCCCGCGGCTGTGTCCTTGCTGTCGGGACCGGCGAAGCTGCAGTCCCAGCGCGAGGGGCTGCGGCTCCTGCCTGTGGGCTCACGGAAGCCCTGGGGCAGAAGGGCAGTTCGGGCCAGCTGCTGGCGAGCCCTTTTGCCGTCGGGGCTGGGCAGTCGGGTCCCGCTCCAGAGCCGGCAGGGGCAGGGAGCGGCTGCAGGGCACGGCCCGGCCCCTGCTGGAAACGCTCCGGTTTGTGCGTGTTTGCAACTCTAAGCGTCTGTAAGAGTGCAGACATAGAGCCCAAGGTGCCAGACAAAAACCAGAGTGGGTTTATTTTCTCGCGTTAAATATAGAAATAATCACACGTAAACTCTGAGACTCCTCCTGCCTCCCAGCAATGGTCTTTCCCCGGTGCATTTCTCTCCCTTTGAAAAGAAACGAAGCCTCGTGGCTGCATTATTTCCATGGATCCTCCTCACTTCTCATGTGACTGTTTCCCAACGCGGGGATGCTGACATGAGGAGAACAAAGTACCTCTGTGCATTTGGGTCTTCCCGTAACTCGGTGAGAAAGGAGGCTGCTCCCAGCCCCAGGCGGCAAAGCGCTGCTCTTCGGAGATACCCTTGGGCTCTGTCCCCCGTGCTGTGCTCCCGCACCCGCAGGGCACCAGGGATGGTCCCACACCAAAGAGCATCAGCAAAAGCCCCGAGGAAGCAGAACAATTTAAGTTCCAGGCCCTCATATTTTTAGACAGCCAAGGCTACTTGTGGGTCAGCATTGTGAATGATCCACTTTATTTTACTTCCCCTCCTTCCTACCCCCCTCCATAATGCTCTAGTGTCAAAAAAATGTTAGCCAGTGAAAATCAGCCTAGCAGCACAAAACCCAGTGTATTTTAGATCCTCTCTCCCCTTATTTCTTATGAAATGAGAGTGCTAATATGTATACCAGCTGTACGTGTCACCAACAACAGAGGCTCCACAGCCTCCCTGGGCCTTGTTTTAAGGGTTTGGCTCTCAAGTGAAAGGAAGTTTTTTTCTCCAATTGCAAATTTTCTGCAACTTGAGAATACAGTTACACATCACTGACAAAACCAGCATTTTAAGAGTGGCTTGTTTCTTTGAGTCATGGCAGCCACCAGACCAAAATAAAGTATACAAATACTGCAAGTGTAATAACTTAATGGTAAAAAGCAAGTTTATTTTGTAAGTAAAAAAAAACCTAAAAAAAAAAAAAACAAAAAACCCCACATTATAGTTACTAAGAAAATAATGAGGTTACAAACAGCACACATTTTTCTAGATAGCATTTTACCTTTATATAAAAATATTTCCAAAAACCTTTCTAATAAACAACCTGTGATCAGTCCTTATTGACACTATACATATTTAACCTTTCACTGATTAATAATTTGAAAATATAGCTGAGGTCCAGAGCAAACCATCTCAAGGTGTCCAGTTTGTAGCTGGGAATTAAGTTGGAGGATGTCTGGTTCGAGCCTGTGAGGTAAGCTTTCGTCTGAGCCGTCTGACTTCTGCCATCAGTTCCTGCTCTCGGCAGCCCAGTTCTTCTCGTCTTCTGTCTGAAGACACTTAAGTGCAAGAAACTCAGCATTAATGCTTTTCCATAAATACTACAAATGCTGACTGGAAAACAGGTATCTCTGGCATAGAAATGTGATGTTTTGTTAGTACCACTGTAGGAGAGACTGCTCTGAGACCCATAAAAGCAAGTTCTCCGCAAGTGGTGACTATGTCTTGACCCAGGTGCAGGTGGGTCGCTGTAGCAGATGCACAGACACATGTTTCCCATTGTGTGCAGAGTTTTCTGTACAAGACCCACGTGATTTTAAAATGTGCTTTCACTGGCCACAGCAGTTAGAACAGCAGAGGGGAAATGACAACAGGCTGATTCCTGGCTAACTCTCAGTAAGATTTTGATGAAAAAACAGTTCTTCATCTCCTTAACCCCCCCCCAAATCATACATAACTGTGAAGACAGAAAAAGCACAGGTAAAAAGGTCAGGTCAGACTGGGATTAAAGTAGGCTGAGGTTTAATGTGACTGATGTAGTAATGTGACATGCTTCAGGCACTTCCTACCTGTGCTCCTCCTGGTAGTGAAGACACTTTTTCGGGTGTGAAAGAGAATACAACAATAAACAGTTCACTATCCGCTAAACACCTATGTAAGTAATGACTCAATCACACACAGAGGTGTTCCAGAAAGGCTTCTGAACTTCAACGTGAGAGAAAGGAGAGTCCTGACTTAGAAACTTACTGTATGATGATGACTCTGACGCAGACAAATCATTTAGGCAGATGTTTCCAGACCTTAGCACTGGCTGGACTTCTACTCCTCTTTCTGTATGTCCAGCCTTTAAACCACGCAGTGTCTCTGTGGGAAAGAGAGAAGGATTTTCCATAAATTAAAAGTATTTAAATTTCTAGTGAATGTTTCTAGCTTGAGGTGAAACAGTTTCTCTCCAGGAAGCAAAACTGGAACAATCACTCACTCCAGCTAATGGCAAGTACAATTTGCTCAGAATTAGAAGTCAATGTTTCTACTCTATGGGTCAAAGCTATGCATCACTGCATTTAATTTTAAGAAATTACAGCTCCACGTGTGCTGTTTCTTCTTATATAATTAATATTCTAACAAATGGGCCACCCAGATCATGCGGAATATCACTACTCATACTTGAAGTTTTAGGAGACACCCATTTTAATAGTTTGCAGTCACAAATTACTCCATATTAAAAACATTAGATGAGTAAGGGCAAAGTCTGAAAGAGTTTGCCCAAAGCAATACTAATCACCTACTCTTAATACTAATCACTAATCTTGCACGAGCCTTGCAAAGACAGGGGGAATAGGAGAAATATCTGCTGAAGACGACAAGGGCAGCATTTGAGAAGGATGTACTGGCCAGCTCAGGAAGCACAGAAATGTTTGCTTTTTCCCTGTGAAAAACACCTGGCAAAGTCACTTGTTGGTAATAAGTTTGCTGATTTTATGATTTGCTTACGCTGATCTAATTTTATGATTTGCTTACGCTGATCTAAGCCTAAGATTTTTTTAATCTTTTGGAATGGGACATGGCTGTATCTGAGAAATACCAAATAGACCTTCCTTTCTTACTCTGGCCCCATATATAAAAGAATATGAAAGAATACTCAGAAAAAGTACTTATGTAAAGGAGTTAAACTTAAGTTTTATCCCCAATATTGGACACTTTGTATTCAGCTTTATGCCAATATCCATGTCAACATCCACACAGAACTGCATTATCTGTATGCTCACCAAAACAGCCATCTTCTCTGCACAGCTTTTCAGCCCGTCCTAATGCACCCCTTGTTTTGTTTTCTAAAAGCTGTTTTCTGTGTCCATCTGCAGTAGCAGCCTTCTGCTCTTCCTCCAGTTGAGGTTTTTTCTGTGTAACTTCTTCCCACTGTGTAACAAAGATACTAAATATGTCTTCAACAGATGTGTTGCAAGGAAGAAGCAACAAGTAAAACCAACTGGATTATTACAGATTACGCTTCACCCTTAAATCAAAATAGACGTTATTATGGTAAGTCAATGTTTTTGAAAAATTTCTTCTTCAAAAACCTGGAGAAAGGTAAAAGCCTTGGGTCAGAGGAAAAACGTGGCACTTGCAAAAAAGAAAGAAACCTGCTTTCCTAAGCCTAAAATATCCTCACCAATTTACTCTAGTGCTTCCAGAAACTTCCAATCAAACCAGGAAAGGAGATTGCTAACAAAATATTTCTTCAATACCTTTCAGTTTTATACACTACCATTTTATGGGCAAAAGACAGTTACAGTTGGGCCAGCCCCACTTAGAAAAAAGAAAACAATGCAAATACCTTTTTTTCTTCTGCTTCCCTCATGGCCTTCAGCAGTTCAGCTTCTTTCAGCCTGTTGTCATGCAGGAGCTTGGCTATCTCTTCGTAACGCTTCTCACCGTCCTGATCATCGCGCCTCAGTTTGCGCAACGCTTGCAACCTCCTGTCGGTGCCAACGCATTTCTGCTCTGCTTTGGCGAAATTTTCTTCAGCCACCTAAGGAAACATCTTTCTTACCAGGATCCGTTTACTCTATGTCAAGTATACAGCCTTACCTACAGATAAGGTAAAATGAAGTGTGCTCCAGTATCACTGTTAGATGTCCCTGCTGGGAGAGTGCAGCTGCAGTGCCGCTCCTCTGTTCATTACAGCAGGCTGTCCCACCCACCAGGCCTTTCTTCTGCTGTGCCTTCTTCCTTATGCTTTCACTTACTCAAGGTCTTTTTTGGGTTTTGTTTTGTGGTTTGCTCTTTTGTGGAATTATTTTTTTTTTTTTTTAATCTTTTGGAATGGGACATCAACCCTCTCCATGGTTTGGGGGATTTTGCTTTTCTAGCATGGAGTAATATGATTTATAGGTGCAGTTAACATAAGATTGATACCTGGATGCCAATATTTCCACCCACACCCATCTGCTTCCAAAAATCGAAGGCTGTTTACAAAAATTCAGACTCATATGTTTATTTCCAGACAAAAATATAAATGCAGATGCCAAGCATATGGGCAGTGGGTTAACTGCAACTATTTCTTCAACTATGCTGATGCAAGTTCTGAGCTTGAAAATTTGAACAACTCCTAATGTCAAGCTACACACATACATCACTGTGATCTAGAAGACAGCTTCTGCAGCTGAATTTCCTGCCAAGTATTACCAACTGAAAGTTCCTTTCAGGCTTACTTTCATTTTACTGTAATTACAAATAAAACATTCCTTAACAGGGGGATGACTTATTCTGAAAAGCACTTTTGAGTTTTATATGCCTTCTAATTTCTAAGAAGTAAAGCAAATTTAACACTCATGGCAGGCCCAGAGAATTACGGTATTTTGTAGCTGTTTGGGCACTTCAGTCAGACTTCTGAAAACCTCAAAACTTTAAGCATATCATCATCACATTCTATTAATGTAGGTATCTAGAAATTAGATGTCTTTAGAAAATATTTTCATATTAACTTCAACTAGTTAATTGCAATTAAAATGCTATTAATCAGTGTTACTTGTACTAGTTAGTACACTGACTCCTCAAAACACATGTTAAGATTCAATCATCTGAGCTTTCTGGTTTTCTTTACTTTCTATTTCCATCAATTTCTAAACAAGATGATCTTCCAGACCCACCTTTCTTCGACGGGCATCCACCTCTTCTTTCATTTCCTTTGTAAATGCCTCTTGATCTTTGATTAGAGGCTGTGAAACACGCAAACATTAAGATCTTGTTGCTAAGCTACTAACCCACATTTGTAATTCTGTCTATTTAACATGTATTAAAATTTCATTAAACTAGTATTTGAATATATCCACACATCTCATCCCATTACATATCACAACTGTCTGTCCAAGAAAATGGTAGGCCCAGCTGTTTTATCCACTTAGAACTATACTAAGCCTGAGTCATCACAGTGGTCCAGGAGGTAGATTCTGATGTAATTCCATTCCCCGAATTACAGTGGAGCATAAAAGCAGAATTGCAACTTATATCAATTAGTTATCAATTAATATGAAAATATTCTGCACTTTTATGGCATATTTTAGCCAAAACTTCAAAATGTTTCAAAACATAAATCATGTTTCATGGTACAGGGACTTAGAATAAACACATCTGCAGCTTGAATGCAGAGATGACACCCCAAAGTAGTACAAACCAGCAGCAGATCTAGAAATAGGACTTTAACTGTCACCACCTTTTCTTTTCCGTTCCTCAGGGCACATCTACAGAGTTTTCCACAGAAGATATAACCCCTTGCCAGGCTTGTGGGAACCTACTGAGCTGTGTAGGCAGGGTACTGAAGCATAACATGAAGTTAACATACATGGCCTTCTAAGCCTGAAAATAGCCCCTCAGTGACAGCGGTGAAACAGTCAGTTCAGGGCACGGCAGGGATAGCCTGTCTACACAGACTCTTGTGAGGAGACACCCATCCTTAGTTAGTTAACTAACTGCTACCGTTTCAGCACAAGGGGGATGATTACTGTAGGATTAGTTCCCTTAAACAGCTGACTTTACGTGTACCGGAACACAAATGATCTTAGCCTGGCTTGTGCTACGTAGCCACAATACAGCTGGTTGGATAGTTGATAAATGATACCAAAAAAATGCATCCCAGTTATGTTCAGCATAGGTTATAAAAAGTCTATGGATAAAAGCTTTAAAAAGCCAAATATAAGCAGACATGTGCTTCAAGTTAAGGGTCAGCTACCTGTATCTACACTTCTTGTATTGCAACACATCTGCACATAGGCAAGATGGGAACATTAACGCTGTGATTTCTAAACACTCAACTTACGGACATTACTAAAACCTTCCATTGGCAGCCTTGCTTTTCAGTCATTTATAACAATTATGCATAATAATTAACTTATATTTAACTTTAAAACATAGTATTGATGAAACCCCTTTATTATTGAATAGTGATTGTTCTGAATTACAAGTCGGTCATTTGAGAAAGGAACTGCACATTGCCCACGAACCATCCATTCCTTTTTGCTTCATGATATTGTTGGCAACCAGACATTTTTTCATCAATTACATCAATCTGCTCTACTGTTCTCTCCAGAAAAATGTAGATATATCTGGATATCACAGATGAAAAGGTAGGAGTTTCTGGGATGAGGGACATATTGTTATAGACTTATTTCTGATTTATACATTCCTCACCTCTCTCAACCAGCCGAGTGCACAGCTAAACCCTGCAGCACCTAAGTGATACCTCTGCACAGAATTAGAATAAAATGGGAAGGATATGGGTATTTGTCCCAGATAACAGTGAGTTCTACTTATGCTTTTATCAACAGAGGGTTTCTATAAAAGGTATTGGGGGGGGGGGGGGGGAAGGCCCCCTTTTTCGTCACTAATTCTGATTGACTGAACACAACCAAATCTGAGAACTGCAAAGGAAGAACCATTTAATATAAACATCTGTACAGTTCTTTAATCCTTACCCGTTCAAAAAGCTGTCTTTGTGATTCAAGTTCCATCCATTGTACTTCTACACCTTGAACAGTAGCAGCTGTTTCAGGCTCTCTCACGGATGCCTTGAGAAGAGAAACTCATGAACATGGAGTAAAGGAGAAACTCTTCTCCCTTAGAAAAGCCAAGCCAGTATCAAGAATGTTCAAAACCCCAAGCCACACCCTACTTCTAAATTCTAGTTAACTTTCTGTCATACTATGAATAATGGAAAGTGTTGCATATTAGAAGTACAGGGCAAGGTGGAGAAGAGGCACAGGAATAGTTTTGCATCCAGCCAAGCACACTGGGGAAATGTCAGGCTTGATCTAGCACTAATAACCTGCCAGATGCAGCTCTGGGTCAAATAAGGAATCTCTGAACACAGAACACTGTGGAGGGCAGTACAGGGCCAGGGAAGTGGCCACTTTGCACCAGGCAGAACCAGTGCTGAGCTAGAGCTCACAAATCCTACAGTGCCCTGGCTGTGGAAACGAGCACTCAGCTGCACTACGCTCTGCAAAGCGTGCTGCTGATACACGAGGAATGGCCCTGCAGACTCACTTTGTGCCCAGGAGATTCCAAAGCTTCCATTCTCAGCATCTGCACGGCACAGTGCCTGGGGCAGTAACAAGGGAGCTGAGCCAGGCCTGGCCAGAGGCTGCTGTGGAGCCTCTCAATCACTGGCAGTTACTTTGCAATCTGGATGTACAGCCCACAGACAGCTGAGAATTCACTAGTCCTTTAAGAAGCCCATTACATTTTTCAACACTGCAAATATACGGATTAAGCTGGTTTTTCTCAGGAATTTTGCCAGTTAAAGCAAGCCAGTGGAACGTAATACGTGCCAAATAAAACTGTTAAATTATGCATTCATCACTTAAAGCAGTTCATCTCAGGCTAAGTACACCTCTGGGCTCACAAACCATGGCATATCATCTACAATTTTACTTATGGATTTTTTCCTTGTTTATTTTCACTAATAAACCTTCAAGAAAAGATTTGCTCGAGCAATACCCAGCCTTTCTCACAATTTTATCATCGAGATGGTTCAGTTCCATGTGATGCTGATCTTGCTGGTATTTCAGAAAATGCCTTCTTGAAGCATCGAGAATTTGTAGCTCCTTAACTTTCAGTTCTCTTTTCACAGCAGCTAGTCTTCAAAGCCAGAATGAACAGAAACAAGGGAACTTGTACGTATAAGAGGTCAGGACCAAAGAGCACAAATTTGCACTGTGATTATCCACTAGTTACTATGAGCTAATCTCTAACTTACAGAGTTTAGGACAGTTGCTTTCATTCTTGTAAACTGTCTACTTTTCATTTACAAGACAAACTTAAATTCACAAACACATCCTCATATGGCCGTGTACTAAACTAAGCTTTGAAGGCCTGTGCTCTGTTTCTGTTCTAATTGAATAGTTTACTATTTTACTATTGTAATGATCCAGAACTGGAAACTATTCCTTAGAATAATGGCCAGTGTCCTGGTAGCCATTTCTGCACAAAATTAGTCCTAAGTTTATTTAGAAAATATCAAACTTTTTCAAGGAACAAAAAAACAAACCAAAGAATTAATCTGCAAAGAAAGGCTCCCTGCCCCATTTTTTTTTTTTAAAAACTTACTCTGCAGATTACAGAGGTTTAAATGAAGTGCCTTGGTAGCATTAGGTTAACAGTTAGATTTAATCTTAAGGGCCTTTTCCAAGCTAAATGATTCTATTATTACTTGTAGTTGAACTAAAAAACTATGGAGATGTTGAAATTCTCTTAAACCTTCACAACTGCAAAATGTACAGGGTAACAGTTCAGCACTATCACAATGTTTTGCTCAGCAACTGATACATAAAGCAGTCTTTTTTTTTTTTTTTCCCCTAAATCCACTAGAAATACAAGAATGTGTACAGTTACTGATACTAGAAGTGACTCTTATCTTTGCAGGGAGTCTGCTCGGAGTGCAAGTCTGAAGTCTCAGCATGCAAACACACAGCAACTGACTGTTTAAGAGCGTTCAAAATCCAAAGAGACCAGACAAAAGGCTGGAAGCTGAGACAAAAATATGAAGTGACTTGGCCTCTAATCTGCTGTATTCCCTCAGGCAAGACAGTAATACAACCCAGACCACTTCATTCCCATACCAAAATTTGACCCACCAGACCAAAGTGTTTTCCCACATTACAACTTATACAAATTAGTGGTTATTTTTTTCCTCGTGGTTAAAAATGTAATAGCAGGATACAGTAGCGAGGCCCTAATGCTTCTTATAATACAGTATAATACCTCTGCCTCTGTTCTGCCAGCTTCTTTTCTTCTTCCAGTGTTTTTTTTTGCCTCTGTTCTTCAGATTCTTGAAGCAATTCCTGCTTTTGATACCAGGCTTCAACTTCTGCTTTCTGTTCCTGTGCTTTAGCTTGTAATTCATGTGCTAATTGTCTAAATGGAAAGAGAGCATGTTAATTCAAGCCAAGTATCAAGAAATTACTTGATTACTTAGGAACTGATGACTGTGCTAGTAAAAACCCACTGAAATGCAATGGCATGAAAGAGTGTGGCATTCCCTTTATACTGATATTCATACTGATAAAGTATAATGAGGAAGAGTTACAATTCTGACTGGCAGACAACAGGGCATTTCAGATGAGTGCAGGTATCTTCTTACTCCGCACAATCTTTAGAAACTATTTTTTTGTTAAGGTGCCTCAGCATTGTGGTACCCACGGATTTCAACAGCAAGCTGAGAACTCCCAGCCCTTCACAAAGTTGGACACTACAAGGTCAGTGGAGGCTTAGGCTCTGACTTATGAGCTTTCAAGTTTGAAGACTCACAGCCCAATATTTTCTGTGAATTAGCAAACATTTTTGTTTAAGGTGAAACTACAGATTTAACTTAATGATATGTCAAATCAAATAACTCTTAATCTTTAGTAGAGAGTTACCCTCCTGAATTTTCTGAATTGTCTCTCTTCTCAAGCATACACATTAGAACCAAAGGCGGCAACTCTGTCCACCTCTCCCTCCCAATCTGATACTTTCCCATTAATACCTTTCTCTTAAGTATTCAATTTCATCCTGTCTGATTCTCTCCCATTCCTGAGCTTGATAATTCACAATGAACTTGGGATATTTATTAAACACAGGGTACTGTCCTTTTGTAAGTGGTATGAAGTCATCAAGCATACGTTGTGGATGGATATCTAGTGGTGTAGCCTCCATAAGATGATAAGCTTCCTTAATCACAACATTAATGTCCAGGTTGTTACGATGACGAAAGAAATACTGTAAGAGATATGCTTCCATTTATATTCTACAAAAGATTAAGCATGTTTTTAATACACCTATTTGGCAATAATTAGGGAAAATAGCAAGATCCATAATCCAAAAGTTGTTTTTGAAAGGGATTACTAAGTTAGCCCTATGGGTTAGTAAAATATCATCAGCTCAAATGATTTGACCCAAAACTATTCCAGCTGTAAAAGTATGCGCTGGTTCTTTTCCTTCTTTTCAAATGCCAATTGCATAAGGGACCTGAAAAGCTAGGTGTGAACTTAAGAGTGTCCAACTGCCTGCACAGACACTCCTACCACTGGGCAAACCTCCCTTGACTTCTGGTGTTCAAACACAAAGCGTGGAAGCTCTCCTTCTTGAAGGACTATTCTTCCTGTTAAAGATCTTATTCACCAAGCAAATATTTAAATTGGTTATTATTAAACATAGCAATAGTGTTGACTGTTTGATGTCTGTCAAACTGCTCACAAACACATTTTCAAGGTGGAACCCTTTGTTTGGCTACAGAGATGTTTTCATATGGAAAAAATAAACATGGAAAGCTAAACATAAAGAAGCATTTTAATTTAGCCTCAGAGAACAAAAACTAATACTGCCTAATTTTGCAAATCTGAAAGAAAACTAATGAAACAACATGCCAGAATGACTCTGTCTTGTCTCCACAGGCAGAATTCCATAGTAGATCACAAAAAAAAGGCAGAATTTTTTTTGTGGTTGATGAACTGTTGACATTTACAAACTGGCTTTTAGCGTAGTAAGGAAGTTTTTAAACACCTCCTTGCATGAAACTGCAGGAAATTGCTCAATACTTTACTCGTTTATTGTATATTTATCAGGTAGTAGATAATATTCAGAAACACATAGCATGATATAAATGGGGAAGTTGAACACCTCCTTCTAACCTCTGTAACAACAGATACGATGTTTTATGCATCTCTGTAGGTTCACTTTCATACGACTGACTTAAAAATTAAGATGTTTACCTCAAAGTCTGCTGTTTGACTACAGTGAAGCAAGGGAGCTCTGGAACATATTATATAGGCAACAACAATCATTAGAAAGTACGAAGGATGGTTGGAGAATATATTGTCAAAGACTTTCAGCCATTCATCTCTTGTTAGAACCTCAGAGAACAGTGTTTCTAGAAGAGGCCATGCATAAACCTATATTATTTGGGAAAATTGACAAAATAATCCATTAGTTCAATTTTACCATTCCTTCTAGAGAAATAATGTGAATTTTTCTTGCCTTATACCAAGAATCTTTTGATTTATGAAAGAAAAAGGAAGTAAACCATAATATTTGAAGATAAGTTTTATCACCCACTATAAACATTCAAAATTAACATAGGATGATTATAAATAAATCTTGTATTTTACTGGATGTCTAAATGTTCTGTTTAGATTTATGAAGCGAAAGTCATCCCTAATGATAAAAAGGAATTACAAAACTATATTCATCACACCTACGTTCACTTAAAAAAAAAACCAAAACCAACTAAAACAAATAGTACATTTATAATATGATGAGCAGATTTTCACACAATGTGGACTTGAAAACAAAGGACTTCTAAGAACTACAGTAGCATGTATGGAAGATTTATGACCATGGAAAAGGAAAAGCTGCAGGAAAGCAAAGATACATTCTTTACATGCCCATATCATTCAATGTTATTTAATGAAAACTCATTCAAAGAAGAATTAGGTCAAAATAAGACTCTTGCACTATCATTCACTGCAGTGATTTTTTATATATGAAAATTGGCTGGAATATTACCTGTGAAGTCACACTGTATTTTATTAAATGCTGAAGTAGTTCTTTGTCATGATGTGCTAAAACATTTTCCATCATACTAAGGACATTAACTGGAGGATTGGGAAAATACTCAAACCAGTGCTGACAAAAATTAACTGGAAGAGGAAAAAAAAAAAAAGTCAACAAAATCTACTGTAATCCAGAGTGATAAACTCTCAGCAACCTGAAATTTATAGCCCTTAAAACCAAAGCTTAACGGGTAGTTTTAGGCAGCAAAACCTATTTAATATATTCTTACCTATCCCCTTTCCTTGCACTTATTCCTAAACCATTCCCACAGTACACAGTTCCTCCAGCTGCACTGGCATGAGTGTTTGTGTCAGTACACTGTGAACCAGACTGGAGAAGTAATCTGCCTCGAAAAGAAAATGTAAAAAAAGTCTGTTTGCTGTGGGACTTAGTGGTTGGAGGCAGATGGCAATAGTTAAACCAGTGTTTCTGTCTCATGAAACTACAGCCTGTATCAAGTAATTTTTAACATATTAAGAACAATTTCTGTAAACTTGGATACTTACTCATGAACAGCATGTGTTTGCACAGTGGGTATGTATGCTTGGCAGCACAGATCTCCTATAGACTTAGCAGCAGCTGCAACAACTAATTTAAGTCTAAAGTACTTTAATTTAGAATGTTTCTTCAGAAGACAGCCATAGCCAGCTTTCAGCCAAATGTCTGATTTTGAGTTACCACATGCTTAGGACAACTAAACACAGTAAAACCTTAAAAGAGATAATTCCCTTTTGACTGGGAGTGGCTGAGGGGGTGAGGATGTGTGACTACTTTTCCCATGTCTCAGAGATTTTTGTTACTACTGTATAATTATGCTACATACATTTGGTTTTGATGATGAGACTTGACAAATACTGTTCAACTGCTAACTTTTTGATAGAAACCCTGCAAAAGGAAATCTAATGTCTTGTGTTATTTACAAGCATCTTTTTTATTTTTAGCATACAGTTACTACACATTAATTACTGGCAACACCTTTAAGAAGGGAGCCTGCTGACCTCTTAGGAAATACCTCATTCATTTCATCAGAAAATGCTTAAACATGTTGCAGCATACTTGAATTTTTAAAATAATTGCTTACCTACTACTGTAGCAACAACTTCAAAGCAGATCAGCTGGTTGTTCTGGAATAATTTTACAAACGGGAATGCTAGCAAAGGAATATAAGGCATCTCAGCAAAAATATCAGACCAGTGAGCTAGAGCTGATAAGGTCCTGTGTGCAAATGAAGGTGTAGAAAACACTGATTCAAAACCAAACAAAAACGTAATATGCATTTTAGAACCACAACTTAAAAAGACTTTAAACAGGTGCAGGGTTATCCAAGTTATAAAAACAAAAATTGCATGAGGGCACTATTAGTTCATCTTTGAATTTTCCTTACAGCTGATTGCAGCTGCTGATTACATTTCAGATCACTACATGAGAATCGAAATCCATAATATTTAAATAAATATAAATATCTATTTTACCTCTGTAGAACTCTCAGCAGTTTCCTACTTTTGATGGGATACTCATTTTGAATATTCACAAATGCACTGTGCGTGCCCTTATCTATCAGGTTACTGAATGCTAAGTGGTTTTCAGGAAGCTGTAATAAGGAACGCCAAACAAACATCCTGCAATTAAAATGCAGACTTAGTCAAGCAACTTCTCTTTCACAGGCCAGTAAACACAAGCAATTTTATTTTGTGCAGGCATGAACACGCACACAAACATACCTGTACTTTGCTGGATATTCTCCAAAGCCTTTCAGTAAGGCCTGCAGACGTTTCTTGTTTAATCCACCTGGCAATTCATTCTACAAAAGAGGATCAACAATAACTGTAAGAATTTCTCTTTTATAACTGGATATATCCAAACCGTACAGCATATTTACATAAGGAATAGCTCATGTTGTGATCAGTGTTACAGGATGATCTATATCTATAGAGACAGGTACATATATCTGTGTGTATTTATATGCGAATATAAATATATATGAGATGCAAGATAAAGACAGTGAGAGAAGATGGCACAGTGATGACAAAAGGGAAATAAATGTAGCAGTAATGCATCTTCTAAATAATTAATAAAAAATGAAATGGCTTCTAGGCAAACATTTTAGAAGTGCCATTTTAGTAGCAGGGAAGCAGATCCTATCTAGTGATATCCAAATGTATCACATGTTGCTTGAACAAATTCAGAGGTACCCCAAGCTGACTGGAGGCAGCTCTGGCTGTGTCACGTAATACAAGAGTAAGGGCTAAATAGAGAGAGGAAATGATACTAGAACTCCCTCAACCCCCTTGCTGCTCAAACTTCCAAGTGAATTAGTGCCTGAACTTATTATTTTAAGTAAGTGGCTAAATATTTTTTTTGCAATGAAAGTTAAATGCTGCAGACTGGAGAACAAAACATTTGCAACTTCTTCCTACCTCTTTATTTTCAAGGGATGTGTTTGCTTGCATTTTTAGCTGTCTGGTTTGACTTTTGCTTCCTCTGGGTTTCCAAGACTGCTCCTTCCTTCCTGAAGTCACTCTTATTGGCAGTTTATTTGCCTCTGATGTGTGCCTGGGCCAGTCTTCTACTACTCTGAACACGGGTTGTGGAGGCTAATATCAGGTGAAAATAACATAGTTAACATCTTGTAAAACAGATTAAATAACACTGTAATTTGATGTTTACTCTTTTTTATATGCTGTATTTTTTAACTTGATGGCCATAGAAAGAAGAATAGACACATTTATACCACAAATAAATATATATGGTCTGTATGGTCCTGAATAATTATGCCAGTGAATAAAACTGCTGTAATAACCTAGAAAGACTGTAGGAAGGTTTATGTAGCTTCCAAACCAACTCAAACAGCAGGTCATTTCCTTGTTCAGCAAGCACTAAAATATAATTGGGATAGTATATCATGTACCATTCAGGTTATTTACTTTAGTGTATTTCTTAATGTCACTAAAATATTTTGCATTTCTATAGCACCAGTGAAAAGAATAGATAAGCCCTTTACAAACTTTAATCAGTCTTCAGTGCCAGGGAGGTATTATTTCAATGTTGGGGATTGGGAAAGCAAGTAACAAAGTGGATATCCCAGTTCATGTCAAACCGGCAACAGAAGTGCCAATGGAATGCATGTGTGACACCTTTACAAGTCCTTCCTCTGCTCCAACTCCATCATTATCCAAAGCTGGTTACTGTTTACTTCAAAGTCATGGTGATGGAAGATATATGGAATTCTCGATTTAGAAATCTGACTCCCATAAATAAATTACTTTAATAAAATAAGAACTGGTATTTAGAACGGCTGTTGTTTAGGAAGGATTAGGAGTACGATTGTGCCATAATGATGGATGCTGGTATCCAGTATCACAGTAAGATGAACAAAATCACAATAACAAAACCAAAATTTGTGCCTGCAGTTTAAGGGAGCATCAGTTACAAAGCATCTTCTGTAGGAAACGGAACAGAAGCAGCACAATTATGCTGTTCCCATCTTCCCCAAAACTTCAACATAAAAAGAAATTGGTCCATACAAATTGCTGTAGAAAGAAATACCATCTCCCCCTCCTCCTAACACCAGAAACAAGCTGATAGAGGTATACTTGGAAAATACTGTATTACCTGACAAGCTGGAGTGACTATGAAGGAAACTTTACAAACCACTTTTTCTTTATTGGTAGTGTTAAATGTGGCACTCCAACCAACACATCTGCAAACTACTGCTGATAGAAAAGTTATGTAGACAAGTATCAACCTTTATAGGATTTACTGCTGTTTTAAGAAATGTAAAATACTCTACCTTATTATTGTCTTGAGTCAAAGCTTGGACACTGTATAAATTAAGGCTACCATTTTCCATTACTGATGCAATATATCGTCCATTGGGGCTAATTGCTGCTGTAGTAATTCCCTCTTCATGACTCCCAATGTCAAAAAGAAGTTTACATGATTCTATACTGATAAATCTCATAATATTATCTTGACTTAACACTCCAAGGACCTATAAATTTAAAGGATTCATCAATTCATATTGTCAATGCAAAACAAAGAGAAATACCCACTTTAGCAATAACATTTCATTAAGATAAAAGAGCAACTGAAGAAACATTTAGCACAGCAACTTCCCTTTTGTTGAATCAACCAACTTTGTTCTTAAGCTCTGTAAAAAAACTGACCTGATTGGAGCCACCATCAAAACTGTCAGGGAGGAATTCCAGGTGACGGACAGCTCGTACTTTTGCAGGCATTTGGATTATTCTTATCAGCTGTTTTGATTCTAAACACCATAAGTGAAGGTGATTTGATTTTCCACCAGCAACAAAAGTCCGGCCATCTCTGGATCACAGATGAGGTAAAGTTTCCATCAGAATACTATAATTTAAGTTAGTATTAGCTAAAAGGAGAGAGATTGTACTTTTCCTTCTATGCTTTTAAATCACTTTTGAATCTGCCATTATTCCTGTCATACTCCCCTGAAATAACAAAATAGCTCCTAAATAATAAAATTTGCTTCTACAAAGGATATTTTAAATCTTATTCTAGTTGTCACTAAAAATCAACTTACTTTATTTCAACTGCTACGGGACTGTAATAAAAACTGCTATTGATCTTTGCTGAAAGTCACAGCAGAGTTCATAACCAGTATATAGCTCGGTATTTTCATAAAGCATTACAAGTAAGGAAAGAAAACCTGTGTTAAAATGACAATTTCTGTAGTGTGCTTTTAGAATGTTTAAAACAGCAATTTACCTCGTAACTGCAAAGACCTTATAAAGTAATAGAGAACCTTCTACAGGAGGTGGCAACTGGTATTTACAGTGAAGAGTATCAAATTCCCATGCAAAAACAGAATTGTCTTTGAAACAGCTGAGAATGGTGTTACTCAATGGAAGAAAAAAAACCTGGAACAATATGGAAAAGAGAAAAAAAAAACCAGAAGATGTTGTCAAGGAAGTACCCTTTATAATGAACCAAGGCACAGAGCAAAATAAAATACAGCAAGAAACCATGACAGTGTGGCTGTTATGGTCACTGTGTAATGCAGCTGCAGCTCTGCAAGATCCCACTGGCAGTGGGTTCCCTCCCCCTGGTAGAGCCCAGGCACCTCTGCTATCCCTTGTGCTGGTTCAGAACTTGCCATACTCTTTGCTAAGCCAGTTTGCCTCACTGAAATGACACAGTTCTTTACCAGTGTTATTTTTATGACTCTTAAACCATTTTGTGGAGGTTTCTGATGAGTGTCATAGAGGATGCAACATAAACAGGTGGGAACGTGAACTGAGAAGCAGGAGGGGATGGAAGACCTGAGCAAGAACTCAATTCAGCAACTGCTTGTTGCATCTTCTGAAAACTGGCTTCAGCATTGAGACAGTAGCAAGAGCCTGCAAATGCACTCTGTGAAATGTTCATCTTCAGACTGCTTAGTTTTACAAACAACTATGAAAAGTTAAAAATACTGTAGAAAGTTTAGCAATGAAATCTCCAACTATGAAATGCAGATTTTGCTGAGGGTGAAGATAAAGCCAAAAAGCTTGTAAATATATTCTTTCAATTATTCTGAACAAGTTTACTGTTTCTGTGTAATCTCTTTCGACAAGTGAAAAAAAAAAATAGATCATTTGCATTTTTGGATGTCATCAGAAACACTCTTGCCTAATGACAAATTATTGGTTTAGATGAGAGGTTCTGTTTTGGCAGCAGCACGTGAAGCTTCAGCAAATTATCTGTACCTATAATTTTGAAGGTTAAATTGAAAATGTCTTCTGGTGTCTGAACACCTAGGGACTATCTGAAGTACTCACTGGCTGAGCTCAACAGTCAGTGCTATCAAGTTCAAAATTTTGGTCTGAATGGTCTCTTGGGGCCTTGAAAATCTGTAAATTTGTGTACGTGGGACGGGATTCTTCTTGCTGAATGTTAGCAGCTGAAAGCTGGATGTTCAGGCCAAATTAGTCACTTAACAGTGAGCAAAAGTTTCCTATGGGGAAAGAGTCACCTCACCTACCAGGGCGATTTATCTTCAGACAAACTGAGCTGCCTGTTTTCCTTCAGGAACCCTGAGGAAGTCTAGACAATGAATTAAGAGCAGATGCCTATCTTGTGGCTGGATGAAGTTTATTTTTTTGTAAACCAGAGTACTGAACAGTTCCTCATTTTCTGCTTTACCCTAGAAAAATACCACAATGGTCACAAGCAGCTGTTGAAGAGGCAGCCATGCTTTGAAAATGGCCCTTACAGATGTCTTCTCTTAGCTCTTCTCTTTTTTTTTTTTTCCATTTGCTATTCTTATAGTGTGCAGCTGTTGGGTTTTCTTTTTCAATTAACTTTGCCTCATACCAACTTAACAGCAGGTGTATGTTGGAGTGCAATGGGGCTTAAGGAAAACGTACATTGCAGTGATTGCTGTATTGCTACAACAATGGCTCACACAGCAAGCAAGAATCCAGCTTTGGGCAGTTGATGTCAGGGCTGCGGTCTAGTAATAAATATTGTCTTTAAAAAAGCACTTGTCTGTATGTCTTAAATTGTGGCATAAGAGTAAGTATCATTACATCTGTTCTATTTGGATTTCATTTTCCTATCTTTAAACTGAATTATTTGCATAATGTCCTATCAGAAGTGGTGGAGCCAAATCAAAAGCGTAGGGTCTTTATTCCCAAACAGTGATTGATTCATTCAACCAGTCACTATTGTTTGGATTTAAAGGTTGTTTCTATACTATAACATCCTGATCCTACCAAATTGCAGGACCATTTATCAGTAAGAAGCCCCTGTAGACAGCCTACACTGAGCAGTAGAAAAATCTTGTCCACTAAAAAAAAAAAGAAAGTCTTCCCTCCAAAGATGGCTGCATGATAATTATTTTAGCAACGTGCACTACGCAACAGTTTTAACAAAACAAACAAACAAAAATTAACACATCTTCCACAGTAATTGCTAAGTGACTATTTCAAGCTGACAAAACTTCTGCTTGACCTAGAAGAGGGTGAAGACACTCAAATGAATAGCCTTGTTCTCCGCAAAATCAGCATGGCTTTTTAGTGACCAGGCTGATGAGAACTTCAATTTGAAGGGGTGTTTGTAAGACTATTCACTGCAGGGCAGCACGTGTGCAAGCAATGCTCAGGCTCTGCGTCAGTACTTTCTGCTGTACTCATGCCAAAGTCTAACATTTGGTGGCGCAGCAGCCTAGCACTCAAAAAGATCTATTTAAACCACTCCCCGACACAAACATGTCATCCTCCTCATCCCCTGTGTTATTCCAGTATAAGTGTCTGTGCAGCAAACTGAAGCAAAGAAACCACTAGGCTGAAAAGCATCAATTTCATTTTGCTGAGTTACTTTTCAGCTCTGTTTGTTCCCACATTCAGTGATTACCAGGCATAGCAAGAACAGCAGCTTTGGAATAAGCAGCTGAAAAAGGTAATGGTAACTTCAGTCACCACCACCTATGATACCAAAACTGGTTTTTTAACACCACCCTTAAGTCCCAGTCTCGTTCAGGTTGGAATCCATCTCTGGAGGTCCTCTGAGCCCACACAGAGATCAAAGCAGGGTCAACTTAAAGACAGTCCAACTGTCAGGTTAAACTGGGTTAGTCAAAGTCGTATCTGACCAAGCGTTGAGTGTCTAAAGATGGAGGTTCCTTAAAAGTTCCCCACAGATCTCTGCAGCTAGAGAGTCATGATTCCAGTGGCCTGGGTGATGTGATAGGATGACAGTTAGGGAGATATGCCCAAAGGACATGAAAAAGACTCAACTGTATTTTAAAAAAGTATTTTCAAGTACTGTGATTTTAACATGCAGCAGTACACCTACTGAGGTATGCTTGTTCACCCTGTGGTAATCGCTCTTTACTCACCTTCTGTATACCCACAGACTGACGAACATTCAGCTTTCTTTTTCTTTGAAAGGTATCCAAGTCCCACAGTTGTGCTGTGTCGGTGGATGTAGTGATGGCATACCTGCCCGAGCCATGGACAGAGATGGAAGTCACTGAAGAATCATGTCCCCTCATCCAACTCACTAGCTCCCTGCTTTCTGCAGAAGTTGATGAAATAAATGAAATGTCATATGAAAGCCATTCAAAGTGAAACAACTACTACTTTACTCTTTATTGACAACACTGTGCTGTGAAAGAGACTTTTAAGCCTATCTAGTGTAGGACCATTTATCATCACAGCCCAAGAAAGAAAGGTATCAGTCTTCACATAGCTATTATAGCTTAGAGAAACATAACCATCGCCTCATCTCCAAGGAACAGATTTCATAAGTCATTCTCAGTTCGACACAGAAAGTCAACTTGCACAGGCTTGCTTAATTTAGCCTAAGAATCAATCTCCATGAACGCTGTGATCGGGTAAGTTCAGCATGCCTCACAGGCATCTTCACATCTGCTGTGAACACCCATAGTAAACTCTAGAATGTTCTAGTTCGAATTCTCTGCTTGTTTTGACTTGTGGACAATATGTACGAACGATTACACAGCTATCTACAGGTGCAAGGAACAAAGTTTTAAGGACAACAGGCTATGACTATAGAGAGGCAGAGTCAGAAAGCAACACTTCATTAATTCTTTTAGAGTCCAAAACATTTTTACGCTGCGTATTGCATACTAAGGAAATGGTTCCTCTGACAAGACTGACTCCCACTTGTGACTGCATGACCACTAATCTTCCCTCAGCAACCAAACTGCATTTGTGGAAACTGAAAGGAGGCCGTAGAGAGGTGAGTGTTGGTCTCTTCTCACAAGTCACAACTGACAGGACAAGAGGAAATGGCATCAAGTTACATCAGGGGAGGTTTAGTTTGGGCATTAGGAAAAAATTCTATACCAGAAAGGTTTTCACAGCCTGGAACAAGCTGCCAAGGGAAGTGGTTGAATCACCATCCCTGAATGTATTCAAAAACTGTCTAGCTATGGTGTTGTAGTGGCCCTGGTAGAGTAGATAATGGTTGGACTTGATGATCTTAAAAGTCTTTTCCAACCATAGTGATTTTGTGATTCTGTAATCAAACTATTTACACTGTGTGGTTTGCCTGACAGCCCATGGGGTGATTTCATCTGACCTACTACCCTGGCATTAAAGATGGGAAAAAGCTATAAAGCAGCTCATAAAGCCCAACAGTCAAACTTTCTGCTGCGCTTACAGACAACTGAGTGCTTAAAGCTATTATCGCCTGGGAGGATGACATGGGATTTACAGAGTATGACTTCTAAAGAAGGGGATGAAGTCTACCAACTAAGCATTATCTAATACACCTCTAAGGACAGTTCACCCAATACTGGCTTATGTGAATAACATTTATGTTTTAAGACATTCTTCAGTATGACTTGGTATGTGGAGACAGCACCATATAAACATGCAGGACTCTGGAATAATTAAGAAGATTTCTCTGAGTGCATCCAAAATCTAAGTTTGGTCCTGTGGTTGAAAGGAGTAGAAAAAGCACAGAGGATGTCAGACTTTAACTCTGAATCTTTGGGAAACAGTGTGTTACATTAAAATCATCACTAATAATACTAGACTCAAACCACAAACGAGCGATTCCGCCAGCTTTTTAGAAGGATTTAAATCCAGATGATAGGAGACACTACCACTGCACTTTTTCATAGATTAAGATTAATTTATGAAGAATGAACTGTCAGCATCTTTCACGGTTTAATTTCTAATCAAGACAGAGACACACAGCTGGCCTGTGGAGTGAATTTAAAACATTGCTTTCGAACAAGGATACAGATCAACTTGCTTACTCCAAAGTACTGATAGTTCTGCTAGTGTATACTGTCACTTTGTTCAACTATTTGCCGTAAATACAGTTACAGTTCGGTTGCAAACTAACATAATGCAAACTGATTTTGGTTTGATTTTACATAGAGCACCTCATTCTAAGCAAACACGTACAAAGCTGCTTTAAAAATGGTAACATACATTAATTGGGATCCTGTGCCAAACAGATGCCTGCGTGACTCAGTCCAAACAAGAAACTTTGACAGAGCAAAAGGGTTCATTTATCCACAGGATAATCCACATGGGCCCCAAGGTTTCCGTTTTGGACAGATGGCGTGAAATACATTGTAAGATTTGCATCAAAAAGCCTTCACAAAAAGTTGAGATCAAAACTAAAATTATATAGATTTTCACAGCAATCCAGATAGTAAGCCTTTAAATTTCTCCTTACCTGTATCAAAGCATTTAATGGAATAATCTGCCAAAGCCACCAGGAATTCTGTCTTTCTGCGAAGATTAAATGCCAAAGCAGTGCAAGCCTGCATTGTTTGCTGAACAAGGCTGAATCTATTGAAAAATACACATTCTCATTGCGTTAGGAAACTCTGGTTCATAATGTCAAGTGAAGTAATAACTTAAATCAGTTCCAATATATTTCACTAAGAGAATAAATTAACTCAAAAGAAGGAAGCAAATACATCGTAATTAATTATAATAAATCTAAAAATCAGTGCTTATGTTTTAAAACTTAATAATGTAAAATGGAAAAGACTGATTAATGTAGTTCTGCAAATTACATTATTAGGTCTAGTTTTCTGTAATTCATGGCTCATATTATTAATTGATCAGTACCTTCCAAAGAATAACTTCTTGTGGTAGTATTTAAGATCTATGAAACTGCTGTTTGTTCAGTTTACAGTTACAAACTTCTGATCTTTTGAAGCATTTAAACTAATAAAATAATATTTAGGGAGCCTACGTGAGACACTGGCTTGTAGTTTCAGCTCCGAGCGAACTCCTGTCTATTGCCACATTCATGGAAAACTGAGGGTTAAAACCAGAACTGTGATGTGATGTCCAGGCAAGTTCCATACCCCTGAATGTTAGAGGTGTCAACACAGTTAAAATGTCTTCACAGAAATATTCCTACCTGTTTCCATTCAAATCAAAAAGATATATATTCCCTTGATGGTCTCCAGCGAGTAGAGAATCCCCAGAACTGTCAAAAGCCACATTCAGAAAACGTATTGTCTTTGAATGGTATCCTTTGACACTATGAATTATGTTTACTATAACTCTGTTAAGAAAGCAAGCACAAAAATCCATGCTTAGAAGTGTTTTATTATCACAGATTTCTCCAAGACCTACTATTAAATGCTCCTACTTATGGCTTTACAATTCTAATCATTCATAGTATTCTATGAAAAATATTTTTTCCATGAAAACCACATATTTCTAATATAAAAAATATACTAAACAAAGGAAGTAATTCACACATGCCTGAAGGTGGTTAGGAGACATGTAAAGCTGATGGGGGAAATCCACCATTCACAACCTTTTTATGTGGCTCCTGGTTACCTGATTTTCATTTATATTAATGAGTAACATTAACATTCATGCTGATGTGTCAGCTACCAATCTACCCGAAAGCCCAATTCAGCATTCAGCAAGGAAGCTGGCTCTTATTATCGCTAAAGAAATGTGCTAAAAAACTGAGAAGCTATGAATTACTGTAAGAAAACACTCAGACTAGATGTGGAGTGAAAACAGTTTTAATACCAGTTCTTTCAAGAGTCTTCAGAACCATGAAGAAAGCCATTTTTATCATTATTCATCTGAGATACTATGGAACAAAAGTTGCTTGTTTTTTCACATTCTACCCTTGTACCATGCTGTCAGCATAAAATAGAGACAGATGCAGACTGTCATGTAAGAGGAAGGTTTTTTCCTGGAAGCAGGACATCTGGAAGTGGGAGATCTGCTACTCCTAGCTGTTTCAGCTAACACTGGGCAAACCAATTATATTCTATCATCACTTGGATGTAAATTTAGAGTCAAAGTAGGTATCTAAAACTGTACAGGATATTGACAGGCTACTTAAAGACTGCAGGGCACTTGCAGCGACCATGGCTATATAAGATGCTGACAGCTATCCAGGACTCCAGTTTCTAAAGGAACAGCACATGCAACCCAGCACTGGCATGCAACTATTGGTGATGCAACAAAGTGTGAGTGAATACTGGAAGAAGGACTATGCAGCAGAGGCTAGAAACAAAACTAATTGTCCCTCTTTCTGTTAAGCCCGTTCTTTTCTGAAATAAAAGGGAATGGCCATAAAAATGTAATCAGAAAGATGTTAAGCTATTTTCAGTTATAATTAAAACTTAGTGATGTTTGGGTCTTTAATGTCATTATAAAGAACCCAAAACCACTAGCAAATATGACTTTTGATTCTAAAAACACTCTGCAGTGTCAGTATTTACCAGTTTAGTTACAGTACCTTCCAGGACTTCCAGAACACGCTCCCCACCCTACAGAAGTTCCTTTGCCACTAAACTAATGCAGGAGAATAAAGCCAGGAGTTCATAGAGCTGCATCCAGACTCCCCAGGTCAAACACCACACTGGCACCCTAAAGCAGCATTCACACTGCTGCTCTGCAGCTTGGGCCAGCCGGTATTTTCGTAGTATTGCACATCTTAGTTAAACGCTGGGAATACACCCGTGGTACCGCGTTCAGCACAATTAAAACCGAAACGCTAAACTGGGATAACTGCCCAGCCAAGCCGCGAGCATCTCTGAGCACGGAGGTTTCACGGTCTCCTTGGGGACCTGCTCCACCTGCACCGGAACGTGCTTCCCGTTACCTGAGCGGGCACACCCGGGCTGCCCCTCCCGCCCGCAGCGCCTCAGGCGAGCTCGGGCCGCCCCCGCCCCTCGGCCTCTCCGCGGCGCAGCGCCGGGGACGGCCACGGCTGCTGCTACCGCCCGGCACCGAGCCCCGGCCGCTCCCCGCCGCCCCTTACCCCCGCCGCGCCGGGCCGGCCTTGCGGTGCCAGATGAGGCCCTGCTGGCGACCGCCCAGGTCGCAGCTCTCCATCCTCAGCCCGGGGCTCCCGCGCTCGCCGCCTCCCCTCAGGGCTCCTCCAACGGCCGCCGCGGCAGGGCAGGGCACGGCCCGCTCAGCGCTGCGCTGATGGAGGGCAGCGGGACAGCGGCGGACGCTCCGCGGCACACCCTACGTGCCGGCCTCCCGCCGAGTGGAGCCGCCCCGCCCGGCGGCCCCGCGGCCTGTCGGGAGTTGTAGTTTCCCTGGAGCGGACCCGGGCGGGAAGCGGGGCGCGGAGCGCGGCCGGTGTCGGGTAATTAATAATAAAGCGACGGGCGGCACCCCGAGGGTGCTGGTAAACAGCTCCTTTGCCAGCCGGCACCGCGTTACACGTGCGGCCCCACGGGCATCGATACTGGACCCAGTGCTGCTTGATATCTTCATAAGGGATCTGGATGAGGGGATCAACTGCACCCTGGTGAAGTCTGCTGGTGACACCAAACTGAGTGGGGAAGGGGACACTTCGGAAGGGGGAGCCACCCTGCAGGAAAGCCTGTAGAGGCTGGAAGAGTGTGCTAACAAGGACCTGATGAAGTTCAGCCAGAACAAGTGTGAGGTCTTGCACCTAAGAAAATGTAATCCATGAGTGCAGAAGAGGTTGGGATCTACCTGGCTGGGGATCAGCTCTGTGGGAAAGGTCCTGGTGGACAACAAGCTCAATATAAGTGCACAGTTTGCTGCAGTGACAAAGCCAACAGGATGCTGGGTCCATCAACAAGGGCATCACCAGAGAGATAAAGAGTCTTTATCCCACTCTATTCAGAGCTTGTCAGACCACACCTGGAACACTGTGTTCAGCTTTGGTCCCTGCTATGCAGAGAAGATGTGGAGAGGTGGGAGATAATCCAGAGAAGGGCCACAAAGATGATCAAAGGACTGGGAAGCTGCTGTATGAGGAAAGGCTGAGAGAACCAGATTTGTTCAGCCTTGAGAAAAGGAGGCTTAGGGGAGACTTTTTCAGCACGGTCCAGTGTTTAAAAGGTGGCTACAGAGATGGAGACTCCCTTTGTACAGGGAGTCACATGGAGAAGACGAGGGCTAACGGGTACAAGTTACTCCTGGGAAGATTCTGATTGGACACAAGAGAAAAATGTCCACAGTGAGAACAATCGGGCACTGGAACAATCTCCCCAGGGCAGTGGTGGGTCCCCCAACACTGGGCACTGTTAAGATTCAGCTGGACAGGGTTCTGGGCCATCTTGTCTAGACCAGGCTTTTGCCAAGGAAGGATGAACCAGATGATCCTTGAGGTCCCTTCCAACCTGGTGGTTTGTAAGCCTGCGATGTAACACAAAGCAGCGGGACATTTCACACTCTTTCTCAGGGTTTCGCAGGTGCGGGGCTTCCTGACGGTTCATCCCGTTACCAGCGCCCTCGCGTTACCTGCGGCTGCGGGGCAGGGGCCGACCGTAGGCCCGGCCCGGGGACCGGCGGCACCGTCACCCAGCAACCACGGCTCGCTCCCCGCCCCGCCCCCGGAGGCGTCACTTCCGGCGCTGCCGGTGCCCCGGCAGCTGCCGGGGCGGGGCCGGAAGTGGCGGTGGCTCGGCCGAATTCGGAGGCGCCACGTCTGGCTTGGGGCTCCCCTCCCTGCTCGGGGCGGCGGTGGAAGAGGCAGCAGCAGCGGCGGGAGCGCGGGCGGACCCTTGCCTGTCCCTCAGCGGCCGGTTCGTAGCGAGGCCCCGGCGACAGCTGGGCGCGGCGGCGGCGGCGGCGACGACATGTCGGACCTGGGGGACTGGTTCCGGAGCATCCCGCTGATCACCCGCTACTGGTTCGCCGGCTCCATCGCGGTGCCGCTCATCGGCAAGCTGGGCCTCGTCAGCCCTGTCTACCTCTTCCTCTGGCCCGACGCCTTCATCAACCGCTTCCAGGTACGGGCCGTACTACCGGTCCCGGCGTGCCCTGCGGCGCCAGCACCGTAGGAGAGCCGAGTCTGGGGCGCGCTCGGCATGCTGGGAGTTGTAGTGAGTGGCTGGCAGTGCTGCGGGACCAGGGGCTGTGGAGGGGGCTGTCCCCCTCCCTCGGCCTCTGCGCCCGCCTCGGGAGGGGATCGCGCACGGCAGCGGCCCGCAGGAGTGACCCAGGTCCCCTCCAGCGGGAATCCGGGCCTGCCTTGCTGCTTAACCTATATAAGGCCTGCGATCTGGGCCCGGGGTTCAGCTAGTGCTCTGCTGGCCCCGGACTCCCCACCAAGGTGACACAGGCCCTGCCAGGGCTTCTGGGTGAGGCAAGGAGGGCTGTGGCCCTTGACAGGCCCTGTGGTTTGTCTTGCATCTCATTGCGGTGCCTTTTTTTCTTCCCTGTTTTTTGGGGGCAGTTGCCCTGGATGGCAGCAGTTGTTTTGCTAAGGCACACTGTATTCACAAAAACTGCAGCTGACCTCAGGGCCCTTGCCTGGCATTTGTTGCATGATTACGTGGCCATGACTTTGGGAACAGGGGTTACAGGCAAGTGTGCCAGCTTGCTGTAAGCTGGTAGTCTGGAAATACTGAGGCAGAGCTGAAGAAGTGCATATTTTGCACCTAATTGTTTGGAATATGAAAATTCCTGTGTTTGGGATTGTCCACTAATGCACCTAGGTGTGGCTGACGTAAGCTATCCGCTGAAGTCCTGACCTTTCAGATGTACAGTGTTTCTGGCTGCGTCAACAAAATCAGAAGCGGTCACAAACTGGACATAATCTTCTTCCTTGTGTTGGGAGGTTGTAGTGTTTTGGTATGCAGGTGTGTAGGGGGAGAGCACCCATTGGATGAATTGAAAATGAAAGTGAAGGAAAAGATCCCATCCTTTAAATTTCTATTGTATGTGCTCATTGTATCTTAATGAAAGAGACTGAGGAAAAAAAAAAAAGATAGCTCTATCTGTAGTTTGTCTTATGTATTGCCCCCAAAATTTAGTAGCTTAAATTGTCTTTTTTTTTTTCTCTGGTTCTGTTATTCCCCCTGGAACTGTGATGTTCAGGATCCCAATACTCTATTTGGAAATATTGCTGGTTAAAGAGCTCATTCATAATGGCCAGCCCTTCTGTCCTTGCTGCACGCAGTTGGCTGTGCCTGATATTGATAGTTGAGAGACTTTCTAAAGGAGGTGCAGAGTGCTCAGAGCAGCACACGCTGTCTGGAAGGGTCTGCTAAAGGCCACTGTGTGAATTCCTTGGCCTCTGTGCAACAGGTAAGAGTGGGGTTTGTATGGATGCTTTTAAAACAGGGTAGCATCCTTGCAAGTGTATCCCTTTTGCACTGCAGTAAAGACTTGGTACTGTGAAGATGCGATGGAAGCAATCTGAGAAGTTGTTTGTGATTTCTGTTGTAAATTTAATAGCTTTTCTTATCAGATTCTAAAAAAAGCAACTGTAAGAGCTGCTGAAGCATCAGTAATTGATCTTGGGCTATTTTTAATCTCCTCCTTGATTTTCCAAGTAATTGATAATGAATGAAAACAAAAAGCTTATGCATATGATGTTCACGCTACAGTATATGAATGTATTTTTCTCTTTTGATCTGGACAGATCTGGCGGCCGATAACTGCAACTTTCTTCTTCCCAGTGGGACCTGGGACAGGATTTCTCTACTTGGTGAATTTGTATTTCTTGTATCAATATTCATCACGATTAGAAACAGGTATGTTACCCATTGGATTGTATGCACACGGTGAACTCTGCTCGGAGTTGATAGAGCCTAAGCATTGTCAGATACATCTCCTGCTGGGATTGTTTGTGATGATGAGATTGTGGCCGATGCAGACAGAATCAAGAGAAAAATGGCTCCTTCCTGTGCTCACTTATTTTGGTCAATGGAAAACTGCTCTGAAGACTGGTTTTCTGGGCCTGGCTCCTTCCCTGTGGCTGGGAGTCTTCATTTAGGATCTGAACTTGATACTTCAATAGGAGGGCTTGGTGCTTTTAGTTGTTGGATTTCAGGAAGAAGGGTAGAGACTAAAAGAGGGCGTTACCTCTGGTGTCTAACGTCCTTGAACACATAAGAATGATAGAGCATATGTAATAATGGGTATATGCATCTTGACAAAATAGCAGTGTTTTTTCTTTTTTTATTTTTTTTAAAGGCAGTGCTGCTTACCTTTGTTATTCTATTGGTTATGTTGAATTGAGAGATACCTCGAACAAATGAACTTACCTGTCTGTCAAATAGAAATGTGAAAAAGTTAAGGAAGTAGTTGGATTTTCAGTTAAGGGGAAAAATGAAGAGTGGAAGAAAGGAGAATGTCTGGATGCATTTCTGAGTGATCTGCCCTAGTTTTTGTCCTTCTCTGGTAGGGGGGGTTGGACTTGATGATCTTCAGAGGTCCCTTCCACCCCCTAACATTCTGTGAGATCAGATAATGGATCATTTCTCTCAAAAAAGAGATTGTTACAAGGTAGCTTCAAAACTGGTTTCATTTTGCATTGCACGGTTCATTAGAGCTAGACACAAATTGTTTTGGTTGAAGTAAATAATTCATGTATTTGCAAAGCCAAGCTCCTCCTGCAAGCATTTTTAAACAGGAGTTTTGGTGTAGTTCTAATGGACTCTTCAAATTGATGTTTAAGTGGAAGTGCATTGCAGGGTGATGTTCAGCAAGTCCTAGGACCGTGGTGAGATCCCCAGTAAACCTGTCATCCTGAGACTATCGTGGAGTCCTGAGTTGTAAGAATGGTAACAGGGAAAGGGAGGGGTGGTGCCAGATGGTATATTATTGTTTTCTTAGGGAAAGGAAGTAGTCATTTAATAGCTAGAAACAGTTCCTCCTTCCCTTTGAGCCTTTCTGCAGTAGAACACGAGGGTACTGGCAGTTAAGACATTCTTCTGCCCAAAGCTATATGTAGTAAGAATTCTGGATTAGTATATATTCAAATTATAAGGCATCACTGCTTGTACAAAATTCTCTAGTTGTCTGTCCTGTGTCAGAAGTCTCAGGGAAGGAAGTAATTTTTTCACCATTTAATTTACATTTCTTTTGTTACAACACACGTGGATTTTGAAACTGGGCAATTGAATGAATTACTTATAAACTATAGCAATTTTTCTGTCTATAAATTAAGTTTTTGGTTGTGTTGGTCCTTCCTCTATGAAAAAGGCTTGAATCTTCTGAAAGTGGAGACACAGAAGTTGCTGATTGTATGTTTGCAGGTGGAAAGCAGCATAGGTCTGTGCCTCCTTTTATCCGTGTAACTGGGGAAGTGAAACTTTTCAGGGTCTCGTATGTGTTTTTTGAGCACACACTGGTGTCACATGCTAGCTTCAAATTTAGCTGTCAAAAATACACATATGGTTTTGTACTGTGCTTGTGCTTTCCCAGCAAGCTGACCTCTAGCTTCCTGAGGAAAAAGAGATTGATGTGTTTTTGTTTTATTTCTGTTGAACAAGAGCATAACAAATATCAACAGGAAGGCAGTACACACAGAGTTCACTCCTCGGCAGTATTGATGATGAGTCTGCAGCTCTTCCCGGGTGACTGGATTATACCCAGCACCCTACTGAAGGACCCAAAGTTTACCTTGGCCCTCTGAGCTTTTTGTCAGTCTATAGCTCAGTTTTCTTAAGATACTCATTGTAAAATCAATTTAAATAGTTTGTCTTGTTAGTAATCTCCTGGAGAATGAGAAGTGGAAAACTTTAAGGGAATAATACTTGCTGATTTCTTCCTATTCTGGTGGAATTCCTGTGCTGGAGAAGGAACAGAATGCACTGAACATCTCCACCCTCCTTGTCCTGTATGTTCATTTTTCTAGAGTGTAAAAACATTTGTATCTCTTGAGTCTGACTAGATGATGCAAAGAGGATGCAATTTGCCAAAGTAAGGACTGGTTTTCACATGACTCGATCGTTAAACTTGGTGTCTCTGCTTTTGCTGTGCAAGTATATTTGCTTACTGTGTGTTTCTGACCAGCAGCTTCTTGTGAAGGAAGAACTCTTGTGAAGTCCAACTCCATTTTGAAATCTTGTGATGTTAAAGCCGCCTCTCTCCAGTGTGTTATTTTTTAAGTAGAGCTGCTGTGTGTCCGTGTGTGCACTTAATGCAATAGGCTGAATGTTCTTATTTTCGTGGTTCTATTGTATGTTATATTGTAAGGCCATTTAAAATAAAAAAAAAAAAAAACCCAACCAACCACAGACTGCATGTAGGGCAACTGTTATTAACTGAGCTTTTCTTAGACTCCTAAAAAAACCCAAAACCCAAACAAACCCTTTAATTTCTTACCAAGATTTCAGTACCTTTCCTAATGATTCTTTTTATTTACAGGGGCTTTTGATGGAAGGCCAGCAGATTACATGTTCATGCTCCTCTTTAACTGGATCTGCATTGTTGTATCCTTCTGCTCATCATCAAACTTTTAGAGTATTTTGGTTCTATTTCTGCCTGAAATATTTTCAAAGACCAGGTTTTAGCAACTAGCAGATTTAAAGTGTAGCAAATGTTCACGGGTGAGTTTTTAATCTTCCTGGAAAGGTAACGAGTGGCTTGCAAGGAGAATACTAATGACTGTGCTAATACAAGTATGTAATCTGGAGACTAGAGTTCTGTTTACAAGCTCAGCTTGTGCTGTGTGAGCTTGCTGTGTTTGTGTGCGTTTGCTGTATTGTTTCACACAGACACTTCTGTGGCTTGCTGTCTGCGCTAAGAGTGAATTTAGTGTGTTTAAGCTGCCATGTGGAGATAGGTCTGATCTCTGCTATTCCCCGAGCTGGAATTTCCAAGGTACCTCATGGAGAGATCCTTTACCTGCTGAGTACAAGTCAGCTGAGTCTGTGAAAGTGATGTTTTGATACGTGCACTGAGCCAACTTCCTGAAGAAGCAGAGCTTGTTGGTTTGGGAGTGTTGGGAAACAGTTTTTCCATGAGCTGTGCTGTTTTACCTGAATTTTCTTTATGTCTCAGATACAAAACTGGGAGGCGTTGTTGATAGACTAGATGTTTGTGCTACCATCCAGAGGGATCTTGAGAGGCTAGAGATGTGTTGGAAGAAATAGCCTCAGGCATCAAGAAAAGGCCCTGAGGGTCCTTCTGGACACCAAGTTGACCATGGAGCCAGTGATATGCCTTTGTGGCAGAAGTGGCCACCAGCCTCCTGGGCTGTATTAGGCAGAGCATTCCCAGCAGATTGCCAGCAGGTTGAGGGAAGTGATTGCTCCTGTCTGCTTGGGCTTTGTGCATCCAGCTCCACGTCAGGAGTGAGTCCAGTGAAGTCCAGCAAAGGGTCACGAAGATGATGAAAGGATTGGAGCATCTGTCACATGAGGAGAGGCTGAGAGAGTTAGGATTGTGTCGCCTGGAGAACAGGAGGCTCAGGGGTGTCATATCCATGTGGATAAATACCTGGTGGAGAAAGGAGTAAAGGAAATGGAGCCAGACTTCTTCAGTGGTGGGACAAGAGAGAACAGGCGCTAAATGAAGCACAGAAAATTCCATTTAAGTGTGAGAAAGACCCTTTTTTTTTTGTAAGACCAGTCAAACACTGGCACAGGTTGCCAAGGGAGGTTGTGGAACCTTCATCTGTGGAGATGCTTCCGTTCTGCCTGTGCTGTTGCTGCCTCCTTGTAGCCATTTGCAGTGGCACAGCATGTGGAAAAAAAAGAGAGCGATGACGTCAGTGTGAAACAGATACAGCCAGGAAAGCTAGTGTGGAGAAATGCTGACGTCTTTATTGTTGATTAATTTATCTCTACTCACATTCCACTGCATGGAGGGATTTGCTATTCCTGCTAGTCCTGTTGAGCCACAGTAGTAACTAGGAAAACAATGTGGGTTTAGTTGTGTTGTTAAGAAAACCATCGTCTTCTTTATGGTTGCAGGTAGTTGGCTGTGAGCTATTAGATGAATCTGATTGTGACTTGACTTTCAAACTGGTCATTTAAAAGCTTCCAGCTGCTTGTTCCCTGCATGATGTAAGGAGCAACCTGGATGCATGATCTGGGAAAATGCTTGGTGCCATTTTATATACGTTCATTTTTATACAATCAAAAGCGTGCTGTTTATACCAAAAATCTTCAGGAATTGTTTCTATTCCGCAGTTAAGACAGCAAGTAGAACTTTGGGTTCCGAGGTGGGAGAGTGGTATTGAAAACCTTCATTGATGCTTTTCAAGAAATGATTTATTTTCTCTGACTTAATGGCAATCTACTGATATTTTTTTATGATCTGATATTTCTTTAGTTACAAACCCCAACATTTTAGTCTTTAAGAAAAACTAATGAAAGAATCCATCTGTTAAACCTGTAATGTGCTTTTATGCAAGGCCTGTTTGAATTTGTAGTTAGCCAGTTCCTTCATGGAGGGAAGGGCAGTGCCTCCATCAGCCCTTGAGGTAATGACTTGAGGTGGTAGCTTGAAAGGCTACTGAAAAGCAGCTCTTGAAACTGGGAGTGTAAGTCTCTAGATCACGGGAGGTTTCTCATTTTTTGCAGTGGTTAACTTAATGCTGCCCAGGAACGTTGTTTTAATTTCATACATTAAAGGCCTCTGCATGTGTGTGCAGCTTCTTTTTGTCATTCTAGTCTGTCAGGTTTTGCTGCGTTCTCCTTAATGGTGCAATGACAGATAACTGGCTTGGCAATGGACATGCAGGTAAGTGCAGTGCAATTTCTTAATAATTATCTTATGGAAATTTCTGGCTGCTTGGTGACTTTGTAGAGAGCATTACCAGCATAACTGCAGAATGTGGTTAAGCTAGGCTGGTTTAGTTTGTATAAAAGTGGACTGCTCTGTGTTTTGTTAGATCTGTAGTTTGAAAAAGCTTCAGCTAAGGTTACAAGGCTGTGTCTGACTCTGCTACTCCTAATGTAGTTCGGGAGTCAGAGTGAAAATCAGCTTTTTGTGCTGTCAGGAAGTGTTTAGCCTTTTACTAAGATGAACACAAGGTGTCACCTATGCACTGTTTCTTCAAATGAATATGGATCTGCATTCTAACTTTTTATCTAAAAATGATTTTGGGGTTCATTAGTCTTATCTCCTATTAAGGGTGGGGAGTGGGGGAGTGTTTCTTGGACACAACAGAGTACCAGATAACTGCATGTCTTCAGCCTGCCTCTGCTGTTCTCATCTTATTCTGTCCCTGATCCCCAAGGCCTGCACCAATATCTCTAATATTCTCTACAATATTATCTTAACATTTATTAGATCACTTATCAGGCTTCCCTCGTTGGAAAAAAAATAGCAATCAAGCATCTGCAGTCAGGACTGAGTTCAGTTAAGGGCTGTCCGTTAATTTTCACTTATTTTTGCTATGAGGAAGATGCCACAAAATTCTGCAAAAGCATGCTGAAGTCTCCCATACATTGTATGAGTTTTAGACTGATCGTGTTGATTTGTGTCTTTTTTAAAAGGTGCTTAAAATGGTTTTATATCGGCATACAAAATATTGCTTAAAAGAGAATGGGCTGTTTGGTGTACAGATGTGGGTTTCTTAGAAACACGTTCTTTTTCGCTTGTGTTGAGTAGCTTGCTTGAAAGTGAGAAGATGGAGTAGAATAGATGGCCCTCTATTCCCATGTCAAATACTTGCAGAAATTAGATATTACTTTGTTCTTCCAGTAACATAGAAATTATTTTAATAAAACCCTATGGTGCTTGTATGCTGGTAGGGCTTGGGGAAGGCTGGACCTACGCTGGCGTGCCAGCTTTGACGTGGAAGCTATTGAATAGCAGCACCCCTAAAGGGATGAGGTTTGACCTCTCTTCCAAATACACGGGCCTGTTCGTAGCATTAAACTGGTTCATGGAAATGTGGCTGGCACGGTCTGTCTCCGGTTCAGAAGTCAGCAGATACCTGAAAGAGTGCTTTGTGTCTGCTCCACTCAAATAGTCCAGTCAGCTGATACACAGCCAGAGGAAGGAGGTATTTGGAACAGTCTCATCTCCTGGCAAGGAGCACAAGTTAACTCCAAGCTCTCCCAAGGTGTCTTTGCCAAGGCTGGCTGCATGGTGCAACACTTCATCTGGCATATTAGCTTAGCCTGAAGTGAGTGTTTGGGTTAGTGCCCTGGGTTGTGACTGGAAGGGAATGTGGCACAAATGTGTCACTGACTCTGCTGTGGATTTGCTATCAAGCAGCTGGGAGCAGAGGAGTTCACCACAGCTGATCTTCAATGTGGTGCAAGTTGGAGTCCTTTGCTTTGGCACGGTCTGGCAAAAGGGAATGACCGTGTAGGTTCTCTTGCTTAGCTTTCTTAATAGCTTTTGAACAGACCTTTGACACATGATGGCAAAGATTCTGGCGCAGTCTTTAAAGATTTTGCTGATGTATCCTGCTTACAAGCCATTTGTGAAGTTTCTAGCTCCTGCTGCCTGTTTAAGTTTCTCAGGCTTCTGTGAAAGTGCTGGTAATTTTTTGATTTATTTTCTTATTTTAACATTACAGTTGCTGATGATTCCACTCATCATGTCAGTACTTTACGTGTGGGCCCAGCTGAACAGAGACATGATTGTATCGTTTTGGTTTGGAACGAGATTTAAGGTACGTCAGACAGGACATTAGAAAGGTTTCTGCCCAGAAGATGCACATGAAGGGGTGAGGGGTAAAATATAAATATTTTCTCATATTAAAGATGTCCCATGCTTTCACATAGCTATATACTCCTTGAGATGCAGCAAAGACAGATTTCTGCATGATCCTCTGTATGGTGTCACCTGGTGAAGTTTTACTGAAAAGATGTCTTGACAACTGAAATTCATTGGGCTAAAAAGAGGAAGAATTTCCTGATAAACATTAACCTGGATAAAAGCTGAATGTAGTGATGCCATAGTATCAAAATGTTGGTATTTTAAATTGTTCTTTCCTGTGCAATCTCATCTGTTTCTTTTAGTGAAAATTCTTTTTGACCATTGTTTCCAGACCTTTTCAAAATCAGAAATATTAGGTCTTTGTTTCAGGTGTAAGCTTGCTGTGGAACATAGAGTGCAAAATATCTATTTACTTATAATGTTAAGGTGAGTGTGGTTTGTCTAAAAATGTTAGTGGTCGATCAGTTTGCAGTATCCTACCTTCTTAGGTAGAATCTGCTTAAGTTAATATCTAGGAATTGGTGTAATGCCTAAAACACTGAGATTATAATAATGCTTATTAGTGCAGTGGCAAGTTGAGCGGGTTTGTATCCTCAGCTGGTACCTAAAACTCTGTCTCCATTGCGTTCTTTTTTTAGGCTTGTTACCTTCCATGGGTTATTCTGGGATTCAACTACATCATTGGTGGATCGTATGTATTTCCTTAAATGACCAATTAGAAGTTATAAAAGCTTTTACAGCTATTGAACTTATGGCTGAACTTAGAAGCAGTATTAAAATAAGAGGCTTAAAGCAGTATAATCTGACTGATAATGCTCAGTGTCACATGGTGACACTTAAGGTAAAAGCAACTAGAGAACGTAGGTGAGGGGAAAGTAATATGAAGATGTTTCTTTTTCTAGTAAATCTGTGTTAGGCCTTTTCCTTACTAACAGGGTACTGCACAGGAAAGAAAGGTGTCATCCCAGCCTTTATTATTGAGTTTTAGAAACAAATTTAGCTTGACTCTGATAGTGCTGTTACTTCTTTCCCTCCCAGTCTTGCCCAGCACGATGCTGTATTCAGTTTGTGAAGCACAGGAAAATGGCAGTAAGAAGCTCAGAGTGCTGTGTTAGCACTCGCTGAGTTTGTTGGTCCGTGCTGGGTTCCTTTGACTGAACTCCACGATGCAGAAACCCCCTCTGTGCATGGTCTTTGTCCTTGGTGCCCTGTGTTGGCCGGGGCCTCTTGGTGCCGCTGTAACACAGTTAGTGACAATAACTAGTTTTGTGGGTGATTTATAAAAGGAGGAGTTAGTACAGCAAAACCAAAGTCCTTTTTCTGGCTGTGCCTCTTACTGACTCATCTGTCACTTGAGAAAACTGCTTGCTGTTAGATACCTGCTGTTTCTATGCATGACGGAAGATACTCAAGGGCCTCCATTCAGTAGTGTTTTTGCAAAACTGGGAACAAACCAGTTCAGTACAGCAGGAGACAGGTTGTCCTGTGAAAACAGCAGTAACTTCTCAAGCTCCACAGAGTATTATTTTAGCTGCTAATAGCTGTACAGTCTAATTCCCTGATGTAAAGAAGTATTTAATTGCATTTTCAGTACAGACTGTAGAGAAGACTTGGGAGGGTGGAACAGCCTGTTGATGTGTTGGCACTGAAGGTTGGCTCTTCTAAAGAAATGGCTGCAAAATGCTGAGGGAAGGGAAATTTTCTGAGGCTCATGGCCCTGGCAGTGCCTGTGGCAGGTGAACAGTAGTACCTGGCAGAAGATTATCACTCGTTTATTTTCATAGAAGACATCATGTGAAAATGCTTTTTCTTTTCCCTTGCAGAGTCATCAATGAACTGATAGGAAATCTGGTTGGACACCTGTATTTCTTCTTAATGTTTAAATATCCAATGGATTTGGGAGGAAGGAATTTTCTGTCCACACCTCAGTTTCTGTAAGCTGACTTTATTCTTTAGCTCACCGTTTGTTTGGTCCAACTTTCTGTGTTGTTCATCCCATCTTTTCTGGGATTGTAAGGTGTAAAATACTTTGCTAAATCAACCTGCTTCAGTCTATCATACTGACTGTGCTGTGGAGTCATCAGAAATGTTGTTTCTTGGAAATGGCCTTTGTGAGAGTGCTGTGTTACCCCTATGGATAGCTTGTGTCCTTTGCCCACTCTTTAAAAGTCAGAGTTTTGCTAGCGAATTGAGCTGTAGCAAAGAGAACTCCCTAACAATGACCAAATGGTATTAAAAAAGAGTTTTCTCCTGTAAATGATCTTTGATCTGTGTTTCCATGCATCATTACAGTAGCTACCAGTTCAGCAACCTGTAACAACAATAGAAGTCAGCTGTAGATTTGTTTAGGACTGTAACATGTATTCTGCTTTGCAGTCTGTACTGGTCACCTTGATGAGACTGCAGGTCTCGGTTTCTGAAGTGCTTTTTCTTGTCATCTGTTCATTGTTTTGTCACTGAAATAATATGATCAGAAGCCAAAGTTTGTAGCTTCAGTTGCCCTTATCCTTTTGGGTTGTAAATATTCCCTCTCTTAGTTAGCAATTCAGTTAACCCATTTTATAGGATAAGTTGTTAATTAGAAGATGCAAAGTTGTATTACAGTTACATTTTGTAGAGGTTTTAATGAGTAGGGAAGCTTTGTATTCTACTCTTGTGTTTCTAAGCCCTTGTGGTAAACATAATTTTCCATAAAGATTAGAAGACAAAATGTCTTTTTAAAATGTCTCTCAAGGTAATAACAGCTCTGAAACTGCCATCAGTCTTCTTGGTTATGTGCAGTTCTCTTGATTCCTCATACGTGTATTTAATTTTTCTTTATATTTGAGAAGCAGGAACAGAAGTACTGCGAATATACCTACAAAGGGATAAATTCTGCCTTTGAGCTATAATGTTTTGTTAAAAAAAGTTGCTGTGATGAGTTACAGATACCTTTAATAATGAAGCATTTTTTCTATACAGAATCATTTCTCTTATGGAAATGAATCAGATTTATGTCTGGGCCTCAGATTGTAGTGGTCAAATTCAGCAAGGGATTTGCAGGAGCTCGGTGTCAATATTGGAGAGCTGAAATGACTCTGCATTGATGGCATCCCTTGCAAAATGCAGAAGCTGTGTTTTAGATCACTCTCTTTAGATGGTAGCCTAAGTTGGATGTTGAAGTCTTACAGCTCTGATTTGCTTTGGCCAGGTCACTTGAGTTTTGATTTCAGACAAGCTAGTTGCTTGAGCCTGTTTCCCTTAGTCTCTCTGGTCCTTGGAGGGCAGGGAAATGGTTAGATGCTGTGATAACAGGAGATTAGCGACTATTAAGAAGAGAGATGTGCAGAAGTTATTTGTTTTTTTAAATTTTTTTTTTACATTTTTTTATTCTGTCCTCTGAAAGAAGGGGAGAGAAGTTAGAGGAATTAAGTTTGTATCACAGCATTTAGTGTCTATAATGAGACTCCCTTACATAGAGTTTTTTTCCCCTGTGTTTGGATTACTGTGTCTATAACGATATCCCAGAGATGGAAGTTCCCCGAAATCTTTCTCTCTGTGTGCTGAGGGTTTAAATTTGGGAAGAATTCTGAGAAGTACTGCTGTGAGAAGCCACTTTTATTTCAAAGTCTAGTAGCTAAAAGGAAGTGCATGGAAAAGTAGTCTTGACATTTACACACAAGGTACAGCTGTTCTCAAACTCTCTCCTCTTCTGACTTGTCCTAGGTACCGCTGGCTGCCAAATAGGAGAGGAGGTGTGTCGGGGTTTGGTGTCCCACCTGCTAGCATGAGAAGAGCTGCAGAAGATCAGCAGGGTGGTGGAAGACACAACTGGGGCCAAGGTTTCCGGCTAGGTGACCAGTGAAGAATTCCTGCCCTTGGAGAACAGCAACTCTCTGGTTTTAATTGGATGTAGGACCGACCCTTCCTGGTGCAGAGCATGCTTAAGAACTGAGCTCTCTGTAGTTGGAATTACCAGATTAGAAACAATGTTTCTGGTTCAAGAGAAAATTAAAAACCTCCAGAAGGGAAAAAATGTAGATCATGCTCCAGGTTAGCCAGTAGTGTCCTATTTGATTCTGCCATTAAAAAAGCCTTCTTTATACAGCATTGTCTGTTTGTTGCAATGGGCATCCATTATGCTGTCTTGTTCCGTGATGTGGTGGAACAAGCTAATGGTGTTTTGTCTCGCCTGGTGCACTAAAAGCTTTGACTGTGGTAAGGTAAGAGTGAAGTGTGAGGCAAATGGATCCAACTAATCCCAAAGTTTAGGAAGCTGACTTTTTCCATAGATACGCTTCAGTCCCAGGGTCTTCGAAAACATTATTAAGTGATATCTCTGCTGCATACATAAGGCAAAGTGCAACTGTTTCATTTCAATTATTAAGCTGTGTTTTGAGGGCAGTTTTTTCTTGCAATGCAGCATTTATCCTGCCTGCTGCAGCATGGGCTGGGCAAGACTACGGATAAGGGGGCTTTTATTTGAAATGGCACTAACATATTGACAGAACTGAAATCGATGAACTCTTCATGGCATGCTACAAGGCTTGCTCTGTTTAATACGAAGTTTTCTGGCTTGGTTTTCTTCACTGAGATTTGTGAATTCTTGGCTTCAAGGTTTCTATTTTGATTGCAAATTTGAGTAGCACAAATACTACTTAAAACTAGAAAATGTAACATATCATAATGGTTAATGTAAAGGGTACTGACTACAGCATTATGTTTGTTAACTGAATCTTCATCTTTGTCTTAAAAGCTTTAAGACATCAAAGAATCAAAGCTGGAAATAAGCTTTTCCAGGGTCAAGACACAGTACAACAGATGGCTTTACTACAGGACTTTCATTGTTAAATAAGAACCTACGTACACTGTTTATTAGTATCTGTACTCTTTTGGTAAAACTTTTTGCCATGGAAAAGGGAATGATTCTGTACAGTAGTTTTCCTTATACTGGGTTCCTGTGGGCAGAGCAGAGGGCTAAGATCCAGGAGACTGTAGTGCTAGCTTGTTACTGACTCACCGCATGGGCTTGAGCAAGCTTACTTATCTCAGTTTTTCCAGCTGTAAGGAGGACAGTCCCCAGTTCCCCAAGGTGGAACTGCTAGTGAGCAAGGTAGGGCTTTGGTCACATAAATGCCAACACTTAAGCTAAGAATGCGATTACTCTAAGCTTAATCAGACTAAAAGTTGGAATATAGTTGCTCACTTTTTTTTGGTGTGTTTTATAGTTGAAGGACGAAGAAGGTTGTTACTAGGATGAGATTCAAGTCTCTGACCGAATTTTGTTTTAGCATTAGTCTGTCTTGACTGGGTAGGTACTGCACAGAAAGATGTTCTGCCCCATCTTAGGTATCTCAGGTATCTGTAAGCAGGTGAAGTGAATCTGGGCCAAAACATTTTTATTACTACTTTGTTTCTTCACTAAACCTGGGTTCTGAAGGTTTAAAAACGTGTAAATACTCCGTGATGTGAAAGTGAGTGGAAAATGAGCAGTCAGACTGGAAGTTTTCATCTGTCTTGCTTGGAAAAAAATGCATGCTCCATTTCTTCACTGTGACTTGATTTTGTTAATTTGGCTTGTGGAAAAAATGTAGGAAATTGATAACGATCCTATTGTGTGGTTAGGTTTTACGAGAACCTGGAGTTCGGAAATCACCTGCCTTTTTTGTCTATTCAGTGATGAGTTTTAAAGATCCTTTTGTCTCTTTGTATAAAATGCTAGGTAGAAGAGAGGACTGCAGTGTTATAAATGCTCAGCTATCATTGACTGACAGCTGCTGTTTGATGATAACTTAAAGTCCAATAACCATCATTTTTATAGGAGTCATGATGCAGCTGGTCTTTTTAGACATAGTAATGTCACTGTCTCCAGAGCATTTGTCTTCATTTTGAGTCAGAGCCTAACTTTTATGTGAAGATGCAATAGTTTGTGACTCAGCTAAAACCCTGGCACACTCAAGTAACAGAAAATCTTTGACAGAAGGTCAGAAGGAAGACTCAAGTGGGAGGAAGCGTGGCAGAAGTCATTGTCCTGGCCCAGTGCACTGTGCTGGGTCTTGCTCTGTAGAACACCCCCCTTCTCTACGTTAAGAGGAAAAGGTTTGCAAGGAAAATAGACTTGTGATAAGTCTTGATTAGCTTTTGAGCTGCTTCAGGTCATTTTACTTTGGTTTATTGAAAATTCACTTCAGAATTCCGTGTTACAAGATCAGTTGTTCATTTCTCACTTGTCACTTGACCTGAAGCACTGTTTGTCCTCCTGCATACGCTGATGATGGCAGTCTCTTGTTAAATGAGTATACCTCCTTTCTTATTTTGTACAGATAATTTCCCTTTTTGTAATCAATTTTTGTTTGCAAAGTTTTAAATTAAAGTTTTAATCTCTGTTACTGCCTCTGTTGCGCTAAATCGTATTTCAGATTAAGACAAAATCTGTACCTCTCCAGGGGATGCCCAACAACTGCACTGGGACACCACCTCCTACTCAAGAAAATGACCTGCTTTTGGGTGGGAGTCTTGTCTTCTCTGATGGGTTGCAAAATTGTAAAGGCATTTTCTTTGTCTCTGTTTATCACCATGAATTTTGACAGTCTGTGTGCTTCCTGTGCTATTACCATTTTACAGCCTTTTTTTGTATACCTCATTATTCATCCCTTATTGTCCTCTGGGAGGAAGTACCCTTCTACTCACCCTCAAACTTTGTGAGATTGATAGAGATGACTTCGCCAGGGGTAAGCTTGGTATTCTGCAATACCTTCTCTCTGTCCAATGAGATGTGCACAAGTGCCAGAATTCCTTTTGAGGCTCTTATCTCAGCTGATTGGGAGACTCATTTAGCATCATCTGAATGACTCTTCTGGTCCTCATCGTTCATCTGACTGCACTTCTGTTTGTTGCCATAGAGGCACCAAAGAAGATCGTGGACTTTGTACATAAGGCACTGTGTGAATTTGCTGTGCTCCTGGAACTGGAAAGTCTTGGTCCATACTAAACACACCAGACAGAACAGTGTGACAAGTCTGTGCCTTTCAATTGTGCACCAGCTGTGTGAAGAGTCAGTGGAAGAGCCAGGAATATGAAATCAAATGCTTCTGAAATGCTTCATTTCTATGGCTTTGCCTTGGCAACAGCTCCTCTCTCAACACAACTCAGTAATGTGGTGTTGCCAGTGACTTAATGAGAAACTGGACCTGTTGCTTCATTCTATCATCTAATTGGCACATTGGGAAGACTGAGAGGCTTTAATTTTCAGAATAGCATATTGTTTACAATAAAATGTAAGATTCTCTCTGCCTGTGTATCACTGTGTACCTTAGCAGGGAGGAAGGCTGCTTTGCCTTGATGCTTAAGGTAGTGAGCTGGAGAGATATACAGTAATTTACAGTCTGAAGCTTCTGATACAGCAAGTCACCTAATGGCTTTATAATCCTGTTCTGCATCCATAAAATGAAGACGATTCGTATTTTCTCTTGTTCTGGGCAAGGCTTAGGATGATGAATCAATTTGTACTTGGGATAATACAGCAGAGCACTAATTTTGGTGAAGATGTTCTTACCATTGCCCCTGCCTGCAGTAGTCAATGGCTTTTCTTGTTTTGTGCATCCCTAGAATCTGACTTTGCCGTGGATGATAGTAACAAAGTGACTTGAAATTCTGAGTCTGTTGTCGTGATTTTGTTAATTAAGTTAAGTATGTAATATGTGCATATTAAGCAGAAGTACTTGCATCTAAAAGGTGATGATGTGCTGCTTTCTAGGATTGAAAAGATCAAAACTCGGCAGCTGCTTATATTTTTCAAGCACACTTTTTTGGTGATGAAAGAAATTCTGTTTGCAGCAGTGGCTCACCCTTCTATTATCTGGAACATGATCTAGGAGGAGTGATTGCAACACTCCTGAGCAAAAGTTGCATAAAAGGAGCTGCAACTGTGGGATGCTGGCAAGGCCTCTGCAGAGTCTTGTTGATGTTGGAGGGGAAAAAAGTGATGAAGAAACCTTAATTCTGGTGCCTGGAGGTAGTTTGGTTTTTCTTTTGTTCCTCCCCACCCCCTGAAGGACAGAGGCATGTTGTGAAATGGCATTAGAGCTCAAACTGGCTCTTAAGGCCAAGTTTCTCTTGACTCCTAACCAGCTATAAAGTCTCCTGTGATGAAGATCATGGCAACTGGAGGCAGTGTTTAAAATCAAAACCACCACAAGCAGTCTTCTGGTATCTGAATTTTTACATTTATTTCTTAAAAGGAGCGTGTGTATTCGGACTGGCTGTGGTTTGAAGGACAGCAGGTGAGTCCTTCTATGAATGGTTTCATTGACTTGCCATTGTAACTGGAGGTGTGAGGATGCTGCCTGCACCAGCCTTGGGCTTGACAAGCTGCTTGGGAAATCACTACAGAGTAAAGGTCACCTTGCAGTTTCTAGTTCAATGTACAAAGCTTTTTTTTGCAATAATGTTTCCCTTCGCTTCCAAGCAAGTTATAGTCACAGTTAACCCTGCCAGATCCCTCAGCCTGTTTTAAAATCAAAATGCCCTCACCTACTGCAGCTGGAAAGGCTTTTTGTAGTACTTGTCTTCATTAAGACTTGCTGTCTTAATGAAGCACTGTTAGTGCTGTATAAACCCAAGCAGGCATTGGCTAAGAAGTTTATTCAGTCACAAGAGAGGAGAAGATGGCTCAGGGCTCTTCTTGTCATCTGTCCCTCCCTGTGCAGTAGGTGATGAGCTTCTCCTCTGGTATTCTGCTGGAGGGGCTACTGCCTCTTTTGCATTCCACAGAGTGCTCTTCCTGCGTAGTATTCTTCCTATGCATCACATCACTGCAACAAAAAAATCTAGTTTGCCTGGTGCCTGGGCAGTGGTGTGTTCTTCCAGCCCCAAGCTCTGGGCAGCAAGTACTGCGCTGGAGAAACGCAGCTTGGCTTCTGTCGTCGATTCTTTTTTTTTCTGAAATACATTTATGTACAGGGTTGGTAGATGCATGAGGTAGAGAATCCTAAGGAATAAAAGTTATCTTAACCCAGGAAGGGATCTAAAGGTGCTGAGAAGTTGGTTTTAACCGGACTTGATAGGAAGAAAAGCATTTATCAAGGATTGTATTAATTGTCGATGAAAGAATGTTTTTCAAAGTGCTTTTTTTGCCCCAGTGGGGCCTTAGGAAGTGGCAGTCTCCACTCAGGCTGCAAAGAAAAGTGATGCCTATGTCTGTCTTCATCTACTGAATCCTTAACCCCACAGTGGGTGGAGGGGCAAGATGAGACATGGGTTATGATTTGTACCTACAATTGGACAGAAATAAGCCTTTTGCTGGAAAGAAGCCTTGAACCCATGCCTGTAATGCCACTGTATCTGTCTTTAAGCAGTTGTTCATTGACTCTGAACGGCCTGTGCTCATTGCTGTTAACAAATTCAAGCAATTGCTAAAAGAAAATGGGAATTTGTGTGCCTTGAGTTTTGGCCTTCTGTGTTCTAGAGGTCAAGATAAGGAGTTACCTGTATCTGATGTAAAGATGTCAGTATTTTCACTTAGTAGCGTTTACATACAGATTAATTTTCTTAAAGCGGATTCAAAGCTCAGATGCTAGAGGGTTTGGGTTTTCTAATGTATCAATAAGAAAGTTAGTCTTGTCCTGTCCTCTGTTCTGTCTCACCCTTCTTCCCCAAAGTGTGTAATGTAAGATAAAAATCCAATTAATGTTCAAAAAGTACAGCAAAGATTCTGGAACAGCATCAGGAAGCTTGAACGCCCTGAAGCTTTATGCAACCAATGGCATAAAAAGCATTTATTGTTCTTTCAGCCCTTGCATTGTGTATGTTCAGAAAACAAATTGTATTCTTAGAAGATCCTGGTCAGGATCTACGAGCAGGAGAGCAAAATTTTTTGCAAGAGTTCAAGTTTTGCCCAAATGAGAAGTGCTCAGGATCGTGCAGTACAGCGATATTTACTTTTTCCTATGCTACAGCTCTTTCTTAGCAATACTCATATGGAAGCAGGGTCTTGTTCACAGGGATGGATGTGTTCCTCTCTAGCTGTGTCAAAGTCTGGTTTGGCTTTACTAGTCCAAGGTGCACGTAGCCAGGGGCAGGGGCTGCCCAGACAGACCAACACACCTAAACACACACACAAAAAAATCTGTGGGAACAGTTAAGAGGAAGGAGAAGAGCATCAGACCTTGCAGTCAGCTTTCTTTATTTGGTTTCCCTTAGTCGACCATGCTGAGCTGGTGGAGCTGCACAACCCCGAAGGGAGTAGGACAGACAAGGACAAATTGTTTAGAGGTGGCCCTGGTTTGGGACCTCTTGGGTACAGCCTTTCGCAGGGAGTTTCAGGGAAGCCTCTTGGGATGTAAACTATTCTTCCTGAAGGCTGTAGAGGTGAACGTAGGTCCTAATCTGAAAAGAAAGGGTTAAAGCCTTGGTGTGTGCCAAGGGAAGGTTTCTACTTGGAGAGCAGATTCACATGTGCTTGCAGCATGTGGAGATTTCACTAGACCAGCATTGGAAATCAATTGGGTATGTGTCTGTAGGGGAAGTTTTTGCAACATGAGTATTTCATGTGGATGATACCGATGAGGATGAAATGCTGCAGATTTTTATTTATACAATTACTTTGGTTAGATTAGAAGATACAGTGGGTTTTCTGTTTGCTTCTAGAACTCAAATCAACCCTTAAAAGCTGAAACCAGTGCCTAGTATTTTGGCTGCGGCAAAACACTTCTGCAGCCTTGATTTCCAGAATTGTTGTGTGGTGGCTTTTCACTGCAATAAGTAAAAATAAATAAACAAGTCGTTGTGACTCTTGCCTGAGACAAGGACTTACATGTTGGAAAGTGGCCTAGCTTGGATCATTGTCAGTAGGTTTCTATCTCCCTTGTGAGCACGGAGTAACTATCGAGGTTTAAAGACCTGTAGCTTCTGTGTAGAGAGTTTCTGTATTCCTGGTGAAAGCTTCCTAGTGTGTCTGCTGCTTTCACTGGGGTACTTACAGTCTGACTTTCAGTTTCTCTGTATATTTTACTTAGAGCAGTGCTATTTCATTTAAATCTCCCTTCTCTTTTTGACCTGGAACTATACTCAAAGAGTTAGGGCCAAATTTAATGTTTCACAGCAGCACAGGAAGAAGAAGAGGGATGTTATCAGCTCCACTGCATCATACCTGCACCCACTGCCTGTGTTCTGCACATGCAGGGAAGCCTTACAGGAATCATCAGATGCACCTGCAGAATGTAAATCCTCATGGCTATAGAAAGCCTGAGCAGGCTGTGACAGGGACTTCATCCATTGCCTGCTGTGACAGCCCTCATATGTAAAGGAGAGCTCCAAACCATTTTTCAGAAGTTGAGTCTCAATACTTAAAATCATGTGCCCAGTAGCAATGTTGGTTTTATAGCAATTTATAATATTTTCTTGCTACCTCTGTTGGCTGTCATGGAGGCAGTAAATTACCAATCCCTCTCTCTATTTTTTTTTTTTTCCTCTCCCATAGGTGATAACCAGTTTAATACCTCTTCCCTTGCTTACATCCATCTCTGTTTTCCAGATATCAGATGCTTGTTCTCTCAGATGGTCTGATGAATGTTATTAGTTAAACTCAGATTAATCATCCTCAAATGCCTTATGTGCTTTCGGAGCCTGCTGCTGCTGTTTCAGAAGAAGAGATTTTGTGCTTTCAGTCTTACTGTGTTAACTGAGCGTCTGATGGAATTCTTCAAGCCTGCTTGTTTCCATTCCTCAGAGCCAGCCCATAAAGATGTGCATGGGCTGTTTCGGGGGCAGAGGGGAGTGTGAAAGATCATGGTGTGTTGTTGCAGACAGACCACTCTTCCCAAGCAGAAAGGAAGGTATCATTTAGCACATGGTGAGCTCTGCTTGCTTCTCGCCTGGACTGGCTGGCACTTGGAGGTCTCGCCAGGCTGTGGGCACTTCAGATAGAGCATTGCATTTACAAGAGAGAGATTTTTAGGGATTCACAGGGCCACCTGTTAAGAAACAGCTTTTCTCATGTCTAACAGTGTACAGGATTCCCTTTCTCTTGCATCATCTTGCTCTTTTCAAACGAATTCTTCTGGGTAATGTATTTTTTAAGAAAAGATGCAAAAGCAAGAGCAACTGGTAAAATTTAATGGCATTTAACCTTCCTTGGCAAGGTGATAGCAGCATTGAAGGAGAAAAATCCTCTGTCAGAGGTGTACATGGTGTGGTGATACTGCACTTGAAGGTCTAGTAAATCTCTAAGAACTGTATCTGTCTAATTTCTTGAAAGCAGACAGATAACAATAGGCCCTCCAGCTGTATTATTTGGTTGAGTAGCTAAGTGGATAGGAGGACGTTTTAGCTGGATGCAATCCCCATGCTGAAAGATCTCAGATAGCTCTGTAGCTGCTATTAGAGCACAGCTCACTGGGACCAAATAATTACTCTATAATTTAATGCCAGTACAAACAACATAAGCTAATGCATTCACTCCCCTATAGAAATGCTTTGTCCTCTAAATCTGCTCCTGCCAGTTCCTCAAAGTCATCCTACAGCTTTCCATGTCCTCTTGTGCATCTTAAGTGAGATCAGTAACTTCCTAGGCTGGCTCTAGTGGAAGTGGCTCGCTCCGCAGAGCTGCTCTCCGAAGCTGAAAGCAATGAAATCCGAAGGAAATCCTGCTGAGTAAGGAGAGTTTCTGTTAATGTGTAATCGAGCTGTGATAAGACCAGCTAATAAAGATAAGGTTCTCAACAAGTGGCACGGGACAATGAGTGGGGAAATGGAGTATGGAAAACTCTGATTAATCTTGACCCCTGGCTGCAGTGTTCAAAGAAAAATCCGCTCCCGAGACAATGCGTGGGCATGGTACTGAAGGGGAGGGAAAGCAGGAGCAACCTGGGGCAAAGAGCAGCAAGGAGGAAAGGGGCTGTACCTCTGTGACCATGAAGGCAGTACCCTGACCCTGGGGCAGGCTAACTAAGAATAGTTTCAGTCTCGATGCCTCCATAGCTGAAAGGCTAGAGGGAATTTGAACCCACTTGTATGGATTGAGTTATTTTTTAGTGTGTGGGGATGGGCTTGTTCCTTCTCACTCTCTGTGTGGGGGCTTCAGTGGAACTCCAGGGGTGCACCCTGCCCTGGAAGAGCCCATTGACAGGGCTGTACATCCCCCTCCAGCCAGAGCAAGGGGCAGGACAGCACACAGCATCTCTGTTTATTTAACTCCACACTGTTGCCACTGCCAAGATCACTAATATGGAATATGTAACCCGCTGTATTGCTGCTATTTTATTTAACCCAAGGATTAAGTGAGTCCATAGGCCAAATAACTCACTATCTGGCCTATAAAGCTTTGATCTTTTCCCTTGTCAGAGGAACACCTTAAAACTGCAAGCTGTGTTAAAGTAGGTGCTCAAAGGTAAGCTTCCTTCCTTTAAGATGATCCTTGCTGGGCAGGGAGCAATCATAAACTGTATGTTGCCCAGATAAGGGCAATTCTGTGGACTTGCCTTTATTTCTGAGTATGCCACTGTGTGTCAGGCTTCAGCTTTGCTACATGTTTTCCAGAAAACAGCCCCTGGCTGGTTCTGCAACCCCAGTAAAGACCTGGTGACCATGGGTGGGAAGGGAGAAGGTTGGAAGGAAGAAGAATATTGGTGCCCTGGATCTGCAAGCCAGCTTTCCAACAGATAGGATGTCAGTGTAATTTTTTTTCCCTCCACCCCTGTACATCCCTGATGGTTTTCAAAAGCTGGTAGTCTGGGTCATATTTGAAGCATTGATTTAGTGTTGAACAAGCATAAGTGTCAATTAAGAAACTACTATCTGCACGTGACAATTCAGAAAGAACCTCGTTCCAAAGAAGTCTGTGAGTTTGTTTCTTGGCTTGCTTAGGTACTGATGGCTGTGGTTGAGGAGTTGCAAATTAAAATCAGTTATGCAAGGCATGGGAAGTAGGGAAGTTCTAGCTTGCACGAAGGAGTGGATGGTAAAGGATGGGAGAGGTGGGAATTGCTCTTTTTTTGGAAGGGGTGTCAACACTATAGTGAAAATTTAAACACGCTGTGTTTTTGCTTGTTGAAGGTCAGTGCAGCAGCATCTGCAGCTCTCCTGAACTGGGGGGTGGCGCTTTTATTGAGTGAAACCATTCCTCTCCTGCCAAGGGCCCCCTGGAAGTTATTTGTGAGCAGAGGAGGAAAGCTTCAGCAACCTGTATGACTTCAGTTCCCAAGTCACTTGTAGAAAAAAAAATGTCCTTCTAAACCAATAAAGGGAGTGGGTGAGAGACTCAAGAAAACATTTCAATCCCCTGAAAGGCCAAACACATCATCAATAAGCCTGTTGTGCAGCATGACTCGCTGCTGCCTGCCTGAAGACATTCTTCAGTGCCACCACTGGCTCAGGGAGAGGCAGACCTCATCTTCGGTTAGAAGCTGAAATGCTCTGAGAGGAGGTGGCTGGGAGATAAATTTGAGTTTGGCAAACCCCTGTTTGTGCCGTGGGGCTGTGATGTGCAGCGGCCACCACTCTGGGATGGTCCTTAATGTAATTACACCGTGGTGCTTGGCCCAGTGTCCTTCCCTCAGACGGCATAAAATGGGTGTGTGTGTGTCCAAAACCAGAGTGGCACTGTCCAGGTTCAAGCACAGCCCAAATATGAAGAAGACAAAACAAAAAAAACCCCTCAGCGGACTCCTGTGATTTGGATGGGCAAAACTGCTGTGCCGCAGGACGAAACTGCTCTCTTTGGATAAGCGCTTATCGTTCTTGGAGCTGGCACAGCACAGCAGAGCTGCCCATGCTTCAAAAAGCAAAGGAATTAATTCTCCTCGCTCCCAGCCGCAGCAGTCGCCGTTGTGCAATGCTGCGCTGCAACTGGCCATGGAGAAACTTTCTTTCCAATCAAAAGAAATACTCATTTTTTTTTTTCTCTGACACAGCAGGGTTGGTCTTCCTTTTAATATTACTGAAGACAATGTCTGCCTTGCCTTTCCGTGACCTTCAGTGTGTGGCTTCGTGTTACAGTTTCCATCCCCCTGCATTCAAATGCTGGCATTAAAAAAAAAAAAAGAAAAAAAAGAAAACAAAGATTAAAATTCCTTTTGTTTAAATCCTTAATGGGGATCCTTACAGCATGATGCCCTTCAGATGCAGGGCTCGGCTTGTGCTGTTCACCTGGGCTCTACGGGCCTTGTTGGGAGGGGGCCAAACCCCCAGCCTCCCCCCACCTCAGCCCAGTTCTCTCTGCCTGCTCTTTGCCCAGCCCTGGGTGGAACCTGGTGGTAGCTGAAGGGGCTGAAGAAAAGGTTTGGAGCTGTGCATCTCAGTCGGGGATAGTTCTGTTCCCCCTCTGTATAAGGACCAGTGCTGTTCAGTATATTCACCAGGGACCTGGATGAGGGCACAGGGTGCACAGTCCACAGATCTGCTGAGGACACAGAGCGGGAGGAGTGGCTGGCACACGGGAAGGCTGTGCTGCCACCCAGCCAGGCCTGGGCCGAGAGAAATTTACTGAAATATAACAAGGGCAAGTGTAGAGTCTGGCAACTGGGACAGAACAACCCCAGGTACCAGTATAGGTTGGGGACTGACCTGTTGGAGAGCAGCATAGGGGAAAGGGACCTGGGGGGCCTGGTGATCAGCAGGATGCCCACGAGCCAGCAACGTGCCCTGGTGGCCAAGAAGGCCAGTGGCATCCTGGGGTATCAGAAGGGATGTGGTTAGTAGGTCGAGAGAGGTTCTCCTGCCCCTCTACTCTGCCCTGGTGAGGCCACATCTGGAATATTGTGTCCAACCCAAGTGGAGATAAATGTTCAAAAGTGCCTTGGGAGAACCTGGAGCAGAGTTGTAGGCAACAGACTATCAGAGAGCAGCCAAACAAGCCTCAATTTGTGTGAAACCCCACCTACAATGAACAGGTGCTGGAGAAGATCCCTTTATGAAGAGGTTTACCAGTCAGGTGATAAGACAGGACACTGCTGTTGAATGTGTGTCCTGGGAGCACATCGAGGCAGAAAGCAAAATCAAGTGTTTCCACCTCGCTGGAGAGCTGCCTCATCATTCTCCAGCGTTAGCTGATGGCCCCAGCGCCGAGCTGAGAGGGACAGCTGGGGCTGGAGGATGACCAAACAAGCCAACTCTCTACGATTCAAACATTTAGGTACAGATGTATGTTAAATGCCACCACGTGGCCAAGTGCCTTTTGGTATTAGTGACTTTGCACGAGTAGTTGAGAGAGGCCAAAAAAAGCTGGGTGGCTCTGTTGCTCTCAAGCTGAGGAGATAGTGATGCTTTTAATAGTGAGAGGGATTCAATCACACGTGCATGCTAACGTGTTATAAAGCACCCCAGGCCACGCTTTAAAGAGAAGAGCATTTCCTGCTCCATGGGAATAAAAGAGCAGCTGCAGTGGTGGCCCAAAATGCCAGCTGGGCTGGGGGGAGGACCCAGCACCTTCCACTGGACCCCCTAAAATGAGGGTAGTTGGAAATGTGAGGTGGAAGATGTTTAGGGAGAGACTTAAAGGTGGAGGGAATTCAGGCGTGAGGTGAAAGCTTCACTCAAAAAGCTGCACCAGGGAAGCAGGATGTCCTGGCAGGATCATGTGGGATACAGGTCCTGAGGAGCTCCAGTCCTGGATCACTCTCTTCTGCCCTCATGTCTTTGTCTTATGGAAAGGGAAAGGCTTTGGGTGAAAGAATAAGAAACACAGATGAAATGGCAATGATTTGATACAAATGTAAAATGAAGCTTCCTTGCTGGAAGTCAAGACAAGGCCAAGCTGAACTCCAGCTCTTGCCTTTAGCACATTCATTCTGCAGGCCTGTGACTAACTACGTAAGTCTCAGTTTCCCTGTCCATAAATGTGGATAAATTCCTTTAACTATTTCATAGTTGTGTTGCAAAAACATTGATTTTTAAATTTTTTTTTTTTAAGATTAAGATTGCTGCACACTGTATTTCACATGATACATTGCACAGGAATGATAGAGGATTTTGAGAATGAAAAAAACCCAATAAGTAAAGGAGGGGATGATTCTGTGTACTGAAGAAGTTCCACAGGTGTCCCACTTACCGTGCCTGAGACAATTTGCTGGCTGTGTGGTTCTCACAGTACACTTACATGATGAAAATTGTAATATAACTGACATTTTGGACCATCAGATCTGATGGAAATAAGAAAACAGTAGAAAAAAAAAACCCTGCTTTTGCTTCCTGCACTCTGAATGTGTGGTGTGTGATTAGGTCTGACAATTACCCGGTCACTCAGCTCTCACCTCCATCCCTGCTGGAGCTTGCGATGATCTGACTGGGATATGGTTCATCTGTGTAACACCCGAGAGGCCCTGCCTTGGTAGGTTATGCTGCTTTTTTTTTGTATCCCTTTGCCACATCTGTCACATTCTCGTGCTCTTGGTACAGACACGTTTCCTGCTGTACTGTGAATATGCTCAAGAATTGTAACTGCTTTCCATTAAGTACTGATGAGATGAGAACAAAAGTCCTCGCTTTTGCTGAGCCGAATGGGCTCAGGTCTCTTTTGCCTCAGAACATGATGAAAAAATTTTCTTTTTCCCTTGCTATCAGGATGCCAAGTGGACTTCCTACAATGCTGCCTTATGTGCCTTTGTAATTAATTCCTTTTCCTTCTCCTGTAAACTACTAAGATTTCAGGATGTGTCTTTCTGCTACCTAACAATATCTGAGGGCTACATGATGACAGGGAAAGTTTCAGTGATGAACTTTCTGCTAATGGTGAAAAAAAAGGTGTAACTATTACTTAGCTTGATCGCTGTGTATTTCAAGTTTTAACCGTATAATTATGATTATGGTCATTATCACAAAGATTTCTTGCATAATTCAGCACTTCCTGTCTGGCCTGTGGGGGTCTACATGGTGCTGACAGCGACCCCTGCAACTGCTGGGCTTCACCCTGCAGACACAGACTCCCTGTGCCACTTCTTTGTCGTCTGACTTTCAAAGGGATGCAGTAAATGAAATTCCCAAAGGTCAGCACTGGAGATTTTGGGTTATAAATGGTGCCAGTGCAGTGATGGGGGTTGAAAAGTGAAGAGTTGGGATTTTTTTTTTTTTTTGAGGAAAAAAAAAAAATTGCTTTTCATAAATCCTTTCTAGTCAGCAGACAGGTTCATATACATGCAAGTTTTTGCCTGAAAACTTCCCGAGGTCAGGTGCAATGGGGCTTTGTGCAACCTTAGCTAGTGAAAGATGTCCCTGCCCATGGCATTGGCATTGGATGAGATGGTCTTTAACAGACTCTTCTGGTCCAAAACTTCTGTGATGCTGTTATTCTCTACTGTCCAAGTGGTCCCTTCACCATCATCACTTTTAATAAGGTTGCTGCCTGACCTGTCTTAAATTGTACAGCTGTTGTTTTGTGCCTGCAGTGCCCAGCTCTCTGACAGCAGTGAGGAGCTAATGGCAGCTCATTCACCGAGTAGCACCCTTCCCACCACCTCCCGGACCTGGCCGGAGAAGCAATACGTGTATATAATGAAAACCTATCCTCTTGCCACATTACAAGCAGACTAAACACCAAATTCAAGTCATTCCTGACTTTCAAGTGATAGATTTTTCCTACAAACCACATTAAAAAAAAAAAAAAAAATTTGAACAAGTAAAAAAAAAAATTAAAAACCTGGGGTTGTTTTTTTTTTTGGTTTGTTTTTTTTTCTATTTTAGTCTGGTTTTTTGTGTTAACTAGATTTCTTCTGATTAGAACATTTCAAAAGACATAAGTTAAAACACATTGTGAAAGGTGCAATCCAAACCTGTGCTGGTCCCAGGATACCTCCCAGCAAAGGCTGGCTGGAGCTGTCCCCTCCGCGCAGGGCTTTGCCAGGTGCAGGGATCCACGCTCAGCCACGCACCACGGTGCAAATGCCAGGCTCCTGCACGGGGGAGGCAAGGCTGGGTGGGAGGAATCTCGGTGTCAGCAGCACATTTTCATCTGTGCACAATGAAACCCCATGGCCAAGGCCGTCCCTCATGGCTGCCGCCTACGAACAATGTCCCGATTGTGCCTCGCCGCTTGGACTCTCCTAGAAAGGCAGCCACTGCAGCCGTATTAATTAAAAACAAAGCCTGCCTGCAATGCCCAGCTTGGGAAACCACTCTGGCAGCCACGCTGAAGCAATCTTTGTGGGGACCTGGGTTGCTTTAAGCTGAAGGAAGAGGGGTCACCAGAATGCTGTCCCTGGTGAAACCTGCTGTCCCAAGGTTTGGTGTCTCCCCATCCGCGGCCTGCACCAACCTACCCGCTGCTGCTCTCCTGCCCACGCTGGCAAAGGCCGTGCCAGTCTTTTGCAAGCCCATTTTGTTTGCTGTGGGAGAGCTTCAGCTTTGTTATCTGGGAGCTGACAGACTCCAGGATCGCTGCTATTGTTTTACTTGAATTGCAGAGATCTTAAAGCGCCCCAGTCCTGGCCCCTAATCCCACCCTGCCTGGGGCTGTACAAATACAGAAAATCCAGGTAGGTCTTGTTCTTCCTAAACCTCCTGCTGAGCTCCGTGGGAGTGCTGCTGGTTAAGCAAAGTAGGTCAGTGCTCCAGACACACAGACGTATGTGCACATCAGACAGGGAAGATGCAAACTAGAATATTAGCCACCAAGCGGCTGTTAAAAGCTGCACACAAGGGCAATTCAAATATTAGCATCCTTTCATGTAAGCAAAGCAGATGGAAGCAGTAATTAGTTTGTTACAACTTTGGAGACCTGGAAGAGCATCCTCAGAAACATTCTTTTTGAGCACCTGATAGGATTGGACAACCCCCGGGGAGGGTAGGGCTGTCTGGGGGTACGGTGCCCCGTGTGATGGGACATGTACACACTCACTGTCAGGCTGCCTCTGCCTGCGGAGGAGCTGAGGATGCTTCCCCACATCTTACCCTTGGCCCATGACAAACAAATGCAGCAAGCTCTGCCCCATCCAGTCACTCCTCTTTGGCAACAAACTAGGCTTTACAGCAAGTAAAGCTGTTGAGCACTCACTGCTGCCTGCTGCAGCCATCCTTCACCACTTACGTGTTGTGCTCATGATTAATAAAAATAACTCATATGGCTGAGTCACAGGGGCAGTTTCATTCATTCAGGTTGCAACTGCACACAAAATAATTGTGTCCCTCAAATCCTCACTCCCAGGCACCATCCAATCCCCTCACCTGGGGAAGAGCCATCTAACACTGGGGGAATAAACATCAGTAGGTCAACGAGTTCACTTTAATCTGGTTAGGGTTTGCCAAGCTGATTACTGCAAAACCACTTAAAACCCTTAATCGTGGCTCTAAAGACACCGAGCTCTTGTGCACCAACAAAGCTGGTGGGGGCCTAGTTTGGGTTTTAACCAGAATAAAATAATCATAACAACAATAAAAGAAAAGAGATGAGAAAAAGGTTACCAAAATGTTTAGCCTTTGTTTTATTGAGTTACAACAAATGAGCAACAAGTTAGAAAAGTGGGATTTATTCAAACTCCCAAGCATCCTATTTGTGCAGCGTACTGAAAGGTGGGTAAGTTTTCCAAATGCAGCTGGTCAGAGGAACAGCTCTTGCACCCGCTCGCCTCCACACCCGCACCCCTACTCTCCCTCCTCCTCCTCCTCCTCCTCCTCACACGTGCACGGACAGACATCCTCACACAAATCCAAACTAGCAGTGTATGAAAAAAAAAGTGCACTCGGCAACTTAGGACTGATCTAAAAATTTAGTGGCAACAGTTAATCAGAAATCTCTCTTGTGCGCTACAACATCTAAAGCTGGAGGGCAAACTGTTGGTTACGGTGTCCATCATTGTACCAGCTGAAGAAACACAAAACAGGTTTGGATTATGAAGCATCTTCATTTCCTTGCTCCAACCCCTCTGGAGGTTGCACTGCATGTTTAAACAAAAAGTGCTAAAAAACCAAAAAAAAAAAACCCCAAAAAACAAACCCCAAACAAACAAACAAAAAGCCCCAAAGCCAACAAAAAAACCAAGCCCAACAACAAAAAAAAAGGCTTTCTAGCCATATCTTCAGAAACCCACAGCTGGGGGCTGGCTTGTGAAAAGTGAAGTACAGGAGCTGGAGAAGACTCGCCTTGCAGAAGCGCAGAAAAGCAGAGATTTAAATACTCCAACCAGTAGCAGGTGGCCATAAAACAAAATTAAAAAGTGAAAACAAGAAGGAAAAAAAAAATGAAATCCCAACCGCTCCAGAACAACTCTCCCCAACCCCCATCACACGTTGAAGTGGGCTGAAATGTAAACTGGGGTGGGGATCTGGGCTCGGGTGTTGATCCACACCAAGACTCCAAGAGATTGCAGATGTGTCTTAAAAAACACTTCAGAAAAAAAAGACAAACTCCTCTCCCCTCCCCCACAAAAAACACTTCCCTCCCCCAAATCAATCCCCAGATTTTGCAGTGGCCTCATATGCAAGAATAACTTGCACCTATTAAAAAGTTAACAAAATTTCCACGTTGTACAAATCTGTTCCAGTAGAGGCTGGGCAGGAAAGTGGGTGGGAGAGAAGCTAAGGAGAAACCTATGTACAAGGACCCTTTTCTCTTTCTTCCTTCCTTTCTTTTCCTTTTTAATGCAGTAGTAGGACTTTGGCACTATAAACGATCCCATGATGATGCTCCACGAGGGTATTTCTCACTGTGCCTCTGCAAGCGCAGTCTGAGACGTGGCGTCACAAGCCGCTACCTCACCCTAGGCAGGAAAATAGAGTTTTCTTCTATTTCCAGACAGCGTTTCCCCTTCAACGTCGGGACAGCGCAGCTGAGGAGTGCTCCTGCAAAAATTATAAAAGCAGCATATTACTTTTGAAGGCACTATGACCAACTAGGTGAGCTGCCAGCTGACACGGTGTCCAGTCTACCTCCCTGCACGCTGCTAGCGCTGTTCTGTACTAACCATACCCAGTCCCTCACTCAGCCTGATGCTGTGGTAGGGTGCTTGAGTTTTGTCTCATCTAACACCCAGCTAATGACTTCATGTAGATTTCTAACAGGGACATACAGCCCAGCCTTGACTCTGCTGATCCCTCACTGCTATACACCTCAGGCAGATGTTCACATTGGCTCAAAGATGATGTGCACAAAGGCTGGAGGCAGCTACTTTGTGACCACAGGAGAGATGGTGCTAAAGGCAAGAAGACTTCAAGTTTTTCTTCCCCAGTAAGTCCTCTCATTAAAGACTTTTTTTTTTTTTGCATGATTTTAGAAATAATTGTACAATCCGCAAGACCAGAAAAAACTGCATATGCCTGTGCTCTGCAGAGCAGCTTCCTTGCTCTGCTATGGCTCCTGAACCTACATAAAGGCTGCACCATAGACCAGAGATTAAAAAGTAACCCCTCAAAACCCAACCTTCACTCACCTGCCTACACGTGTCCCCAGTTTCCAGCACAGTGCAAGGGCTGTATGACAGGGATTACATTCAGGATGTTTTTCCCCATTGAAGGGAAAACGTGCACAAACGTGCAAGAAGTGCAAGCACCCACGCAGCTGCACAAGGCAGCTTTCCTGCACCATCCTCCTCACCCTTCCTGCAGCAGCACTGAACAAAACATGAGCTAACCCTTTATTTCACAGCTTTTATGAAAGTTGCTGCCACATCTGTTATTTTCCACAAAAGCAGTGAGCTCTGTCTGGCATCTGCAATGCAGAAAGCAACGTGGTCAAGCCCAGCTAAAGGGCATGGGTTTGCACCAAGACAAAAGACAGAAGTCCTCCTTATCCTTGTGGCCTTCCCTCAAACAACCTTCTGCTCCTCCTAACCCACTGGAAAATTTTAAATGCTGTGTTGGGTTTCATCTCCCTCCCTGCAGACCTTCATTATGTTACAGCTTGGGTCTCCAACATGCTTCACTCGTTTCAGGGGAAATGGCAAGTCCTCTGTGCTTTGCCCTCACTCCTTGAAAAGCTTAAGGGTGATCAGAGTTCTTCAAACACCTCTGGTCAAGCCCACATTGACTTCAGGATGGAGCCTTGGAGCCCAACACTAGTAACGGTCATTACAGCTATCTTTATAGATGAAACCCTAAAGCACAAGAGAAATGAGAACTTGGAACATAAAGGGAAGGAAATCCCAGTAGTGTTAAGTTCTGCCAGTTTTGGACACCTAGGAATGCAATGGGCTACCAGCAACTGAGTGATCTCAGCTCCTGCAGCAGGGCAAAAGGGGTTGGAGGCACCAGGAGCATCCAAACCACCTTTGATACCCAGTATGATGCATACAATACTTTTTTTATTTCTAGTGTGCAACTCCCAGACATAGTTTCTCTTTGAGAGAAACTCTTTGGTACATCTCCACAGAGCAGCAGTCACAGTCATCAAGAGTCAGGGCATGCATCTTCTGGGGTGCCCACCTACCTCAACTCCCACCCTGAGCCATGGACATTGGTACCTACATCTTGCAGGGTTTGGGATTAAAATGGATGTCATGAGATAACTATAAAGAAGAAAGTTTATGGTGGAGAAGGTGGTGGTAGGAAAAAGTATGCTTCTGAGAAAAAAACAAAAGCTCTGGGCAGAGGAAATACTGATCTTGGGAAAACCCCCTGGGGAGACAATGCTGTGAAGAAAGGCAGCAGTAGCTGCCAACCACTCTGGCACACCCTGCTCTCACATTCATGTCTGAGCTGTAATTTGCTGTATTTAATTTAGAACCAGTTTCTCTTTGTCAGGCTTGTGCAAATGGGGACAAGAGACCTAATTTTGACCCCTGCTGTTGGAAGGCAGGAATACGTCTATTGATAGCAAGGGAGCTAAAACTCTATGGGGCCTCATTGCAAGCGGGATGTGAGGCTTCATCACTCGGCATCTGGAGCTGAGCCACTCAGCACCCTGAAGGCCCTGGTACCCTATGGGGTACCTATGAGGACAGGTCTCCCAGCCTCGCTGGTCAGGTAACCTGACCTGCTTTGTGGAACAAATCCAAGTTTGCCAAAAGCTTCAGATATGGCCTTAGTAACAGAGCCTGTTCTTAGTCCATGGATGGTATTTGGAAACCTGGTGGGAACGCTGCTCTTGCTGAGGCCAGGCCTCGTGGAACTCCCAAGAGCTGCAGCTGCAGAATCTGCCAAACACAGACTGGTCTTGAAAGAAACCTCGGTTTTCTAAGGTGTAAGCTCTGTCTGGGCTGCAACACAAATACTCCCTCATAGTTTCAGAAACTCCAAAGCTACACACAAGAGCACAGAGTGACCAAGGTGGTATGGAAGAGCTCGGGTTCTACAGAAGCTACACACAGATTCAGCCAACAACAGGAGTATGGAGATCAATCACTGAAAAACATTCACATTAAACTACATACATCAAGCTGAGAAAATAGCAATGCCGTGAATATCAAAGGAGCTTGTTTCTGCCTGGGGTAGGGTTCAGCAGTGGAAGCTTCACGTAATAACCGTGGCTGTGTGAGAGTCAAGTCCCTTGTCAGCTCTTCAGTTCACCTCTTTTTTGTGGCCAGGACAGTGACATGACCCCTCTAAGGTACTGAGGTGTATGAGGTTAGAAAAAAATTCAGACTTTTTTTAAAACAAGCAGAAACAAGCTCTCCATCAGGTCTTAAGCAGTCTAGGCTTTTGAGTCATACCCTGGATGTCACCTTAAATAATGCCTTGTTAATTTAGCAACAACATTTCAGTTAAAAATTATGTAAGATAGGCTTCAGGAAGCTTAGAGTGAAAGCTTATCCTGAAGGAAAAAGGAGCTAGTAGCTGGGATTTTTTCACAGCTCCCATCAGTACTGGGTATGAAGCTTCCAGCTTTTGTGTCACAAGGCCTGTGACAATGCCTCCATGGAGACACCAGAGAGCAGGCACTTCTGGGCTGAGACTTACAGGAGGAATAAAGGAAAATGAAAGACAAAAATACTTCGGGACTTTTGTCAAGTCTCCAGGCCAGCATGCTGAGAAACAGGCAAAGGGCAGAGGACAAAATGGTCCTCTGATCTTACTGCAAGGTCTTTGCAGTGGAAGCCCTGCTCCATTTCATCCCTTCTCAGTAGGTGTATTTTACAACCAGCCACTGGAAAGCTCCTCATCAAAAGGATAACCCAGCAAAAGTTTAACTGAGATCAAAGTTTTTACTAAAATTCCTCTCTGATAACACTCGAGCCCCTTCAGAGCCCTGGAGCTTTATGGTCAGCATCTGCACCAAGGCACAAAGGCAGGAGGTTCACCCCACCATACTCTGCTCTGCTCACAAGCACAAAAACACAGGCAGTAAACCTATGCTGCTGGAAGACTGTTGCAGAACTTGGTTTCATGGTACAAGAAGGTTTGTAAGAGGCAGTGGTTTCAGGAAACCTCCCCTCTCCTGCCCTCCTCCCCCATCCCCTGGTCTGCTTTCTCTCCTAAGTATGAACATCTATATCTGGAAGGGGGAAATGATCTGGAATAACAACTCTGGGAAAAAAAATTAAAATCCCACTATGCATTTATTCCTTGTGCATTTGATTTTAAAAGGCAGTTCAGACCCTGGCTCTCCTTTCTTATGTGGCTGCACAACAGTGGCACCCCAGCGTACCTCCAGCTGATGTTCCTATGTCCTTCATCCTTTAATCTCTGCCTTTGGACACAGGTAACACAACCTGCTCCTTGCATCCCTAATGACCAACCCTGTAAGCATAATGCCTCCCATTGCAGCCTGGAGCTTTAAGATACTTTGTGATACAGATGCTGACACAATTTGTAGTGAAAAATAAAACCACAGCAGGTGGTTTTATTTTTCAACCTTTTCAACTCAGAGAAAACATCCAGGAGCCTTTTGGACAAGTAGTGCACAAGGTGAGAGTGGAGGGCCCTAGGCCAGTCAGCTGAGAAGAACTGCACCTCTGCAATGGAGAGCAGCTCAATTCAAGTACTGCAAAATGCAACAGTTACAGTGCAAATGTAGAGTGACTTCCAACAGTCCTGGCTTTTGTACTTTCTCCCCCGCCCCCCCTGCTTCTTAAAAAAAAAAAAAGCTGAAGTATATCATACTTATTAGACAGTAGAAAACCATTAACTCTTTCTAAAATAGGTATTCTCTTCCTGTGGTTGCTAATGCAGGGTGCTGAGCTTTCTGTGGGATAAGTCCTAGCTTAAGGAGACTCCAGTCTGGGTGACAGACTCAGTTATACTGAGCACGAAACGTTACAGGCTGCTGTGAACTCCATTCAACACGCAAGTCAAGAAATGCTGATGGTGCTTGCTTCAGATTTATACCTGTGCAACCGTGTTGAGAAAGAGGCTTCAAATAACGCATTTCACATTGTGAAAGATCATATAAAACTCCCTTAAAGAAAGGCCCTGCAGCTTGCTTTTAAATTCACCATCATGTGAAGAAGAGCTGCTAAAACACCCACACAGATTAGTCTGGGGCATTTCCTAAGCCTCTAGAATGAGCAAGCAGAACAAAGCGAGGTTGGAGTCAGTTCTCACCTGCAAGAGGAAGAGAGCACATTTGCATGAGCCACTTCAGTCTCCACAACACTGTGGTTTTTTTTTGCTTGCTGTTACATAAAGAAGCATCTTTGTCCTGGGCCCTTCCCCCAGTGACCTCTTTATTCTGAGCAGAGCAGGATGCTGCAAAGGAAGGACCCGAGGTGCAAAACCAGGCACAGCCTCTATTCACTGGAGATCAATGATCTGTTAGCAAGGGGGATATCAGCAACTAGTGTTACTTACTATTTCTGAGTGTGGCTCAGCTGGTGTGTTTTACATCCAGCACTGCAGAGGTTACATAGGTTGTTTAAAAGCAGAACGTTTAAGGTTTAATCACTTATTGCCAAAAAAAAAGAAAAGATCTCCCTTATCCAGGACTTGACCCACAAGGAGACCAGAAACAAGGCAAACAGCACTAACCCCTCCCCTACCATGCAGTTGCTTTAATTTACAAGCAGGATGGGTCTCCCTTTTGTTCAGGCATCCAGCAGGCACAAGGATCCGGCAGGGATGGGCTCCAGGGACTTATACCGAAGAGGGGCTACAGGATGCTGGAAGCACAGCCAGACAGAGGCAGGCTCAGAGAAACAGGGCAATAGCAGCATTACCTGTCTATACGTGGGAATTGTCTCCAGATATACTTTCAGAGTCAAAGTCCACCAGCTCTGCCTGGCCTCCAGGTGCCGTTTGGCTCCAGCTGTCTGTACAGTCTGATGCAGCATCATCCTCGCCCACCGTCACCTCCACCCAGTTGACCTCCGCTGGCTCCTCGTTCTCCTCGCTGCCATGGCCATCGTGGCTGTTACACTCCAACCTGTCCGTACCCTCCGCTTGGTTCCCCAACAAAGAGTCTTTCAATGGTTCACAGTCTCTTTTTGCTCTCACTACTAGTTTCCCCCCGTTCTCTTCATTCAGCTTTTTATGTTCCTGGTAATGCTGCCGAGACACCTCATTACCATTCTTTGGGCTCTCCATGTGTTTTGATCCCTTTTTCTGGCTTTGCTCGTTATGACTATCAACAGCGCTCTGCTGCTGGTACTGGTCAATCCATTTCAGTGACCCTGTTCTTAGTGAAGACCGGTTTTCCTTGAACCAGCGAACTATTTCAGTTCTTGTGAGCCCGGTTCGAGATGCTAACTGGTCATACTCCTGGGGTGATGGCCACTGGGTCCTTGCGAACGTGCTTTTCAGTAGATGAATCTGCTCTTGGGTTTTCTTAAGCGTGGTGGAGGACCCAGATAAAGCACCGGGGAGCTGAGAGCTACTCAACAGTTCTGCCTGGTTTATTGCGCCGTTGGGAGTTCCTTGTTCTTTAATTTTTCTGTAGGATCCCATCGAGTCCAAGACAGCTTGCTCCATGCTGTCCCTTATCTTTCTTCGCTCAGAGAACCACGAATCTATCTCCCTCCTACTCAGCTTAGTCTCCACCCGAAGCCTGTCCAGTTCTCCTTGGGTAGGAAAAGAGCATCTTAGGAAACTTTCCTCAAGGGCTCTAAGCTGCTCTTGGGTTTTCTCTTTGAATCTCTGGGGAGTAAAATCTGTGTATGGATGAAACGATCGGCCGTGTCGGCCAGCCGAAGGTGCGATTTGATCTTTCCCTAAAGCATCACCAGGGATGTGCACAATGCCCCTTTGACTTCTGTACCTGTGGTCACTGAACCACTTCTTGATCTCGCTCCTGGAGAGACCAGTTGCCTCTATCAGCCGGTAGACCTCCACATCATCAGGAAACTGGCTTGCCATGAAACTGGCCTTCAGCTCTGCTATCTGCTCCTTTGTCTTTTTTCGCTCACTGGCTGGCGTCAGGGGTACAGCGGTCAGCTTGGCAGGGATCTCAGGCACCTGGACTACGTGAGGACGCTTGGCCTCTGGGGCACTTGATAAGGTCTGTATTGTCCTCTTTTGCCCTTGGTTTGGGGCAACGGCAAGCGTAATTGGTGAACAGGAAACAGTTGAACCATTTGACACAGGAGTCAACACCAGACCAGTCTGGCCCAGTATCTGACAAGGCAAAGCTGTCTGGATGATGGGCTGGGGCATTTTTGCAGTTGTCAAAGGAGCTGGCAGGACGGTGATGGTTTGGGGAACTGCCTGGATAGTACCGTTGAACATCTTCTTTCTAGCCTCCTCCACTTCTTCAGGAGACCAACTTATACCGTGCTTCAAACGTTGTGTAGCAAACCAGATTCGGATTTGTTCTTCTGGATGTTTTGATGCTGCTGTCAACCACGACAACTCTGCTTGTGTTGGGTAAGGAAATTTATTAAAAGAGTTGATCATGGTTGCATTAGTGTCCAGTGCAGAGTTGTATTTGGTACTGTTCAGAGGTACTGGGACCTTGGGGACGAGGTTAATATTTGGTGGCAGCTGTACAGAGGGCATAACATGGGCCAACACATCATGAAGAAGGTCTCCATTGATACAAGCAATAGCTTCAGTGGCCTCAGTGATGATGCGGGGGAGAGTGCCTTCCACATGGTTTTCCGGAACTCCCTCTTCTGGCTTTTTGGGACCCTTCTTGTTTTCCCCTTTAGGTTTTCCCACTTTCATCATTGGTGTTTTACTTGCACTAATTCCCCCATGAAGCGAATCATCACACTCTGCATTTTCTAGCCCACCGCTTGCGACAGTGACATCGTTAGCAGTGGTCTCAATGGACTGCTCTAAAACGGTCTGATTATTGCGTTTAATTAATTTCAGTTTAAAGTTAGTCTCTCCCGGGTGGTATTTTGTGTTGTGGTCAGATAAAGAATCGTATTTTTTGGTTGTGAAGTTGCATTCAGCACAAACATACAGGGGGTTGAGAATGACATTTGGATGCTGAGTGTCAACATGCTCTGTAAATTCATTTAAGTTTTGTGTTGAGTAAGGGCAGTATTTACACTCATAACCACCCTGGGGTTTCTTAGACTGATTTTCAGCTGGGGGCTTTGCCTCAACCACCTCGCAGTCTTTGACTGAGCTCTCTGAAGGCCAATTTTTTTTAGAGTCCTGCTGTGGTGCACCAACCCCCTTCTCTTTAACAGCCTCCATGCCCTCGGTGCCTTCCTGCTCCACGACTTCTGAACTTCGCACCATACAGGGAGTCGTTGACTTTCTTTTGCTAGCCATGGCAGCTGCTGGCAGCAGGCTGTCGTCCCAAATGATGGATTTTTTTGAGCAACTGACTCAACAGATCTTGCAAATGGCTCCAATCTTCCTCGATTATTTCACTCTGTTTAGTTTAATGAAAACTTTCTGCCCCAGCTATGACCATCAGCTCCACCAGTAGACCTGTCAGCTGCATGACACCTGTGAAACACAGCACACATCATTAGGCACTGATCTACAACATACAGACTTAGAAGAAAGCCACAGCTCAGGATACATGCATTTCTAAGGCCATTTTGGACAACGCTGAACTTTTTCTCCTCCCAGTCATTAACTTATGAATCAAAAATCTTCCCACAACAAATAAAAGCAGTGGGTAATTCACAATGAAGGGTGCCATAGAAAGAAAATGGCTTTGAAACAAATAAGAGGAACAGACAGGAGATTTTACTCTCCACTAGACTCAATGTGTTTCGCTGGAGAAGAAAGAAGATACTGCTATAAATACTCCATCTTTTTATAGAAGCTGCATTTTCTAATAATTGTTATTTTGAAGCCTGCAGATTTGAAATTGAGTGCAATTTATATTAAACTTAATTACTTCCCACTGTCACTTACCTTGTAAATATGTCTACTAAATGACTGCGGTTACTAATGATGGGTGATTTCTAAATAAAGCTATAGGGCCTGCCTTGGTTGTAAAAGTAAAGGCAGAAAGAAGAGTTAATGCAAATTGACACTTTCAAAAGTCTGTGTCTTTATGAGAGGTGGGTTCAAAGAAACTGCAGTAGATCTATGGAGTTCTATCAAGCCTTTTCTGGAACAAAAGTTTCCTTAAAACACCACTTTTCACTCAGTATTAGCAGAGGCAACTACCAAAGGTGACAGAGGCCCTTAGATACCTTTTAGCAAGGTCCCCTTCCTGGGACCCTGCTGACAGTCTCAGCAAGCCATGATTTGTGCACTTTACTCCCTACAGAATTTTTAAAATCCATTTTTAAGCATGATTCCTATGTTGAAGTAGCTTTATAAGTTCCCAAAGGCAAGAATTCTGTAAAATATATATTTTTTTAAAGGATCTGAGGTCAACATCAGTCAGAACAACCACAAAGAAAAATTATACCAGCTGTTTCAGGATCTACCCATGCCCATAAGGAATGGAGGGAGGGAAGGGAGTTGACAAAAGTTAAAATTAAAAAACAAATCAAAACAGAACACCAGAAAACCCACTCTTCTATTTGCCAAGATGCTTTTTCTAATCAATTATTGACTCCAATTTGCCCTGGATTCATACTTTGAATCCTGATGGAAAACTCATCTTTTACAATCAAGGCGTGCTTGGGATGGGGTTGAGGAGGCACTGGGGTTTACAAACCAGAGGAGGATAGAAAGTGGAGATCTGCAGAGTGGGTAAGACCACCATTGGTTTTTATAGAAGTATATTAAATGGAGAATCATCATTCAAATGTCCAATGATAGGACAAAGGGCAACGGGTGTAAGCTGGAGCATAAGAGGTTCCACAGAAACATAAGGAAAAACTTTTTCACTATGAGGGTCGCAGACACTGGAACAGGCTGCCCAGAGGGGTTGTGGAGTCTCCTTCTCTGGGGGCATTTAAAACCTGCCTGGATGCCTTCCTGGGTGACCTGCTCTAGGAGGTCCTGCTCTGCCATGGGGGTTGGACTAGATGATCTTTCAAGGTCCCTTCCAACCCTTAACATGCTGTGATTCTGTAATCTGAACTAGAGATCTAATGAAAGATGTGCCAGCCCGTGGCAGAGGGGATGGCCCAGATGATCTTTAAAGGTCCCTTCCAAGCCAAACTATTCTGTGATTCTATGACCTTATGTCTAACCAAACGCAGATTTTGTTATTGTGAAGCCTGTAAATGATGCATCGCACCCAGCAGAAAACGAAGATCAAATGAGATAAAATCCCACTACAATTACATCTAGACACGTCCAACACCAGTGGACAGTTTATAACCACTTCAGTGCTGTTCCTCTCACTTGTGCATTGGCATGAGAGCCAGAAATAGTCGCTGTAAAAGCAGCCACCAACTTCTCAGTTCTCTTTGCAGCTGATGGATACCCTGCAGGTCTCTAGAGCATATTTCTGATACCCTGCCAGTCACAGATCATACCACTCCTGTATATATGGAAACTCAATATGATGTACTGCCAGAGACATACAGAGATATACTGCCAGCTCCAGCTGGGGATAAGAGTAGGGATGACAGCTTCCAGCTCCACGTACTCAAAACCCAGCATGAAGCAATTCTCCATACACGAAGCACTCCATATGTGAATTCTCCATGAAGCAACATCACCAGTAAGGCTCTTGTGAAATGCAAGCTGTGAGATGCTAAACGTGCACCATGGAGATGCGTTGCAGATGCCCCAGCATAACCACACAGCTCTCTGCATTCACAGCCACCGCCAACTCCACACCTCCCAGACCCAACAGAAACTGGGCGTGCTCCTGCACACTCACTCCGATTTGCTGAAGGACTGGAGCTTCTGGTTGACTTTGAAGCATTTAAGCTCTGGGTGCTTTCCTGGGAAATGGAGCATCTTCGCTCAGTTCTGTGAAATAGGGACGTGGCTGCCCACGGGCTTAGGGCTCTGCCTCGGTCAGGATTACACAGTGCCATTTGTCTCTAACCTGGCATCACCAATGCTGTCATCATCATTCCCCAAAGCAACAGAACCTCTGAGCCAACATCTCTTGTGTTCCTCCCCCCCTTTTAATAAACAAGCAGATGAATGGTGGGGAAGAAATTATGCCTGGTCTTCTACAGATTTGTGGTGATTAACTTTTAAACTGGATTCCACTCAATATTCTCTATTATTTCCACATATTCCTTCAAAATTCCCTTCTGCTTTCCCTTACAATTGTTCTCCTGCAGAGTATTTTGGCTGTGATCTGTGACTTGCGCCGTCCCACTGCAGACAGTATCAGAATCCAGCGACAAACAAACAACTGCCTGAATGCTCATCCTCCTGGCCACCCATTTTTAATGATGCTTGCAGTAAATTAATTATCCTTGAAACTTCTTCCCTTGTACCAAATTTGACTGACAGAGGCCAAAAGGTGAGAGAAGGGAGCAGAATGGGCTTTGTAAACCTGGTGGAAAGAGGGTGAAGGTGATGGGGTCACCTCACTCTGTCCTGCAGATCCTACTGCACTCACGACATTGACTTTCCCAGGCGAGGGAAGGGAGGAGCAAGGCAGTGCCCTGGGACAGGGTGGTGGGCGTGAGGATGGAGCCACAGCTCCCAGGATGCTCCTCTGTGGCTCGCTCTCCCTCTCAGGGCACAGAGCTGCACCTAACAGTCTGCTCCTTTTCTGATGTATGACCTTCTGCAAAATTCATGTGACAACATCAGCAAAAGGAAGAAAATTCAAAAGGCATCAAAGACACAGCAAGGCTTATTTATATTTCACTGAATATCCCCACACACAAAGGAAGAAAGAGCTAAGAAAAAAAAGATAAAGGAATGGGATGGAAGAGAAAGAGTGGAGAGCAAGAAACATCTAGGTTACAACTTTTAAGAAATCTTTGATTGATTCAAAGTCAGAATAAATGTTTTGAATTCCCCAGTCTCTGGAAACTCAGCGAGCTCTCTGCTGCACGGAGTTGCTGCACTCAGCTCCAACCTCTCACAAGGACATGATCATGATCAGCCCCAAGCAAGGATGCTCTGATATGAGGAAAGGCCAATGTCCCTCCAAAACATTTATAAACCCATGGACAGATGTAAAATTCTGTCCGCTACAGTTTTACCAGAAAATTGTACAGATTGTTGCTTCTCTTCCATCTTCTATTTCACAGAGTGCTTTTCTGCATTCCTAATTGCTGGTTTGCTAACTCTACACTTCAGAGAGTTTTTCTGCGACATGAGAATCACTATCCACTGTAGAAATCAAGGCCAAGTCAAATGTTTCTTTTTGAAGGTTGGTAACAAAAGCAAATTAATTTCAATCTGAGATACACAGTTTAGGAGGCTCACAAGCAGCCAGACTGTCTTTGTCCATTCAACCTGCATCCTGACAGAAGGGGAGGAAATGAGGCCTGACACCTGCTTGAGTGAAGAGAATTCATAGGGACCTCCAAGCCATGGCTCCTCTGGGACCTCAGTAAGGATCTGAGATAAATCAATACATAGGTGCTAAGCAGGATGCCCCCCCCACCCCCCATGGCACACCTCCAGGAGCTGCATCATGTACATCTGCAAGGGCTGCCACATCTCATCTGAGGACATCAGAGAGTACAAGGAACACCTCACAGCCACTCACTGGAACATCAAAGCCCCATCAGACAGCTTTAAATACATGGTGTTGCTACTGACAAAGCTGTTAAATGATGCTGCTCCAGCTCCTCTGATTAGGAAGCGATACAGCTCTCCTGGGCTGTTGCTCTGCTGAAGCTCATCAGGCAGGGGAAAACACAGACCTGTCCCCACAAACCTCTGGGTTTCACCTGCAGATGGCTGTTCCTCCAGCTAGCAATGGCTATCAGAATTTACAGCGAGGGGAGAGATGATACCCCCCAGCAGCAACCAAGGCTTAGCAACCAATGCATCCTGATGGGAACTCAAGCTACAGTTCATCACCCGAGCCATGTCCACAGCACAAATATCTCTTTGGGGGGCAAAATTCACACCTGATGCTGAATAAATGGGGCCTCACCATGGACAGGTCATCCTCTATCCCTAAAACTGACCTGGTTTACTATGTTTCATTACAGACAGGACTCCAGACAACCAACCTGCTTCTTGGGCTGCTGTTACTGTGGGGTGTCCACAGGCATGGGGGTGCAGGGGTGCTGCTGGTGATTGCCCTGTGAGCAGCAAGTCCCCCTGGACATGAGGAGGGAAGGCAGCCTTCACCCCTCCAGCTCACCTGCCACATCTCCTGTTTGTCTTGCCATACTGTGGGGAGGTGGGGGGGGGGGGGGTGGGGAAAAAAAAAAAAAAAAAAAAAAAAAGAAAAAAAAAAAGGGAAAAAACCCCCCACAAAAGAGTAAACCCATGTAATTTCTTTTGTTTTAAATGAGCAAATGCACAAAGCAACAAAAGGCAACCAGGTGAAAAGCAAAAAGCTGCTCTGAGCAGGCAGCTGCCATTGTCAACAAGGTCCAAAGCAAACCACAGAGATCCCATGTGCAGGAACAAGAGCTTTTGATTTGCTTCGCTTCAGCAAAGCCATCCGGGATGGGAACAGACATGTTAGAAGCAATGTGTTCTTTTAAACCCAGCTCCCCAAAAACGTCGCAGCAGTTTTGAGTGATGCCCTAGTCTGGGGACACTGTGGAGAACTACACAGAGAAAATAAGCCACAGTTTTAGGCCTGGCTGGCACAGGAAAATGTTTGCCCATATACCAATGCCACCTTCCAGCAGCAAAAGAGAAATGTACAGTTCAAGAACAGGGATGGTAAAAAAGAAATCAAAAAGCTTTCTCTTGCTGAACATTGAAATCTTTCACTCTCTCCCATTTTTCCCTTGTGCACATAGCTAGCTATATAACCCACCCTCCCCAAAAAACAAACTAAACTAAATATTTGGGTAGAGACTGAACTCTTTTTCTGCAGTGCTGTTCCCACACAGTCTCCTCCAATGTGGTGGCAGAGAGGGAATTTTCCACAGCAGCTGGGCCACAGCCTGGTCGCACAAAGCAGTGGCCAAACCCTGTGAGCCACATCTGGGGAAGTGGTAGGACAGTGGAGAGACAGGGAGAGATGCTGCCCATCTTCTCTCGTACCACAAGACATGAAAGAGTCTGACAAAGGCCATCCAAAGACAACCAGATTTTATGGGATGTAATATTAGAAAGTGGGGAAAACCTTAACATTGGCAGAAAGGGAAAAAGCACACCAGAAATATCACCACTTCATACTGCATCTTGCTTCCAGATGAGGGATGGAAGAAAGTGATACAACAGAGGCTGAAAGAGGTTGAACCCCCCAACCCAGGGCAAATAGGTCTTTTTTTTTAAAAAAAAAATTACTTTTTTTTAAAAAAAAAAAAAAAAAAAAAAAAAGCAAACAATGAAAACAACCAAACAGCAACAAAAAACCCCCCAAACAACAAAACAAAACCAGAAAGAAAAAAACTTCAGTGACCCTTGCATGACTTGTTAATAAATTCTTTTTCTTCATCTCACTGCATTGTTTGCTCTGCCTTGTGCCAGCAGAGTTTCCAGCACCCAGTCTCATCCAGAAATGAGCAGCAGGAAAGCCACCACCATGGGGATATCTGCAGAAATGTAGGGGGTTTCACTGGCAAGGGCCAGATGATGTTTAGAGAGGGTGGAAGCATTTTATTGCTTTACTACTTAGGAGCTCAGTCTGTACCAATAGCATCCTTTCTGCTACACAGGAGAAGCAACAGAAAATTATGCCCTTGTAATTTAACACACCCCCCCCCCCCCCCCCGCCCTCTTCCATGTCTGAACATGATGATTAATATCTCAAAGGTACCAACTCCTCCTTGGAACTTTTCCATGTCCCTTCCCCAGCTCATTGGACACAAATCTTTCAGGGTTTTTTTTCTGTTTGTTTCTTTTTTTTTCCCCGAGAGGGGATACTATTCCACTTCACCACAGAGACTAATTTGCCACCCCTTCCAGGATGTGTGACTGACCACACCACAACAGACCTCAGTGGGTCTGTTCATTTCTGCTTAGCTTCAATGACAGTCCTCTATCTCTCTTGTAACCTTCCAAGTCTGGGGTTCCTGGCTCCCCACTGGACTCAGAAGCACGTATCCCTCTAAGCACCTCTGCCTTTAACACTAGACTCCAAGCTTTGGGGCTGCCCAAAACTCAGATCCATAAAGCTTAGAGCAGAGTAGAAATTAATTGATACTACTCGACAACATCATAATCCCTCCATGACCATCTACTCTTCACCCACGCAGGCAGTGGCAATGCAAACATGTGTAGCACAGAGCAGAGCTCTCACCTCGCTCCCCACCAGAGATGCTGAATTCGCATTCATTGATGTTGCAGTAATATTATTCTCCTACAAATCCAAGGATGAGAGAGAGGTGAGATACACATTTCATGGCGCAAAAAAAGAACATGCCTAGGGTGATGCTCTCCCTTCCTTACAACTGTTTTTAGCATGCAGCTGCTACAGTAATATCTAAAAGCACATCAGCTAGCACAGCAAAAAAATACTGTTGCTCTCTGCTGTGATAAAACACTTAAAGCCATTGCTCAATTATATGCAGGAGAATAAGCAGAAGCAAACCACGACAAGTAATTCCTGCATGATGGTTCAGGACGGTAATGATTTACAAAAGAGAACCATGGAGAGGAAGGCAGGTTTTGTGAACTAGAGCAGAGCTTTTCAAACAGTATTTAAGTCGGAGTTGCCTAGAGCTCTGACACTTCTGCAGTTCTTTGTAAGCTGAATAAAACACAATTAACGGGGAGGTATATAGATCGTTACTGTGATAATTTTTGCAGACATGGGAAATAATAAATTTGGAAGCGCTATACATTTTCAATTCACATATGTTGGTGTAGACATTTCTAATTAGGAAAAAAAACCCCAACCCACGGGTGTTTGTAGCAGGGTGCCACGACCATGAATTTTTGTCTACAGGGAACCAGCAACTGATAATTTTTCTTTCTTTTAAGGACCAGAGACTCACACCTTTCAAAGGTGATCAGCAAACCAAACTACCTGGAGGAGTCCTGACTCCCCCGGCAACACATCCTGTGAAAGTGGGTGTCAACCTGCCTGTGAACAGGGGCAGAAGCAAATCCAGAGCATACCTTGCCTCTGCCTTGCACCCCTACAGCATGATCACCCAGAGACTTTAAAAATACATTGATAAAATAAAAAGGACGGGTTTTGGTGGAGACAGGCTCAGGGTAGGATGAAATGGGGTTTCCAAAGGCACCAACAGTGGTGGAAAACCCTGGAGAACTGTGTGCCTAAGCCAATCCACATAAAAGCTGGCTCTTTACATTAATAGCTCCATTGCAATGCAACCACTGTGTAGAGATAAAGAAACTTATTCTGGAACACACAGATAACCTGGAAAAAAAACCCAACAAACCCTCTGCAGGCTTTCCCAGAATAGGTTGTGTCAGACGGTACCGTGCAACAGGCATATTTCAGAGTACACCATTCAGAGGCTATCCTTTTGAACTAAAATGTTCTCATTCATGCTGCTGCAAAGCCAAAGACATGGGGAAAGTGGTGGGTTTTCTGTGCTTGCACATTGTAGGAATGCAAGTGGCCAACCCCTTCCCTGCAAACGGGGAAGTTAACATTGCGTGCTGGGAATTTTCTATTAGAAGTACTCATCTGCAGTCACTGGCTTGTATTTTGTTGCTATCATTATTATTTTTTCTTTTGAAATGCAGGCTTAAGTTTAGTTGCTAATAACCAGATTGACTTCAGCTTTTTTTGATTTCTGGAAAAATAATAAAATAAGCTACTCAGGATGAAAAGCAGCACTTTCGATACTGGTTCACGCCCTAAAATAATATGTATATTGCAGCAATGGTCACTTGTCCCACCCAAGAGAGCAACCTTAATCTCAGTTTAGGCAGGAGGCAGTTCCTCACCAGGAGGGCACACAATGCAGCAGACAGGGCAAGCACGAGGCAGGAGGCAGAGCATCAGAGTGCTGAGGTGGGGATAAAAAACCAGGTTTCTTTACTTCCCCACCACTGCTTTCTCGTCCAGAAAAAGGGCTGGCAACCTGCAGCTTGCACATGACATGGGGCACATGGGTGACCGTGATCAACACAAAAGGGCTGCAGCTCCCACTGTTTTCTGAGGTTGGCACAGTCTGGGAAGAGCTTTTTTTCCTTGCAACATTGGCTTCTGCCAGAGGAACCTGCTTTGGTGTCCTGCTGAACACATGGCTTAGCTGGTGCCTTCCACTGGACTCACAGAAGCTCAAGGACAGAAATGGACCAAAATTTCCAGTGCACACTTGAAACCCAAAAGGTGCTAGTGGGTGCACTCCCAGAGAAAGGAAAAATAATGAACTGACCTCTTCCAGGCAAGAAGATGTATGAACCATCCATGCAAGATATAGTCAGAAACATCAGCAGATATTCTCAACACCCATAGGAGGGCTGAACCTCTGTCCAACACTCTCCATTGGTGACTTCCAGGGGCAGGAAGCTCCAAAGATCAGTCACGTACCCCGTCAAAACTATCTAATTTCAGTGGTGTGTTTACTCCTAGGGTGGGTACTTGCATGTTCATAAGACAGAAATTAAGACCAACAGATTTCTTAAGAGAGAAACAGAAACACTATAAAAACATTCATTCTAATTAGTTTAATTACTTTTCTGTGAAGCTCACTGAATCCTCATCATGGGACTGGATTAAAGTCACTGGTTTTAAGTAATTCTTCATATTGAGTTTTTATCCAATGCCATGTGGTGGGAGGACAAGAGATTCACAGACATAAACCAAAAATTATCTGTAGACAGTATCTTCAGCTACGTGGGTAAAAGCAGGATGTATCCATCTTTGCTTTTATTCAGGAAAAAAAATAGTTTATTCCATTTGAATGTTCAGCTTTTTTTTTTTTTTTTTCCCCAGGAGTGAAATTTTTTTGGGAAAGTGAGGAGTGTTGAAAGAAGTATTTTTTGCTTAAACAACTTTCAGTAATCACTTCCCATTTGTTAAGATCAAACGTCGTAACAGCAACATCTGGTCCCCTTTCTCTTTCATGTCATCCATCAATCCATGACACTGCCACCTAGACAGGATACAGCTGTACACATTTCCTATATTACTATGCATTTTATATTACATATTCTCTCTCTTCAGATTTATTGTTGTTATTATAAGGACACTATCAGTTAAATGCCTCCAAAGCAGAAAGATGGGCTAATACAGAATCAAGACATCCAATTTCTCTACTTATAAAACTTAGGTAATGGTTAAGTTTTCCTGCTTTAGTACAACTCACACTGCTTGCTTGTCTCCCCTTGGCAAATTCTTCTGCTCTGGGAACCACAGCACCCTGCCATTAGTCAGCTGAGTGTCGTTTTTCTTCAAGTAAAATTATCAAGGCACTCACAAATGCTTTTGCAGGTGAACTGTAAAGAGGAAAACAAAAATCACATGCACATTCTCGGCGTCTCTCTTGCATGGCTGCAGGGTAGAAATACGCTCTGAATTTCTCAAAAAAGGCTTCCAGTTCTCAAGAAGTAGCCCCTAAAGCCTCGTATCTCTTGACTCAAGCAGCACATGAAGCACACATCACGGCAGGAAACGGAGAGAAACGCACCAGAACCTGATGGGGGAAAGGAGTGAAGGCTGAGGCCAGGAAATGATTTAGTGACCACTTCTCAGAAGGGCTTAGATTTGAGGGAAAGAGGAAGGAGAAAAAAATCTGCGTCACCAGGACGTCACATCTGAACAAGACAGGCAACACATGCAGACTTATGGGATGCCTGACCAACTCCAATTGTCCAATACGGGGAGCAGTCTTTGCATTAGCTTCATCCAAAAGAAGCTCGCAAAAGAAAGGAAGAAGCTCAATAATTAACACAAAACATAAGTAATCTGTGTGTGTCTATAGCTGCACACCTCCCCCCTTGACTCATTCACGATGTGTTAGAAAAACGCAGACAGTTTGTGATTTATAAAGCTGATGAGTCACTGTACCTCTTTCCCCTCCCAAGGGCTTCTCTGTGTATCTTTACATTCCCTGATGGGGAGTACAGATGTGAGGATAAAGCATAACAAGCAGACTAGTGTAACGTCTCCCTCACACTAGATGGTTTTAACTGTACCCCCTGAACACTGCTATTCTTCTCTCCTGCCCCCGTTTCCCTCAGCACTTGTCTATGCTCCAGTGAACTCAATGGCTATTGCTTCAAGTCATCCAGATTGACACTGCATATGCAGCCTGAACCCTTGCACCACAGGGAAAAGCTTCAGTACACAATGAGTTCTCCTTTTAAAACATTAGGCCTGGCTTATAATTCTAACAACTAAAAATATTCACTTCCTGAATGGAAAGTCTTGAGCCATGGTGCCAGCTGTTATCCAAGGAAGCTCAAAAGCTGGGTTTGGGGTATGAAGCAGCATCTTGGAGCCCTCCACACTGAAAATTTGCACAACGATGCAACGTTCACCTCGACATTTCCCGAAGCAGGAATTTCAACACACCTCCTTTGAAACCAAGCCTCTCTGGAAACCTGCCAGACAGATTTTCACAGGACCTGAGCACCCAGTGTCCTCCAAACTCAGCTAGAGGATACCAAACAAATCTGACATCTAAGGCATTTCAGGACAGCTCCAATTTTAAGCACACGAGCCATCAGCCATTGGCATAACTCACATGGTTCAATACCCAGATGAAGTGAGGAGGGAAACCTCAGGCGTCCCATGTTAAAATGCCACATTTCTGTCTGGGGGTGCAAACAGACCCCTGTGCACGTACCACTGCTGGCTCGAGGGAATGCACTGCAGACACCCATGCTGCCTGTGCCCATAGCCCAATTGGCTCTCCTGCTTGCTAGTCAAATTCAGATGAACGACCTTAAACCACTGGCAGATGATGCATGCATTTCCCAGCACGGATCTCTATTTAGGAGACTCTTGTGATACAGATGAGCCCCCGCATTCCTGGGAAAATACATCTCCTTCCTCAAACCTGACACAATTTCTTCCCAACCACAGCTGGTGCCCACTCTCCCAACAAAGACAGAGACAAAAAGCAGGCGTGTAAGGTCAGCAGGCCTCATCTCTGGTGGCCCAGCACACAGGCAACGTGGCTGCTGCTGGTTAAGAGGAACGAGGTGCTCAGAAGAGCGCTTGTCTATTCACTATCTGCATTGTCAGACCTTCTCGGCTCCCTCCAGCCCCGGGGACAAGAAAATCTGGCTCTGAGAGGGGCTTTGCGAGTACCTCGGTGTAAATAACATTCACTCTCATGTTGTTACATTATAGATTAAATTGCATTGTGTTCTACTTACTTAAATTCAAGACTGTTCAAAAAGTGGCCCTGTACCAGACCATGAAAAACAGTTTCACATTTGGAGGCTTTTCTTCTCTAAAAACCAACTACATGACTTCCACCAATTATGTAAAATAGTTATCTTTTCTGGGTTCTTTCCCCCACATAGGAGTCTGCCTTCGATAGTTAATGACCTGTGGTGATCAGGGGATCTCACTGGCCCAGTATTCAGAGGCTTTACAGCTGTTAAGACACCCATGCTCACAGCAGGCTGTGAATCAAAGCAGTGATATTATCCCTGTTGCTCAGATGGGCAATTAAGGCACAAAGAAAGTGTGGCCAAGGTTTTGTTAAACGGCCAAGTCGATTTACAGCTTGCTGCCACCAAAAGGGATGGGGCAGTGACAGTGCAAAAATCCCGCCCTACCCAAGGTCTTCAGCAGGGATGGAAACCACATCCAGGTTTTCCATGCTGCAGGCTACTGCTCCATCCTCCAGTAAATTCAGGCTATCCTCCCAGCTTGTGATCTGAAAACATTTCACAGCCCCTGCAAAAGGAGCTCGTACTCTTCGATGACGTCCCAGCAAACAAGCACTGAAGCCACAAAACCACTACAGCTCTCACCAGCAGGCTCATGGAAGGAAACAAAAATCTGAAGATCAAAGGTCTGAACTGTCTTCCCCCGGATGGCACTCACCAGGCCAGGTGCACGTACATAGCAGTGAAGGCCATCTGCTTCTGACGATGCCAAACCTTTTTCTGTCCTTATGCAAGCTCAAAGTTACCTTCCCCTGCAGATGCAGCAAAACACATTGCTAGCAAGTCCACACTGATTCCTCCTGGTCTGAGCTCAAGAACTTGTCCCTCGTCCATTTTTTTTCCTAAAATCTGGAAAAAAAAATAAATCTAGTATTTTAGAGAGGATTCCCATGTGATGAAGGCCTTCTCAAGACAACCCCATCTCATCTGTAGTCTGTGGGCACCATCAATACACTTGTTCTTTCTCTGTCACCGGAGGCCCCAGAAGAGTTAGCCCATACCTCTTTCCACCAAGGGCATACATTTTTCCTGCTGTTGGCAATACAAACTGAGTGCTCCTAGAATTCATTACATTATCCTTTTGTCAGTTCCGAGGTCAGGTCTGAGGTCAAACACTGAAAAAGTGACCCTCTAAAAGATGCTTAGCCACTCTGTTTTCCATCACCTTAATCACATGCCTGTTGGAGTTGTTTTATTACATCTGCTGTACTTCATATCCCGGAATTCCCACTTAGATCACCTTTGCACATAATTTTCCCCCTGTTGGCTTCAAATTTTATCCTACTGCTTTATTTTCAAAGTATAATTACCTCTCCTTCTCTCAGTAAGCACCCAGACCTCATAACAATAAAAACCACTTTGCTTTAGTGTAATCCTATAAACCACGTGGCAGAGGACCTACTACATGCTCAGCAGAAGCAGTAAAGAGACAATAGCAAGTCCAGCAAGATGCTTCGAAACATTTGCATGCTTTCCTTTCGCTGCTGGTCACAAAACACTTCCCCCAGCTTTCTGGGCATTTGAGGCATCTAATACAAGACCAAAAGCCACCAACTATTGTCCTTCATCAGAAACCAGAAGCCAGCTGAAGCACCACTGATGTTCCAGATGTCTACACCATCTGAAGCTCAAAATTAATAGCTGTTTGGAGCTTAAGTTAGTAATGAAGTAACACTTTTCTAATTTCTTCTGCTGTCAAACAAATATTCTCCAAATCAAATATTTATCTCCCTTAGGAAAATCAAAGATTATACATACAATTTTTAAATAAGCCAGACAGAAAGATGAGTAAGAAAGCCTTTCAAAACTGCATTTGCTTATGGGGAAAAGGCCTGTAGTGCACTGAGAGTTCATATGGGTGTGTACAGTTTATTATGCATCCCTACAGGCGCCTCTTAGGCAGGTGAAGAAATGTATTTTGCCCCTGGGGATCACGGGACCAAACAAGCTTCCTATTCCTCCCAGCAGCACCCGTTGCTGCTGCGATTTGTCACAGGGCAGAGCCATTGCCCTCTGTGCACAGTAACAGTTTAGCTGTTGGGAGAATTTGGCACGACCACAAAGGACCTTTGTTCATGCTAGAAGTTGGGCACACAATGAAATCCTTCCCCCTTGTCACACGGAGTTGGATTTCCGTAGCCGGGTTAGAAACACTCCCTGACAACTGCAGCCCATAAACCCAAACATGGTCCCCCTCCCCAGCACAGGATCCTTCTTCCCACGTCAAGTACTGCAGGACAGACACAGATGGGAGCAGTCGTTGCTTTTTGGAGAATCAATTCCTGCAAACTCTAACCAGACTTGCAGCAAAGATGGGTCTGGGGGACTGCCGGAGCTCTGCACTCACTCTTTTTGCAGAAGTTTTGCTACCTGGATACTACAAGACCACCTGAAGATAAGGCTCTCCAATTTCCAGGTATATTCTTGTCCTCAAGAGGCAGACAGATCTGACCTAATAACATGCTATACCTTTCTGTCACATTTCCCTATTTCTGTTTAATCTGTCAGCCTCTGTGTGTGTACACTTCTAAACATATATATATATATACATACACACACAGATATTTATTTATTTCAGTGCAGCAGCTCTGGGACACTGCTCTGAATCCAGCCTGTCCCACCTTTCCCTCAACTGGCCCTGGCAATGAGGGTCCCCAGGCTGGGACAGGAGGCTGGCAGCACCTAGGAACTCAGGGAAAGGATTGACATGGGGGTCAGGGGACAGAGGGTGAATACACCCTGACATGATGCTGCTGCAAAAAAGGGGGATTTAGTGGAATGCAAATGTCTCTGCATTTTCATTTCACCCAGGAAATACAAAAAAGGGATGATTATTGTGTCATTCACAAATTATTTAATATCCCAGAAAATATGCAATGGAAGAGAGTGAAAAAGATCCTTGGAAGTAAATGAAGTTTCATAAGATCTGATGACATATTAAAAAATACTAGTAACTGACACACTCATAAACACAATCAGACTAGCACAATCCATGCCTTTACAGACTTTCACCACAGAACGTGCCACACAGAAAGACATATTTGGGTTTTTTTTTTTCCCCTTTCACTTCTCATTTTAAACATCAAGAAATGTGGAAAAAACCCTCAACAGTTCCTTCTTCCAAAACTGAGTTTGATCTGGACTCTCCAAATCTTGGATGCTTTGGCATCTGCCTGGAATGCCCTTTATGCTCCCAAGCCACCAAGGGATCACGTTTCACCCAGGCAGATTATTACTATGCTGAAGAATAAACTGCCAAGGAAAACAAAAAAAGAATTGGCAAAGCTTCCCATTCATTTACTTCTTACCAGTGGAAGCGTTTGCCATCACAACACCTTAAAGCGTGACAAAGTACGCTTGGCATTTGCCTCCTCCTGTCTCCTCCCATGCGTTTTAATCGTGGTGCACTCACTATTCCCCTTACCATCCGAGTCATCGCAGGCATCGACCTCTTTGTCTCCCTGGTGCCTGAATTCCCCCTGGGGCTACTTCGTAGCACGTCCAGATGGACAAACTGAAACAATGATGCTTGAGCAATACTTGAGAAATGCAGAAAAGGGTAGGAGAACTGCTCCTTAAAACAGTTTCTCATTGAAGAGCATTTACGTAGTTGTCTTTTTTTTTTTTTTCTTTTATTAAACCTGGTTTCTTCTCCTCCCACTTCTGGGAGGCCAGCACCAGGTCTGCAGCAGCATGCCCAGGATTTATGCTCACTCTCCAGCAAACCCTCCTCCTTCCTACTCTCTCTCCTCTGTGCTGCAAAACAGGCTCCAGCCAACCCGACATCAAACTCCAGTGTGACACTAATATTCAGTATTTGTTTGCCAAAACACGTGTGCGCTCCTTCCAAGGGAAGGAAAAAGAAGGAAAAAAAAGAGGAGATCCTTAATGATACAGTTTCAAGAGCACTGAATTTGTGACCAGCTTGTGCTAATTTAGTTCATTGCCCAGTTTTACGTTAGTGAAAATTTCTCTCTCAAAAAGAAACAACCACCAAACGCCCAACGATGAACTCAGTGCGATGTGGCAGCTCTTTCCATGGCAACCCACCAGCACTGAGCTGCTTTTCTGTACAGACTCCACAGCGGCACGAAGGAGGTCAGGGAAAGAGCCCGCTGGAAATCTCCGGCTGCTGACTCCAGCCCGGCGCTCCGGCTGCCCCAGAGAGCTGAACAGCCCTGGGAAAGGCAGCACTTCTACAGCCTCGCCACTGAAACGCGTCTCGGCTCCAACTGTTTACCAGCTGCTTGGCCATTTGCAGGTTGCTTGCTTTGTAAAGCACAGGCAACATATTTTGTTTCCTAAACAGCATGGAAAATTATCTTTATAGTCTGAAAATCATTCTCCTGAACAGGAGTGGAATTAAGGCAACAGGGCTGTGCTTTCAGATGGTCTCCACGTGCAACAGCAGGATGCTCGCTGGGGGACATCTCCTTTTAGGGGACAGGCAGAAGCCTTTGTCGGTCCCTGCAGTGGCAGGACAACCCTGCTGGGCTGACCACTGCTGCGGGCAGCCTGGCTGGTGTGGAGGGCAGGCAGGCAGGGCACCTTTGAGCTTCCTCACTGCCGGGTGTTGTACCTGATGTTCTGCTCGAAGCAACCTGCCACTGCTGCAGCACCAACTAAACACGGGCCAGGCCCTCAAGCTTGTCTCTGCAATCACAAATTTTTCTCCAAAACACTCACCCATCATGCTGTTTGATGAATACTTTAGAAATTCAACATCCTCAGACACATGGGAGCTAGGATCTCCAGGCACATTTCATCTTAGGCTATTCTTCAGCATAGCCATGTAGACAAGCCCTTTGTGTAACTACTCAGGAACCAAAGCTGACATACAAGCCAGCTCGCTAGGACTTCCCCCTCCCTTCCCTCTTCCCAGCAGCATTCCCTCCCTGTCTTATCAGCTACAAGATTCTGCCTATGATTGCCCAGACTGGAGTGGTCCATGACTATTTCTCCTGAGGCTTTATGTGAAAGTTTAGTTGCACAACAGTTTCTGAGGTTTAGGAAAACACACATTCCACAGCAAGAGCCAATACTATTATCTGAAGTCACCTGACCCCAAAATCCAGAGCAGAAGAGGGTAAGGGGAGAGACAATAGTCCCATTGATAAGGTTGGACATGGCAGAGACCTGAAACCACATCTCAGAGGAGCATTCATCAGCTGTCACCCCTCTTAAATCCAGCCTGAGCTCCAGATCTCTTTCCCAGCAAAAGCACTGGCAAAACACACATTTACGTGAACAGCTTCAGTTCCTGGACATCAGTTGCCTTCTGAGAGGGAAATGTTTGCTCACGGACATTTCCTGAAGCAACTCTTGTCTCAAACTTGCCATATTCAGGGAACTAAATAAGACTTACTCCTCATCTGAAAGAGGAACCCATGGAAAAAAAAAATGAATTCTTGAATTAGTTTTGTCTTTTTTCCCCAGAGGTCCTCTTCTTTTCATGATTTCTTTGCTTTGTGGAGGCAATCTGCTTCTTCTCCAATGCCTTTCACCCTCTCCACCCCCACCAAAATGTTCAGAGGATGAAGGAAACTCAAGCAGTGGAAATCAGACAAACTACTCATATAGCTCCTGATTTGTGCAGCCTCTAGAAAGTCTCCTGAGAGGCAGTCCCTGCAGAGAGCTGCTTCTGGCTTAGGAAGGAATCAGGCCTGATATGACCCAATGCACTCAATTCTCCTGGTATCTCCTGTGGCCTCATAACAGCAAATGAAAGGGTAAAAATCAGAGGGGAGAGAGAGGGAACAAACAAGAAACCCTTAAAATCCCATCCCACTCTTAAACACCATGAGTGTCTGCCATCCTTTTGAAAAAATTAATTTCTGAAGCAAAGTTATCCCATGTGTGGTACTGCAAGAGAAGGAAAGACAGGCAGGGAGCATGGAAAGGGTGCAGAGCCTGTAATGGAAAATCCTCACTCCAGTCACCGAGCAGTTCTCTTGTAATGTTTGTAAAAATAAAGTGAATACAATGAAATGCTACCCAAACACACACAACTGCTGAGAAATTGGATCCAGCAGCTGATGTCGGGTCCCAAACCCCTTCCTCTCCAAATACTGGCAGTTCACATCAGTTAAGTGCATCCAAGACACCCCTGGGAAAGAAGGGACAGGAGAGACAAGACAGGATGGGTCACTCCATGTTTGATTCATCTTCAGAGCAGGGCTGTTGTCTAGATCTTTGCTGGCCTCTCTTGTCACTTGCCAAGGTTCAAATGCAGCATCTCTATCTGTTTCCTAATGATAAAAGGTGGCACTAAATAGAAGAGTTCAAGGGCAATGTCCATGGGACTTGTCTCAGCTGTTGCACGAGCAAGTGAGAAAAAGAATCTTCATATTAGGTCTAGGAAAGCAAGTTAAAAAAAGGCTTCTCTGTTTTCCTCTCATTATTTGCTTTTAATTCTAGATCTTCTTCTTTCAAAACTGCATTTAAACAAGAAGAGAGAGATTTTACTCCTTTTGTGGACTAAGTCAGCCTAACTGCTGAGGTCAGTGTTTTCAGACCAACACATAAAAGTGGAAGACCCGTCTGAGGAAATTCAGCGCTGACCGATTCATCCTTCAGAAAAGGCGAAGCACAACCATCTCAGCATGGCAAGTTTGTTCCTTTGAAGGTGAAACAATTTAGTGTTGATATCAAATGGTGGGAACTGAAAAAAACCCAACCCTTTCCAGGCTGCCCTGAGGTATCTTTTCAGGGCTTCAAGTGCTGAACACTGGGACAGCCCCCATGGTCCACTGAGCTTACAGTGAACTGAAGTGAGGTAAAAGGGCATCCTTCCCTCTTCACTTCTTGGCACGGTGGCTCAGCACCACTGCTCGACCCATGTCTCCTGCTTCAGACATGCAGAGAGACACCGGGGCAGCAAAGTGGGAGGAGAACCACAAATTATTTAATCCACTGAAAGGGACTTCAGAAGGGACACACGCTTCACATTTCAGAGAAACCTAAGTACTTGCAAAAACAAAAGCACCAACACCACCCCCGAAACCACACAGCAAAAACACACCAAAAGCAAACTACGAGCGAAGCAGTGGGGAAAAAAAATGCCTTGAGATTTCACTCAGATCTGAAGAAATCAAGAGATTGTTAGTGGAGGTGGGGGGAAGAAAAAGTCTCTCTTCCTCAGACAGCTCCATCTCAAGATGCAGGCACAAACACACGTGACATGTATCAAGCTATACAAAACCAGCACATGCCATCACTGTTTCCTTAGGGTGTAAATATCACCCGTAGAGAACCTCCTTTCAGCCTGGCCCTCTGTTTGCTTCCAGTCTTGAGTGACTCAAAAGAAGGGCTGTCTGAAGATGCCTGGTAGCAGGTCAATCTTTCCCAGCAGGCAGGAGAGCTATAAATCAATTGCTTTAAAACAAAAAGTAAAACAAAACAAGAAACCCAGAGGCTTGCTGGGAAGAAGTAAAATTGGGGGGGAAAAAGAAAAGGAAGATGAAAAGCACCTGTAATCTCTTTAATGCAGCACTGAAGTTCTTCTGAAAAGAAACCACAAAAACGATAAGAAAAGAAAGGAAAAGAAGAAAGCAGCCCATTGACACCAGCTACAGATATTTTTTTTTTTTTAATAGGCATTAGGTCAGGAGGGCATTTTCCATCTGCCCTGCTTAAACTAGAGCTTTGATGATGTTGTAAGTGTGATTTTAATACAGCATTTATCCTGGTGGAACCGTAAGTTTATTTTGTGTGTGTGCGTGCACAGGGATGGATGATAGTGCAGGGTTTTCCTGAGAGGAAGAAGGGTGATTCGTAGGCAGATGATGAAAACAGCAGGTGTTAGGTTGCACCTCAACTGGTTTTTGGGTTGCTGACAAGGGGAAGTGGGAGAGAAAGGAACAGGCAGCAGCATCGGGCTACGAGGGCTTACAGAGAAGGGAAGAGGAGAATAAATAAGACACAGCTTTGCCCTCAGCCTCCTACAGTCCTCCTGAATTCAGCTCAAATGGCCAAAAGGCCAGCCTCGTTGCTGCTGAATCCCACCCAACATGACCACCTTCCTAACAGCAGAGCCCTGGTCAGGAGCTTCAGGCTTTCCTCTCCCATGCCAAATGTTCAGGAGCTGCAACATGCCCTTGCTCCTGCCTAATTTTTAGCCCAGCCTACAGGCATACCCATCTCAACTTACCATGTTGGCCAAGGCAGTGATGGTAAAATACCTCTTCAGCTACATTTTTCCTAGCAGTTTGTATCTACATGGTTGCAGTCGCCCCAGGATTCCTCCTTCAGAAAGGCTACTAAAAAGGAAATATCATGAATCCACATTCTGCTGTTCTTCCACATTTGACAGTGATTTTCCAATCTAATGCAATAAGGACTGCAGAAGTGGACTGGAGACCATAAAAGTTCCCAGTGAATTAGCTGCTTGACTAAGACAGTGGAACTTAAAGAAAATAAGCTAGAAGCTGAAGTCACCATTTAAAACACAGACCAGGGACAGACTGGGCAGGTTTGGAAGGTAGATTTCACAAAATCCTGCTTGACAACCTTGTCAGTCTCAAGTTCAATTACTGCACCTTTAGGATAGGTTACCATAATTAGAATAGATTATAGTTTCTTTTAAGGTGTAAAAGACTCCTGGAGAACAGCACTGTTTGTGCCAGCACCAATCCACTATACACTTAACTACATGCAATGCCTTTTAGTTGAATATATTCTATAAACCAAAAACAAGCCCAGAGAAACTTTTTTTGCCCATTACATCACATGCACCGGTGGTATTACCCAAAACAGTCACTGTTTTGGGACACCTGAGGATTTGAAGAACATCTGGCAGACATGAAGAACAAAGCAGAAGACATCCATATCTCTATGGGCAATCTCCACCACAGACAGCATGGGTACAGCGATGCTACAGATGGATGGTACACAGGTTCAGTTTGCATTTGGGCGAGTGAAGTTGGGGTAGGAAAAAGGCACTTGAGACCCAACAAACAGCTTAACATTCACGAGCTGCTGTAAGAACCATCATGGAGTTAACAGTTTCTGCTGGTTTTACTTTACAAGGGGCAAGACAGAAATGGATACATTTTCAAAAGTTTAATTTTTACATTCCCTGAGGATTATATTCCAGGAAATTACTCTGCTATGTGAATATTGTTACTGCATGACATTTTGGTCCCATTATCTCAGACTCCTTTTGGCATGTATGTCAGATGTGATTCACCATATGTTTAATGACATGCAACACACTGGTTCAAATATAGCCTACTAATGCAACAAGCCAAGAAAACCTTTATTTTCTTATGCTTCAAGTTACAACTTTAATCAGAGATGTCTCAGTTAGTCACACAGTCCTCATCTAATTTTAAGATCTCCCATGTAGATTTATGGAGCTTTAAACAACAAAAGAAAACCTCCTGAGAGAGATAAAGCTGCTTTTCATAAATTTGAGAAAGACAGGATACAGTTTAACTGTTCGCATTAGAAGCATCCCAATCCCAAGACCTTTTCCAGCATTTTTGAGCTTTTCATGTAAAGTGGTTTCTCTGTAAGATTACTAGGCAGGATTTTTATAGCAAGAAGGTTTTCCCAGATCAACAGTTTTTCGCCATCATGACTTCAGTACAGCAAAACCATACAAGCCCCAATCCCTATCTCAAAGAGTTTACACACTATTTCCCTGCTCAAAGGGGAGATAGGAGGATTATTAGCTCTAAATTGCTTTGAAGGTAAAATAGAAAAGTGCTAAATATTGCTGTCTTCATGAGTCAACACATACTCTTCAAAACTCTCTACTAACCATTTATACTATGATAAAAATAGCAATTTTGAGCAAGAAGCTAGATGTTCTACAATCGGTGGCTCAGGAACAACAAGCAACGCAAAGCGTTACTGTCTCTGACAACAGCCCCTTGAAGGCAAATCTGTTTTAAGGTTAAACCGAACAAATTTAAACTCATGCAGTCAGATAAATTTTGTTCAGTCCCTTCAGGCAAAAGGCTGAGCATCCTTCTACCCTGCACAGGGCAAAGAGCAAGTGGTGTCCACCAGAATGACATCAACCTTTGCAAAAAGGGGCCAGTCTCCTGGACTTCCTATGAAACACAGCTCACCTCCCGTTAATTGCTGCTGTGCTGAAGGAGCACAGAGCAATTTGGCACGCAGCCTCTGCCAAAGAGAGTCTTGGATAAGGAGCAGCAGAGGAACACCAGTCACCTCCAGTAACCCATACGAGAAAGGATACACAGGCTGGCAGTGTGCTTGGCTCTACCCACGCTATCACTCATCCTTCTGACCAAATAAGAAAAAAACCCCATCAAATTCCCTCACAGGAATACAATGCCCCACCCTGCCTAGAGCTTCCAATGGCTTGGAATAAAAACCAGCCCTTGTAAAGCAGCCACAGAGTAATTTTCAGATGTATCCAGCACCCAAATCTCCAAACGATTTAATGGGATCCCTGGGAATACAGTGTCCTGGCAAAAAAGTGAAAGCCCTACACATTTCATACAGGTGTCTGACACAGCACTGGTGCTTAAACCCCAGCAAATATACCAGTTACGGGGCTGGATCTGTGCTGCCATGCCACCAGTGAGAAGACCCAGTGAGAGCACCGGGACATACAATGCCCCAGCTAGTCTCGCTGAAGCAAACAGGATGGCTGGCTCCTTTGCCCAAGTAGGTTAGCGGGTAGGAAAGAGTGAAAGCAGAGCTAATTGCATGAACTCTGAACATCAGTGTGTCCCTCTTCTTTACAGATCTCAAGGCTGAGTGTTTGAGGAAGAGCAGAGTCAGACAAGGCTAGCAAGACTGATCCTGCTAAAGCCTCCTAAAAAGCCAAGAGAGTTGCCTGATACCAAGCGATAGAGCTGCATAAAGGAGGGTGGTTTCTCCCCCAGGCCAGACCTAGCATTGGACAGTTGTGGCACCAACACACAACATCAGCACAACATAATCTCAACACAGCCCAGGAGCCTCCAGATGAGAGGATGCTACACTGTGGGCAGGCGAGGCCACAGACGCACATTGCAGGGGCAAGAAGTGATGCCTGAATCATCATTTATTGCAAACCCTTGGGGTTTGAAAGCAGTAGAAAAAATAGTGTGTTTTAGGGGAGGCTCTCAGTAGTCAGCAGGTGGTTGGTGCAGTATCACCTCAGTGTTCAGGGTGTTGGAAAGGGGTCTTGGAAAGGGACTTTGCAATTTTCCAGCAGCTGTCGTGCTATTGATGCCATACATCGCTCAGAGCACATTACATTGATATTACTGCTGCTAAATATACAGGCATATGTTTCAGGCAGTGGCAGAAAAGGACACGACACCTGAGCTCAGTGCTCCATCTCACTGACATATCCCAGAGCACAGGAAAAAGGCTGAGGTTTTTAGGAGGAAAAGCAAGAGTTTCAACACATATCTACAACTGGCCAGAGACCTGATGGGCATGGTTGTGTATTTGCTGGGAGACTAGTTGCAGAAGCCCAGTTGTCAGAAGGAGGAACTGTGAGTTGCAGAGGTGATTTACCAGCCAAACCTACTAGTGTTGTGGGTTTGGTTGGTTGGTTTTAATATTTGATAAGTGGAAGCCCCAGCCACTGCTGGTGGCACAGTAATTGATCCTGCAGACCCAGAACCTCTGGGCCAGGAGAGCATGAGCAGACACAGAGAGACGCTAGGCAGGTACAGAGCTGAGCCTCCATGAGCCCGAAGCAAATGAACATTCTGGAATGATCACTTGGCTCCATCGTCTGTAAGCACTGTTCTGCACAGCAGTCCTACCTGGGGATGCTGCTTCCAGCTGCAGCCTGGAAACTCCCCATCTCTTACAAATGAGATTCTTTTTTCCATGTTTATTCCTTTTGGAATTAGCTTATGAAATCCTCAAAATACCTTGCTACTTGTTCTGCTATTCAATGGTCTTTTGGAGTTACCTACCCCTCCACCAAAACCAAGAGTGGCTAAAACACTGTTTCCTTCCCTGCTGCCACCACAGCAGGTGTTTGGAGGCCACCATCTCCCCCCTCTCCATTTATTGTGTCCCTAAGTGCACAGCTGCGTTTGGACCAGCTACATGACAACTACAGAATGGTGCTGTGCCCATCTTGGGGGCTGAGCACAGGGTATTTTTTTTCCTTCAGCTAGTCAACCTCAGGCTTAAGGACACACGAGATGTTCTCTGCTGGGAAGAGAGATGTGCACCACTGTCCCTTCATTCCTGCCTATGCCACCACTGTGGGCACAGGCCACATGCCAGAGGATGCAAACCCAACACCCAGCCTGCCCCACCAGCTTCCTATGCTCAAAACCCCTCTCTGGGATCCCCAAAGGTTATGTACAATACAGCAGGCTTTGGAAGCTTTACATCACTTTTAATACAGATTTTACCACCACCTGCAGCAGTCAGGGCTAGCATGAGTCCAATGTACATGGTCAGGTCATACAATGACACAATTACTCAGCCAGACTCAGGTGGAAAGAGATGCTCAGAAATCCTCTTGACACGCACAAAGTGTGCCCTTCAGGCTTTCACTGACAGCAAAGTAAGGTGCTTTTGGATCTTCTGTCATAAAAAGCGGCACAATTTCTATAGCTCCAGATCAAAACTTACTGCTGCAACAGGCAGCACTGCACATTACACTACTTCTTCAGAAGTTTATTTCTTGTTGTTGACGTGCAACAAAAGGAAGGTGTTCATAATGAAGCAACACCTATTAAGGGTGTGCTCCCTTCCCTGCCACAGACACACAAAGGCCACTTCTCACCTATTCCAAGCGCCTTCTCCAAGTGTCTTGGGAGTATTTTTAGAGGGGCTGATCCTGGCTCACTGAAGTCCTCCGAAATTTTGCTACTGACTCTGGCAGAAGTAAGATTAACAAAGAGAGCTGCTCCTTCTCTGCACTTCTCTAGTACCAGAGGGATGGCCTGTTCATGGCCACTCAGCTGCCTCTTCTACTTAAGAGAAAACCATCAAGATCACATCAAGATGGGGATCAACTGAATGCTTTACAACAGAGCTAAAAAAAAAAAGAAAAAAAAGCAGTTCTTTGTATTTATATAGTATATAACAATATAGCAACATTAAATACAATTATATGAATATGTATTATAGATAATATAAAATATATTTATATCTAATATTAATACAAACATAATAATAAATGTAAGACCATTCGCCATCGGAGCCTGAGTTTCCTCCTGTAGTAGATCCTGTGTGCTGCACTTGCTCCTCACCCTTCCTACACACATGGCAGCATCTGAGATGCAGCCGCGGGGTTCGATTCACCCGTAGCGAGCCTGGCTGGATTTCAGAGCACAGCAAAAGCAGTTACAGCCTGCTTTGAGGCATGCAAGCAGAAGACTGTGCTTGGAGAAGTGCAGACAGGAAATGTGCCAGATTGTTTATACCTGAGTCATGAGTAATGTTGAAAGTGAAAACGGAGACACCTCAGAGACCACTAGTGTGCTCAGCACCTATGCAATGCTCTACTTTAACTCCACCAACAGCAAAGTTGGGGCTAAGCACACATTACCCATACAAATATCACGGTCGTATTGTGTGAAACAAAGCACGTGATACTTGCCCACCATTGCACTTGCTGGGTTAGGAGACAGGAGCATTTTCTCCAATACGTGAGCAGACTCACAGGTTCAAGTGCTCCTGCTTCAGGTTATCAGCCTTCTGATTTCCAACAGACACCCTAGCAAGTGAGTAGCCACTGAGAAGACAACACTACCCAAAGCTACCAGTGGCAGCAGAAGATAAAGGCAAGATCTGGGACGGGTGGAGACTGGAAGCTCCAGGGAAGTTCACTGCAACCATTGCCACTTCCAGTCACTCTCCTTTCAATTCACCTAACTTGATTCCATCCCTTGATGTTCTTACTTAGCAGGCAGGTATGGAAGTAGCAGTGTGTGTTTTAAACCAAGTGAGACCAGTGAAGAGGAAAGCTAGCAAAGCCTGGGGTAGCTTTAAGTGTAGGGACTGAGGGGAAGAGACCCATGCTCAGTTACATGGGGGTTTGGGACAGATCACAGACTTGCAATACAAGGTGTGTGCAAGGGTCCCAAACTACCTTAAAAAAACCAAAAAACCAACCCCTTGGACTTCATTTTGGGGAGTCCTTGTTACTGCAATATCTCAGCACTCGCTTGGGTGAGATGTGCCTTTTGCTCCCTCGCAGGGCTTTCTGTCAGCTTGGATCCACCCTTATCCTCAGGGGTGGGAAAGTCAGACCTGCCAGAGTATGTGTTGTGCCTCTCCAGACAGCATGCCAGTCCCAGGTTACTGTAAATTGAAAATCTGCATAGCACGTTACACCTATATGGAGAGGCTGAGTAGCTGAGGCTGAGTTGAGGACCTAGCAGGTAATCTTTTACACCAGTCTGTGTTTGCAGTGGAGCTTTTATTTCCCCTTGCAAATCACATTTCAGCTTTTCTAGTATGACTCCAGCGCACATCTACTCAAATAGAAATATAAGCTCTTGTCTTCTACTTTTTTCTCCTCCAGACTAACCTGACTTCCCTCCTCAGGAACAGACTCTCCAGACCCATCACGGCACTCGGGAGCAATATGCATCAGGGATTCCCCAAATCGCTCAGCGCCAGGTCTGCTCCACCACACAGGCTCCTGGCATGGCCATGCCCCCCAACAGCCTGCTGCTTGCCTCCGCGCCACCTCCGCTCGGGGCTGGCAGCGCTCCTCATCTTCCCTCTTCTCCCATCTGCTCGACTGTCTGCACTTTGGCTATTGGCCACATCTCTCTCACCCGTCACCTGAGCCATTTCTCTTACACCCCAGCACGTAGCCAAAGCAGGACTGCTATTCCTCAGTATTCTTCTCCGTATCCGTTCCAAAAGTTGGCAGCATGATGAAAATCGCAGTCAGAAATGGTATTTCTCAGTCTTCTCACTATTTCAGTGACTTAACCCCCCACCCTATGACATTCAAAAGCATCGCTGCTCAGACCCCCTACCTATGCTAGTCACCATCGCAAAACCTTTCCCATCTCTTCCCAGGGAATGACTCCTCAGTCTCCCCTTGGTCGAGGCAGTTGGTTCAAACCTCCGATTCCCCCTTGCCCCTCTGCAGTTGCCTGATCACGTTTGTTAACGTAACGGCGCTCACCTCCTCCGCTCCACCAGCGATGCCAGCTTCATCCATCTGCTTGTCATCATCCCCCACGACAGGCACTGCCTGTCCCTCCACACTGCCTGCCCGCCACAGCGGGACCTCCCGCCACCCCTCTGCAAAGCCTGTCCTGGCTTGCTGCCTCGCAAGCCTCCCAGAGACCTACGTTTGCCACGAAACCAGTCACATTTGATTTTTACAGTATGTTTCAGTTCCCTGCTGTTAGGACATCGAAAGGATTCCTTCCTAGACCTCTTGGAAGCCAGCAGCTGACACAAGTGGCTGTGAGCACATGCTGCTCTGTGGCTGCCACAATCCACCTGGAGACTCTGCTCCCATCACAGCTCCCACCGCATCCCGGGATCACCTTTTGACTACCTCAGGTTGCCATCAGCTAGCAGGGGGGGTTTAAACAGAGATTAAAAAGCCACCAAAACTTAGCACAGCACAAAGTATGGGATGCCACTCAAAAGGATGGTTTAATGAGCTGCCTTACGCACCCCTACTGTTTGTGGTATTACTGCAGCAATAATATTATCACTATAATTTTGGTTGCAACAGCTTCGCTTTCGGCACAAACAGGAAGGAAAGAGTTAGTTCTCTTCCTGGCTTTCTAGGACAGTTTAGGGGAATCTTTTGCACCTTAGCTAACATACCTGGGGACTGGGTGTACGTCTCCTTCTGAGCCGCTTAAGCCTTCATGCCCACCCTGAGCAACACGAGGCAGAGATGAGCTGTGCTGCTTTGGAAGGGGTACCTGCCACTGTGTGACCAGAGCAGTGTAACAAGTCAGAACATCCTCCAGCCTGGGATGCCTTTATGGGTCACCTATAGAAACGGGTATAGAAGACTTCTGGTGCAGGACAGCAAGTCTCACCTTATTTTACCCCTAGGTTACCTCTAGGTTACAGATCTGAGTTACTGGAGAGGGGTAAACAACTCTAATGGTTATGCCTGTGATCTGCCTCAAACACCCATCCTAAAGCAAGGTGAAGCAACTCTGCAAGCAGCACAGTCTCTCAACGGATGCCAGAAGTGGTCAGACAGCTACTATGGAATAAGTGCTTAACTTAAAGACAGCTGAGGTGAAACGTATCCTAGTCTGTCTCTCCAGGTCTATCTTCCCCCATTTATAAGGTGGGATAACAGCACCATCCCAGGCTCTGAGAGGGTGAGAGCCAAGCACATCAATCCCAGGGAGCCGGCAAGACACTGTGGCGATATCTGATGGAGGTACGTACCGCTCGAGACTCCTCTGCCTAAGTCAAAACACTCACCAGCCTTCCCCTCCCCTCAGGGAATAAAGGTGTTGCCTTACAAATAAGGTTGCAGTACAATATTAAGGAATGCAACATGAATGGTGATAAAGTGCGTGATACTGAAATTAATCACAGAAAATAGGGGCTGGGAGGGAATCCCATGAGAGCGACACATTTATTTCATTATTATATCACAGATGACATTAAGTATCCACTGAGTCCCTCAAGGCAGAATTCTTGCATAAAAGCATTCCCATTTACCAAGCATGATAGAACCTGCAACAGTTCTATAAATAAAGGGTATTTACAAAGAGAGCTGTTAAATATTTATTTTTCTCTAGAGACCTAGTTCTCCGTTCATTTGTCTCCATTGCAGAATCATTTGGTACCAGGAAGCAGAGAAGCTCACCTAAAAAAAGACTAGGAACCAGTCCAGGGCTTGATCTGGACACACCACCAGCCTCCTCTACAAGCTGGTGGGGGAAAAGCATCCAACCTGACACAGAGGGAACACGAAGCAAACAAAACAGGAATGATCTCATCCAGCAGGCAAATGTAGAAGAGATGTCAGCAACAAAGTAGTGATTAGTAAACGCTACATACTGCTCCGTCCTTACAGTGCTGGCTTGGCACTATACATTACAGAAGTGACAACCTTCAATTGAGAAGAGCAACTGCAGATTTGCATTACATTTGCTTTGTGTCTCAGGAACGAGCATACATATCTCAGAACTAATGAATTAGTGGGCTGGGATTTTTTGGGTTGTTTCTTTTTTTTTGGGATTGGTTGTTTTTGGGTTTTTTTTGAGGCTGACAGTTTTGGGAGGAGGGGGAGGAAAAAACTCAAGAAAAAAAAAAAAAAAAAAAACCAAAACCATGGCTCTGAAATACACTTCACTGCTAACCCTTTGTAGTAGCAATTGTAATAGTTCTTACTCTAGCTTGCCAAAAGCCAAGTATTAATTAAATATTAAAAAGCTATTTGTTAAAATAATGTTGCCATAGCAACTAGAGAAAGCTAAAATACCCCGGCGTTTCTGACTCACAGCATATTAATCAACCAGCAGCTATAATATAATGAGCATCCCCCTGCAAGCACCCACGGGAGCCACAGCGCCGAACGCCTGAACCTGCAGCCCCCGAGCTGGGCAGCGCCCAATGCCTGCCTGTAGTTACCCAGGCTCAGCCCAGGAACCACGTGCCCAAATATTTTGGGGAGGCCATGCTGGAGCACTCTGGGTCAGTCTGTCTCCCTGGGGGCACGGCGATGGGGGGTTTTGGCGAGGGGTGTGACAAGAGCAGCTCCCTGCGCTCCTGCGGCAGCAAGGGGCTTAGGCAGCTCCTTCCCAGTGAGCCCCGACCTCCTGCCTCCAGCGCTCATCTCACAAACGCAGTGCTCGTATTAGATCTAGTTCTGTAAAAATTATTTTTTAATTACTGAAATTATTTCTTGCAGCAGGTGCCTTGTCCCATCAGGCCAACGGTGCAAAACTCTGAAGGAGAAGAGATCACACCTTGCAAGGGCAAACCAGCTGTGTCACTCACCCAGAATAGCTTATTTACAGGTTTTAAAAAAAAAAAAAAAAAAAAAACAAACCCCAAAACTAAACAAATCAACCCCTTCCCCATTACATCTCATCCCAACCAAGCTGAAAAAAATCCTTCTTCGCTCTCTGTCCATGCCCCGTGAGATGGCAATCTCAGCCATCCCGCAGTCAAAGCTGGCTGACCCACAGCTGCTGCCAGCACTCGCTGCCAGCCCCTGGGAGGCTCTTCCCTGGGGATAGAGCTTGTGGGAGAGGTAGTGGGACACTTCCCATTCCCTCTGTCCTTGCTGTGGCATCACCACGTGGTCTGCAGTGATGAGAACGGCTGCAGAAGGGAGTCAAGCAGTTGAGATCTAGAACAATGTTGGCTTGATGAAAGAGGATCAGGATGGAGAAGTGTAGCCATGTTCCTCAGATGGAGTTAAGAACAACTTTCCTCCCCGTCAATGACTCAATTTTGTGCTTTTAACACCCCTTCCTCTATTTTTCCAATGGAAAATAAATACTCAACCATGCAGTTATTAACTGAAAGGAATGTGATGAATATTACAGCATTTGTATGCCAGCTTCTGTTTCCTGCTGCTTTGTTTGGGTGTCACAGGCTGTGACTATGACAACCACAAGCAGTTATTGCACTGATGTCATTTGTGACATCATGCTTAATGGAAAAGGAAGAATAGACACTACCAAAAATAAGAATGGAACAAAACCTGCTTTTGCTTCTTCAAGCATCATCAATTCCTGTCTACAAAGAAAGATCCCAAAGGATAACCACGCTGGGGCTGCTAGAGAGCTGGGCAGCACCAACCTCATCCTCATCAAAGCCTGGGAAAACCTGCCTTCTTTCCTTCCCTCAGCTGCAGGATGAACTGTGAGTTTGCAATCACACAGAATAAAACTCCTCACCCCTTCCCAGCTGGGATCCACTGGCATGATCCAAAGCCTAAGACTGGCTTCCAGGTCTGAGATTAAGAGAGCAGTTGAGGTTTTTTTTCGCTAAGCCTCATCTCTCCTAAGTTTCTCCTGCTCTTCAACTAATTTCTCCCCTCCACCTCTATTCTTCAGTTGCAGCAGTATTTCCCTTCTTTTTCTAAAAGTAAAATGCAGCCTGTCCAACATTTCCAGACAGTCACCTGGCCGAGCATGGGAGAAATGTGCACTGATTTTATAAGAAGTGCACTGTTTACAGAGGTGGTTCTTCTGATGACAAGTGCAAGTGCTGGTTTCAGCCTCTGAGGGCTGCCCCTGCTGGAGCCCAATCTCTTGCACAGAGAGCAAGGAGGCAGCAGCACTACTGCATTTTGCAAAGCCATTATCAGATAGATGTAGCACTGGCACTCACAGGACATGCTGCTGTCAGAGCCTTTCTTTACTTTGACAGAAAATGTTTGCAAATGCACTGCTCAAGCAGCAAAATAAAAACAAAACAAACCCAAAACAAAACCAAAACCCTAAAGAAGCCATAAGCCCCCCAAACCATCTAAATCTTATCTGTCTGAGAACAGTCTGCTGCAACAAGTATCTCCTTTATAGTTACACATTCAGAAGCCTTTACATAAACCAGTTTATTTTTCCAAGTTACTTTTCTCCAAGTTTTTCCAAGACATAAAAATGCCTCTCTGCCCTCTGTGCTCTCCCACACGATCTATGGTGCTTCTACAACCCAATGCTACAGCTTCCTTGGGCATCCCAATGCCCCACCCGATCTGCAGCCAACCCACCAAGCTATTCCCACAGACAACCCTGTGGGGCAGGACAGCAGCCAACACCATCATGCTACAGCTGAAGATGCTTCTTGAGTGCATACAACCTGAAGGAAACCCTCCCCATGCATCCTCCCGGGGCTTAGTCCCCCACAAAGAGATGGCTCTGCCTTGCACTGCCCAGAGAATGAAGCTCCAGCAGGCACATCCTGCCCATAAAAAAAACCAGTGGCTATTGTTTTTAAATAGCAGAACAGTGATGCTGCTTTACAAAGGGGAGGTGGATTAAAGCCAACAGGTGAAGCAACCACTGCGCACAGCTCCATGCCCTGCCTCTTTTCACTCATCGATGTCCCCAAGCACGCTGTAAGTGACAGAAGCTCCCCAAACCAACACCATTCCTGACTGCTCATAACACAGCACATCAGCACTTGGTCTAGGCTGCCTCTGCATTGTGGAAGCAACCACTATGGAGGTGCATCAGGACACAGATTCATTAAGACCTCAGAAACACTTCCCAAAACTCAATGCTGCCTACTTAACAGAAAAACAAGGAAACTTCACTTTCGAGTTGAGCAAAGAGCTTTTCTAGGGTATGGATATACTTTGAAAGATGTAATCTATACATGTGGCAACTCGCTGCTGAGTTTTCTTCGTCTGAATCAGTATTTACTCCTCCCATCACTCCAGAGCAACCACAGCTGTAAAAAAAGAGGCCAGAGCCCATCCTATGCAATGGTTTGTAAGTGACCAACAAAAAATAAACCCCAAAGCTTGAGTAGCAGGTTTTGTGTGACAGTCTAAACACTAAGGAGTTAAGAGAAAAATTATGTGATTCAAGGGGAGAATATGAACTACGGACAACCCTGAAGAAGGACCAATACAAAACACCATCAGAATTTCACACCCCTTTTCTCCCAGTAACTGCACTCACTGCCAGTATCCTTCACAAAAGGCTGAAATTAGGATTCCCTATTCAAGGGGGTTTTTTTGCTTGCCAGTTTCCGAGCGCTTGATCACTATTTATTACAGAATTTTTACCATATCTACCAAACACTGATGGAGCTGGTTTCTCTCCTGTTAACAAAACACGGCCCTTCCTTTTTTCAGTCTGATTTCAGTTTGGGGTTTTATTCCACTCTAGCCCAAATAGATTTGTGTTTCTGTAATAGAATATAGGCTGTAAAGCCACTGAAATAAAAATAGAAACAAAACTCTGCTGATTTCCAAGTAACCATAGATTTCCATCACCACAGAACAGGGTAAAAATGGGACAGGAACTGCACTTAGTTTCAAAAAAAACCTCCAAAAACCCCTTATTCAACCCTTCTGATAAGAAAATTTACTTACAGAAAGCAGCAAAGCCCAGAGCAATGACACGCAAACCCCCAATCCAAACGTTAGCGTGTTATCCAGTCTTGCACCAGCCTAGAGGAGCTGGCCCAGGAGCCCAGACTGAACCAGGCAAATGGCCAAGAGCTCCAGCTGAGGCTTGCCCAGGAGGGTCTAAGTGCAGCCTGGGCTAGTCCACCTGGAGAGCTGCAAACCAGCCACAGCTGCTGGGAAATCATAGCCCAGACCCTCTCGGAATGCACAGGAAAAAGTCATAAAGCTCCTTAAATGTATACCTGTGTATATATTTCATATATATATATATACAAACCAACAAAATCTGCCTGAGTTGCTTTGGAGAAAGGGAGGAAGCCAAGCATGCAGGTGTCTCCTCTGGTGTTGAAGTTTCTCCAAAGTTGTTTTATCGCATCAGGGAAGAGCTAGATACTGGATAGTTTTCTGTTTTGATGACGGGGCTGGGGTGCTGCACACACAGAAAACCAACCTCAGAGCCAATCTGTGCTGCCTTCCTCTTCCAAAAGATACAGGCTTTCTTCCCAAGGAACGCCTTGCCTCAACTCTCCAGCAAGATTTTGTCTTTCAATGGCTGGTAAAGCTTGGAAACAACAAACAAGCTTCTGATGGTGCTAATGGTCCATTCTGCTGGCCATATTCTCAGTTAAATGCATTCATGTGGTTCCTATCTGCACTGAGATAATTACTCAGGCTATGTGGTAATACAATGCTGACTTTATTTTGTGGGTTGCAAAGAGCTGCCAAAGGCACACAACTGCTTCCAAAAGACTGGATTTGCTTGCTGCAAACATTTCTTAACGTGTCTATTTAGAAAAAAATTAAAATAATCTTCCTTCTGTTTGAACAAGCTTGGGTTTCTCATTTAAAGGAAAATAGAAAAACAAAAAACTACTCACAGCACTGTATTTCTTATGTCCTGGGAATCTCTGTACTGACACCTCTCTGAAGGTGAGCAGAACTTCTTATACCTACAAAAGAGGGAAAAGCTGTGTAAGTCGGGGGGGGGAAGGAGAAAATAGCAGTCACCCTTTCCACTCTCTGACTGGCAATTTAGGTTTTTTTGCCAGCACCCGGGGAATGCTGACTGACAGGAATTGCAGCAATTTCTTTTTTTACTGGCCACCACTGACAGAAACAGAATTTGAATGATTTGGTCCTCCAGCCCTTTTACAGTAACATGACGAACCTTGGGGGCCACTTGGGGAAAAAAGAATCTACGTTTCCTAGGCCAAGAGACAGTGGAGAGCACACACACACTGATGTCCTAAGATACTGCTGCTGTGGTTCAGACTGGAAATACCCACAAAACATCTGCTGCAGCAGACACATGAATCAGGAGAAGCTGTTTGGCTACTGGCACCTTCAACTAAACGCCATCAAAACTGCCCTTCTCCTCCTTAAACAGACTCACCTGCCATGTCCCAAAGCTAATGTTGGCTTTCCTCATTTTTTCTTTTTTTTATCCCCCCCCAATGAAATGGAAGAGGAAGGTTTGTCTTCAGCAGCTGCAATAGCAGAACTGATAAAAAAAAAAAAAAACACCCCTTTTCAGAAAAGCAGCTGTATACACATCTGAGACACACCGTGCCTGCAGGTCTGCAAAGAACAGGTAAAAAGAAAATAAATCTTCATGGGACTGCTCTGAGTAAAAGAAATAGGTGCAGCAAAACAACCTGCTAGCACCTCAAGAAAAAAGGCAGAGGCTTATCAATTGCTTCAGCAGCACCAAGAGCACAACCTGCATTTTCAGCTCACGCTGAAGTATTTTAGTTTGAAACTTCAGGCTCTTGTTATCTGGCCAGAGAAAGGTCAGCTGGCAAACCCAAAAGAAATCACTTGGAGCCCTCTGCTCCTTCCCAGCAGGTTAGGAAGATATTGTCTTGGCTCTTTTCAAAGGAAGATACGACTTGATTTCCTGAAAGAGCATCATGGCTACTGAAGGAGCTGGGAGGCCAGGAGCTGTTACACAACCAAAACGATTTTTTAAGAGCTTAGAATAGAAGAAGCTGCATGTTTATTCATAGATAAAAGGGAAGCTGCTTCCCACTTTACTCGTTCTCAGAGTAAGGCAAAAAATGAGTTTCACTGAATTGTAAAAGAGAAATAAACATAGAGGATAGCTGTAGATTTTGTACAGTTTACGCTACCACTCCGTTTTGTACTCAGCAGGCCACTTTCTGCTGCCCTTCCTCTTTTGGGTCAAATCCTTCAAGCCTGGGGAAAAGCTGTTTCTGTATTTAATGGGCTTAGCCCAGTTACCTTATACAGAAACTGCTACCTGAAACCCTGCCTTAACAGTGTGCTGTCCAATGCAGAAGTGACCCTACATCCTGTCAACAGGACCAAAACCAACCCCATGAATAAAACACTTTTAAAGAACAACAAAATTGTCTATATAGTGCACACAGCCCTGTCTTTCCTCTGGTCTCTAACCTCTGCTTAGAACATTAATTAAAATAAATACATATGAATGGTGCTGTCGCTTCCCAGGATCACATAATGAGCCTTGGAATTTTTGGTGCTTTTCCTAAAGACCCAGCTGGTGAAGTTTCTGTGAGGATTCCTGCTTTCAGAAACATAGAGCAGGAAGAAATCTCCAGGGTTATTAAATGCAGTCCCTTGTTGTTGTACTCATACCGCACAATCCTCTTCAGAAAGTATGAGAAAAGTTTCTACCCCTTGTGGCTACGAGAATGTGATTTGGGTTTAACATAACAGCTCAGAAACAAGACAGTAATATATGTATATATATATATACACATACATATTTCATATCTTTCAAACAATTTCATGGTTCTGGGAGATCTGCTACTGCTTTGGAAAGCCTGGAGTTAGGCAAGAGTGAAATGAAGGAATCACAACCCTGTTTCATACAGAAACATCCAATGTTTTGCAACAGGTAGGTAATTAGTAATGAAAAGTTAACTCTTGCCCAGGTTTGTTCGTCCTGAGCATCCCTGCATGGGCAGCTTTTGAGTAAGTCTCATGTGGGGTCATGCTTACTCCAAGAGAGCTCGAGGCAGGAAAAGCAGCTCTCCTTGGCAAGAAAATATCACCTCCCTGAAATTCATCACAGTTCCAGGATCAGGTGAATTCAGACCAGACATCCTCAGTCCATGGGAGGACATTCATGCAGGTGTCATGTCCTCACCTGCATGAGCTGTGCCACATAAACACCTGCACAGTCACAGACAAGAGCTGGGGAGATCTGTATCTACCAGCAGCAATCATGCAGTGTCCTGGTGAGTACAGGTATGACACAGGTGATGGTGGTTTGCCTGTAGAGGACAGTTCCAGCTACCCAGCCATCCTTCATTCTCCACACACCACGCAGGAGACTCAGCCACCAGCTGCTTCATTATTCTAGATTCTTTCCAAAAAAAAGTAACAACTCATGTCAAAAAAAAAAAAAAAAATCAAAATAAACAAAAATATTTTTGTAATACTTTTTAAAAGTGTGTAACTTAATAAAACACCAGCCCTTCGCATGGTTTCTGCAACCCAAACACTACAGCACTAACCACCTGAAAATGGGATTAGTTTGCTTTGTTTGCCATGAAATTTCTCACATAAAGCAGATTGTTGAGATATCTTTAGAGAGCTGCTGTTAGGGCAGGGAAGAGAAATAACCATACTTTTTAGATCCTTGACAGAAAAGTTCCTTTGAGACTCTCTCAACCTACAGAAATGATCAATTTTGCAAAAGAACATTTTACAGAGAGAAATGGAGTTGGTAGCCCTGAAAGCACTTGCTTTCCGCAGCCGCACTTGAGACAAAGAAAAATAAACCCCAAACTCCTCCCAACCTCCTTTCCTGAAAGATGCCAACTCAGTGGTTTGAACCCTGCTGTCAGCTGAAAGCATCACCTCAGAGACGGTCATGCCAACCCCCTGTAGCCCCACGAGCCTTCGGTGCATCCCTCTCAGCAGTGCCAGTGACCCATCCCCATGGCCCGCCTGCCCCAAAGCCCAACACTTGGTGGCACAGGCAATAGGTCAGGACAAACTTTCCTCATCGAGCTAACAAGCCTCAGGGCGCTGCTCTCCTCCATTGCTGGCTCAGTGAGGAAGGAACACGGCGAGGCTGGGGTTCAGGCTGGGGCACAGGCAGCCACCCTCCACATCCCCACTCCTCACCCCCTGGCATTTCTATCATACTAGGCATCTATTAACTTTTCAGTCTGCCTTACACCTAGATTTCCCTAAAAACTACCATGATCAAAATTACCATCTTAAGTGATGTGAATTATGGCTAACACTAGTCTGGCAATGCCTTCTATAGAATTAAAAATGCACAGCTGTGTCGGAAGTGGGGGGTTTGCAGCCTGTAGATCGCAGACTGTTATTACAGCGTGATTAGCAGACACAAGCGTTCCTGAAAGTCGTCTGTCTCCACACACTGAGGATCTCAGTTATCCTGACGGATCCCAAGCACCCCAACAGCTCTTCGCTGCTGGGCTGGTCCTTTACCAAAGCCAGCAGACTTCAGCACAAGGGAGTAACATGCTCACGAGCATCCATCACTTCAACACCTTTTTATGAAGCTAATAAAATTAACCCATCCTTGCCGCCATCCCAAGACAAATGCATAAACCACAGTCCAGAGTTGCCATCAAATACCTAAATAGGCAGTGAGAAAGGCATTAAAAACCCCGTGGTGCTCTGATGCCTGCATAAGCACACGCCCACTGTGCAGTGGTGCTCACAGAGCCCCGGGGACATCTCCCATGCCTCGCCGTCCCCAGCAGCCTTACCCCTACCCACTCAGAGCTCGGTCGCTCTTCTCCATCCTTCTGAATGAAGCTGAAATGGAGATGGATATTTCCATCCCACAGCAGCAGCCGCTGGCAGCCCCAGCACTCCCTGGGAAAGCCACTGGCCCCAACCTGGAAAACACAGAGTAGGAGGCTCCTGCCAGAGGTTGTCTTCTCCACCTCAGCAGTATGACAACTGCTTTCATGAGGTCTTGATCCACACTGCACCATTTGCAGGTACCTGTAAGCAGAATTTACCTCAGGCAGTCGCTCCAAGGCCGTGGCATCCTAGGAAAGGACCAAACCTCTCTTTGCAATGCCTTCTTAATGTTACCAGCTGTTTTTGGAAATACCCAGAAGCATAATACTAATCAAAGAGCAAATAACAGCAAAGTAAGAGTAAATAAGAGCAAAAAGCAAATAAGATGTCTTGAAAAAATTAAAAAAAAAAATTTAAAGGAAAAAGTTTTGTAGGTTTAGGGAGATTTTCTACTCTTACTACATCAATTTCACAGAAACTATCCCCCCTCTCTTGGACCCTTCGAAGGTTTCAGAAAACATGCCTTCTGGCAGGATGAAACTGATCTTCTGACCCACGAGAAGAGCCAGTGATACTGTGGGGCAGCAGACGGCCATGCCAGGCAGCCCCGGCAGGCACTGAGGCCACCTTCACCTGACTTCCACTGCCAGGGGACTGCTCTGACCTCTCGGCCACAGGCTGCTGGGGCCAGGATGTGCCCCTCCATAGTTCTGCTTGAGGCTGCTAAGAAGATGTGGTTTGGCTGCCAGCAGCAGTCGGGGTGGGGACTGGTGAGGGTCCTGGCGTGGCACTGGACAGACAGATGGACAATGACTCTCTGCCACTTCTCATCTCAGTGCTTTCTTAAAAAATATGCAACCAACCAACAACACTAATCCCCAAGGCCCCAGCATGATGCCGCTGAGGTCGTACAGCCTTTCTGCACCTCACTTTCTGTCATGAAGTCTGGTTCATTGTGAACCAGGGCACTGAAACAAAATGAAAGGCAAGGGGAAAGCATCGCGCAAGGTGGATTATATTTACTTTTCAACACATCCCCCAGCTGCGGATGTCATCACAGGTCTATTACTTTCTTTCCTCTCTCCTTAACTGTTCCTAGCTTCCTTCAACAAATCAAAGTGTTTTCTTGAAGGGTGAGAAATCTCAGTCTCGTATACTAGTTTAAATTGGCAGGAAGGGCTTTAAAGGAAGGAGAGGAATGTTTGATCAAGTAAGAAAATTCAACCAGAGAGAGAGCAATGTCCTGTAGGGATCTAGCCAGCAGAAAGTTCATCATTAATTTATTTGTCTTTTAGTATCGTTAAAGTATGTCACATTATTCCTTTTAAACCTTGCATTTCAGATTGTCACCCTCCAGTTAGTTACCTGCTTGCCCATAGTAATAAACATGTTGGAAAACATCAGACCCTCCTCTGCCAGAACCATGATTGATAACTGGTTTCCAACACAGCAGTTGCTACAGTAGCACTGTTGTAGCTCTTGCTGCCCAACAGATGTAAGCAATAACTTTTAATTTTAAACAACCAAGCTGTGGACTGTTCATCTGCTAATTAATTTTCAACACCACAAGATGTCCAGTCATAGAAATTTAGAATAATTTAGGTTGGAAAGGACCTTTAAGATAATCGAGTCCAACTGTTAACCTAAACCACTGCCAAGTCCACCACTAAACCATGCCCCTCAGCACCACATCTACACATCCTCTGAATACCTCCAGGGATGGTGACTCCACCACTTTCCTGGGCAGCCTGATCCAGGGCTTGACAACCTTTTCTGTGAAGAAAATTTTTCTAATATCCAATCTAAACATCCCATGGCACAACTTGAGGCCAATTCCTCTTGTCCTATTGCTTGTTACTTAGGAGAAGAGACCGACCCCCCACCTCACTACAACCTCCTTTCAGGTAGTTGTAGAGAGTGATAACATCTCCCCTGATCCTCCTTTCCTCCAGACTAAACAATGCCAGTTCTCTCAGTTGCTCCTCATAAGACCTGCTCTCTAGACAATTCATCACCTTCGTTGCCCTTCTCTGGACAAGCTCCAGCACCTCAATGTCCTTCTTGCAGTGAGGGGCCCAGAACTGAACCCAGTATTCAAGATGCAGCCTCTCCAGTGCCGAGTACAGGGAGACCATCATTACCCTAGTCCTGCTGGCCACACTATTTCTGATACAAGGCAGGATGCTGTTGGCCTTCTTGGCCATCTGGGCACAAACTGTCTCACATTCAGCTGGCTGTTGATCTACACCCACAGATCTTTTCCTACCAAGCAGCTTTTCTAGCCACTCTGCCCAAGCCTATAGCGTTACAGTCCCCGTGTTCAGATCCATCCAGTTTGCTGAACAGACATATTGTACATTGTACACAGGGGACACAAACAAGATTCACAAGCTCCTTCATCTGTCCCCTAAATACCCAAGCTCATAACAACAGCAGTGCTACAGAGGAAAAGACCCACAGAGAGAGAGAACTGAAGCGAACACAATACAAAGCCATTCTTACCCACATCAGTCCCCACAGTCTAAATGCATATGCCAGTTTGGAAAGGACGGGGGACTGCCTGTAAGAGGCATCATGCAGGCAGGAAGGGCAAGTGATGCAAGCAGTAGCCCATCAGCACAACTTCACGTATGCACAACACTATTTAACACAGACTGCATTCAGAAACATCACTAGCTATTTTCACTGCTTAGATCTGCTGTTACGAGTGACACAATTTAAAGCCTCCCAGTACTGCTGTTAGGTTTGGCCCGGTCTCTCCAGCTTCAGCCTGATTTCCTCACCACATGACACAGCCCAACAGCAAACACTCTTTTCTCCTGCTCTGAACTCATTCCCTCTTTTGTTTCTCTCAGCCCCCAAGCTGAAAAAAACTAACCAAACAACTTAAAATGGCAAAAAAAAAAAAAAAAAGACTGATGAAGGCCAGCTAGCGAACTACATTTTGCTGTTATAAAAATAAATACAAGAGGAAGGGTTTTCCCTTTTCTGGCTGTTTAGACCATTCCTACTTTTGGCTGTAAGCACCGACGTGATTGCAAATTTCTGCCAAACACGGCAGCCGTCAGTGCAAAAGTGGTACAAGGAATGAAATGAGCACAGGGTGTAAATATGAAGCAATAAATCATTTTGCTCCTTTCAAATAATTGTGTCTGTGCTTCATTTGCTCATGAAGACCAGCACCATTAGGTGTTATTGAGTCTCATTTTCAGTAAGAGTGTCCATGTGTCTGTATCTGGAAAGTTGAGTGAGATGTACCTGGGTCACCAGCCCCTACATTTGTGCCAGGTGACCTATTTTCAGCTACAAGTAATCAAGGAGGCACAAAGAGATTGTACGAAAGGTTGCCCGTAGTCCCCTGTACGTTGCTGCAAGGTCCCGCTTGGTGCTGAGCTGTCGCTGCTCTCCTCGCTGCAAACTCCCAGAGCAGCCTGTCTGATGCACTTGCTCCCTGAACACACAAGCCCAGCGCTGGCACTTTGATCCCTGCCATGGTCCAGCACTGGTGGCTCAGACAAATGCAACTGAAAAGCGAAAGTCTGCATATACCAAGCACTGAAAAACAGCATCTGACTCTGAGGACTGGAAAGGCTTGTGGAAATCTCTGAGGACTGGAAAGGCTTGTGGAAATCCCCACGAAGCAGTTGTTTTTGTGGCCATTTCTCCCTGTTCTGGGGATAGCCAGCACAGCCTGGGCACTGTGTCTGCTTATTCTGTTAAGAACCCATAACTCTGTGCCCATCCTTCCCCTCTGGGTACAACTTTTTGTTTGTTTGCTTGTTTTTAAGGCAGAGAATACAAAGGGATGGAAGAAAACTTTCTCCTTAGAGCCTGCCAGGCTGATGGTCCCCCTGTCCTACCAATTTATCACCTTCCCTGCAGTGGTGCCTGCATTCAACATTGATTTGTTACACCTCTGTGTTCACAATCTAAACAGCCTGCGATGTTTTTGGAAGCCAAAGCAATACAGGTTCAGACGCTGAATGTGTGATTCCTCCAGATCTAAGTGCTGTATTTGAATTAAATTAAGATTTGGATTCTGCTTGCACTGGAATGCATCCGTAGCAGCAGCAGCTTTTTACAGCTTTCTACCTGATTCAAGATCCAGGGCATAATTACATTCCTGAGAGTGAATCCCGCTACTATTTGGATACACCTTTGCCACTAACTCCAGAAGGAGCAGGTTTGAACCAAGGAAGATAAAGTGCAATTCACATTCTACTGTGATGAGCTATTCAGGAGAAATGCACTTTCACCCTCTAAAAATCAGACAAAACCTGATTTCATACAAAATTTATCCTATCCTTCCACATAACCAGTAACATGACATTAATTTCTTCTGTCTCCATATATTTAATGAGGGGGAAAAAAAAAGGTACATGTGCACACCCCTTTCTCCAGTGCTCCTTATTATTCTTCCAGAACAATTCTTCAAAGCTGCTGAGATCACTGTATGTTACCTCCTTTTTGAAGGATCAGATACACTGCATCAAAAAGCACGCAGGAAAAGTTCTAGGGCATGAAACCAATTTTTGCGCACTTTTATCTGGGTCAGCTTTTCTATTGATTCTGCAAATACCATACCATTTTTTTTTCAAGCTAAGGGGTTTTTTAGTTTAAAAAGAAGAACAAGAGAACATCAGAACTTAAGTCAAACATCCATCTGAGACAAGGATTAGTTTTGTTGGGTGACTCCAAATCAAAAAGGTAGGTTTTTTTTTTTTTTTTTTTTTTTTTTTTTTTAATAAAATCAAACTATCAACTTTGAAAGAGTATCTGGATTAATTTCTGAATTCAGTAAGTGCTCTCTTTCCACGCCACTTCTATTTTTATTAAATACTATTTAATGTCTTTGTTGTTAGGTGTACAAAACTTAGCTGACGACATCTAAGAAAGATAACATGACACAAACACATTAAAAACACTCACACACATTTTACCATTAATTCATCCTCCCTTTCTCTGCCCCTTTGCCATGAACTATTTGACACAGCCTCCAGCTTTGCTTTATGTCATTTCATCAACCCCAATGTGTGTCTTGAGGCACTCTGAAATAGAAATAATAGGTAAGAACTGGCCTGAGGTGACAACAGGCTGGATCCTGTTTTCGAAGGAGGTGACTTGCTGCAGTCATCTTGAAGACCTCAGATCAACTTAATTTGTACACGCAGGTGGAAAATGGAGAAAGGACACTTCTAGGAGGAATCCTAACAACAGTTTGTAGCAGGAATGACTCAGAATATTTGCTTGGAACTTCAAAGGACAGCAGAAAAAATACATAAAGTAATTGGGAATTCTGATTAACTTTTGGTGAAACTGAAGTGCTTTTTCAGTATGGAGTCCTTTCTTCTCTGAGATGCTTTCTGCATATTTTGGTGGTGGCATGATGCTGAGAATAACAACACATCGCTCAAGAGCCTGAGTAGCAAGTGTGCTTCTGCTGGAAGGTGGGCATCTGCTTTGGCAAGACCTCGTTTTGCAGGGACATGGGCACACGGCGAGTTGAGCCATTTGCATGCACACTGACGAGTCATAGCTTGAGAGGGGTCTGACTAAGCCAAGAGTTTCTTTCCTGGCTCTGGGACACCTGTCTGGCATGCTCAAGATCCAGAGGATTGTCAGAATGGATCTCTCAGCCTTTTTATATTCCATTTTCCCAGTCTCAAGAGCTGGGATGGTAAGCTGAGTAATAGTTTACACCAGACCAGTTGTGTAACACAGCCATGCTTAACAGCTTAATGATGTCTGATATGTAAATAATTAAACTCCCAACATTTTTCTCACCATGATTTTAACCAGTTAAACCTTGTCTTCATTAGGGACACTGTGCCAGACCTGCGCCAGGCTGCTGGAAGCTGCCTCCAGCATTGCACAACTGTAAACAAAGAGCTGCAGACAAGTGAGCTGCCCTCACCGTGGCAGGGCTGGAGGTCCCCTTGCCCAAGGGTGACCATTGCTGCCCTCACCGTGGCAGGGCTGGAGGTCCCCTTGCCCAAGGGTGACCATTGCTGCCCTCACCGTGGCAGGGCTGGAGGTCCCCTTGCCCAAGGGTGACCCTCCTTTCGGCACCCTGCACCATGCTGGTGCTGAAGTGCTGTTCTTAATATACTTCTAATTGCAAGAATTATTGCTATATTACATGCCAACTTCTCTCTTCCCCGGTGATTAACTGGTTGTCCAGAGCTTTTGGAGAGAATGCCTTGAAAAATAAGAGCAGGGAGGCCTACGTTAAATGGGGAAATGAAAACACTTCACTAGCTACCCTGAAAATCTAGGCCAGGCTTCTCTCAACCAAATCTCCAGGTATCTCTAAGGCAGTAACAGTTGGCACGATTCTTAAAATACGCAGAGGCTGCTGAGAGGCTGGCACACGGCGCTCGCTGCGCTTGGAGCATTAGCGGTGAATTTTAAAATCAGACAGATATGATCATTTTCAAAAGAAGCTTCCGTCAAACGCAGGGCTGCTGGCTGAACCCCTTCCCTGCCTTGCTCTCCCCCCGCTGAACACACCGAGAGGTCACCTTGGACAACCAGCGGTACCAACCCTGGTCCCAACAGAGGTACCAGTACCTCAGCTACAGGGCCAGATTCAGCCAGCGGCTGTTGCAGCACAGAAGCAGGGTTGGAAACCCCACATTTTTGTGGCTCCTGCCCCCCTGCTGCCAGACTGCTCCTTCCCCAGGGGCTGGGCTGTGGTGCAGGCCATGCTGGGAGGTGCGGACAGCAGAGGGAAAAGGGAGGAGCTGAGCAGGTTCAGCTGCCTGATGGACCTCCTTGCTGGAGGAGGCAACTGCAGAGCAGATTTTAATACAAACAAATATCCCACCCGAACAGGACAGTTTTCCTAGGGCTGCATCCCAGGCCCTCTCCTTCATCTGCTCCTCTCATGTTGGAAACGGTTCATTAATGAAGAGGAGATGAGCTCTGCCCACTGTCCTTGCTCTGGTTAGTGACTGTAAAAAGGAAGACTGAGCAACCTGCAAATACCTTCCCCTCCTCTCTCTCACACCATGGGGAAATGAGGGTTCCTTTCCTTCAGCTGCCTTCCCCACCTTCCTACCAAGTATTAGAGCATTCCCCCATTGTAATAAACTTAATATGGGAAGGGTTTTCATCCTCTTATTATAGATGAGGTATAGCAAGGACAGTAGCTTGTGTTTATTTATGTTATTTCAGTTTAAATTAAGGCTGTGGCTTCATGAGATTGCAAATCCAGCTTTGTGGCAGCCGCTACTCGTCTGAGACCACCACGCCCCAGCAGTGCAAAGTGCCATCTGGGTACAACCCTTCAGCAGACCCCCCAGCACATCACCCCTGCAGTCACTGGTGGCTGCTGCTTCTGTAGAGGGCTGAGGGGTGCTGACATAGCCATGGGAGTGGGGTGGGCTCTGCCTGCCATCACCACCAGCTCACCCTGTACTGCCACCCACCCCACACCCTTGGATGTATGTTTCAGCCTGCTTACTAACACCTCCTAATTTAAATATTTAGGCCACTCTACAACAAACATAGATGCTTTCATGCTTGTGCTCTTGCATGTGGACTTCAATAAACAGGTTCTAGACACCTGTCCCACAGCAGGTTCTAATATGTGGGGCAGCTTATCCTCCTCGACAGAGCTACCAGGCAAACAGGTTAATGTACAAATATGCTGAACCTGAATGCACTCTCTCAAACTGGATTCCTAAATGACTATGGGGAATGCAGTCAGAGGCCATGACAGAAAGCAACTGGTAATGCTCAGATTTATATGGAATCATAGAATAGTCTGGGTTGGAAGAAACCTTTAAAGGTCATCTAGTCCAACCCCCAACATCTACACAACCTCTCAGGGAGTGAAACAGTGGCTTTGAAGTATTTTGTACACAGCAAATTGAGTAAACACCTTTAATAAAGCTCAGTAACCCTCCAAATCCAGGCAGGGTAGTTACATCCCTCCTTAGCCTGTCCTTCATGTGTCTTCAAAGTGGTCTGTGAAAATGGTTGTAACTTTGACACTCAATTTGTTCCCCTCGCAACACTTCATGACAACTTCTGAATAACTGGGAAGCAGCAAAGCAACATCAACCAGAACCTCCTCCACTGTCCAAAGACAAACTGCTTGGATTTCATTTGTATTTACATGCTTGCATTTTCCAGCTTAAATGTGTTGTCTAAGCAAACACCTCAGCCAGAGTCTCCACTGCCTTCATTCAAACTCAACCATGAGCTCTCACATCTCCCACTGAAACAACCAAGACCCCACTTAGGCCCTGAAATCCCTTCTATTTAGAGCACTATGCCCTATAAGGAGCTGTGTAATGCTCTGTTCAAAGAGGAATGTGCTTAGAAAGTTTCTTTTTGATGGAAACTGTATTTAAAAAATTTTTCTACTGTCTTTGGTGGGGTTTCACATTTTGCATATGTGACAAAGCAGGAATCATCTGCAAAAATCCTGACTGTGAAAAACCACTCCAAATCTAGAGCATCGATGGACCTCTAGAATCAAGAAGCTCAGATCTCCTCTACTGTTAAAATAAAGGCAGAATTACACCCTGGAAGCTTAAGGTCACTCCTCAGTTTGCAGCAGAGCCTAACTAGAAATCTGTCAAGTGTCTAGTCCATACCTCAAGTAGCCTTGTCAAGAAGCAGCCAAGACAAGGTTTTGTTGTCAGAGAATGTAAACAAATAGCAGGCAGTGCTGCTCATCTATCTCAGGTTGGTGCATATAATTTTAATTAAAGCATTTATGTAAATACAGATGCAAATTAGGTTCAATATAGCATCTGGTAAATTACTATCAGAGCCCTGAGGCTACTGGCAAATTATCAGTATGAGCTTTCATGATGTGAAGGTACCAAATCCAGTGTTGGTCCAGACACTTTATATTTTATTTGTCTTAAACTAGCAGTAAAACACCATATTGGTACATACATAAGAAATTAAAATAGTCTTCCATTTGGAAAAGAGCTCTTAGGATGTAAACCAACATCATTAAAATCCATCCTTTAGACAGCCTAAGTCTAGAAAGAAAAAAAAAAAAACCTTTTGCATTTCTATAACACCTATCAAAGGAACTCAAAGTGCTTCTGAAATGTTAATTAATCCATACTCTCCCCAAGGGAGATCTATTTTAAAGACGGTTATATGGAGTCTGCATTCATCTCTTGTTTGCCAAAGGCTCGCAGGAAGGAAAGCCACAGAGATCAAGTCTGGACCTAGGAGCCTTGAATCCCTGCTCCTCCACGTTCTCATCACAAGACCTCCCTCCCCCAAAATCACAAGAACTTGCTCACACCAAAGAGGTGTGAACCATTTTGGCCTAGATATCACTGCCTCAAAGTAGTGTTAACTTCAAAACCTTGTTAAAATTGCAAAGGTGGTTACATGACAAAAAAACCAAGGGAAAACAAATCACAAGGGGAGAACCCCTCCCAACTTTTGAAAACTGAAGGAATCTTTAGATCACGCCGAAAGGATCCTATCTTTGGAAACTGAAAAGGTATGAACAAGGTAATGTTCACAGCAATATCAGTGTCAGCTTCTGCTGATTATTCCTTCCCTTAAGGTGTAACTCCATCTTTAGGGCCTTGCAAGTAAAGATCGATTCCCCTTCTTTCCAAACCCCCCACTAAGAACAATGCTTGGAAAGAGGCAATAGCTCCTAAGGCTTAAGAGCACACTTAACATCATCAACATCAATGATGCTTAAGCACATGCTTAACATTTTCCCTGCAATACTCTTGCAAATTTCCCAGAATATGAATTTCCCGCTGGCATTGAATGAAGCGAAATCACATTTCCAGTTTATTCAGAATGGATGAAGAAGTTGACTGGAACCAGTTGTTATTGTTGACAAAGAACAGGAGAAGAAAACGCAGTAAGGTTTGGAGTCACAGTGACAAAACGTGACACATACGTGACATATCATTACTATGACAACATTGTTTGGAAGACATGTGTAACCAGCATTTTGTAAGCATATGGTCATATACTGGCCCCTTCCTGTGCTCATAATTAAAAACAAAACAGAGGGACAGAAGCTAAAGGCATCAAGCCACAGACTGGCCTGTTTGCATTCCTTTGTCCTGATATCAGTTATAATGACTGCACATTCATTTAAATGCTTTGCTTATTGACTTGTTTATTTTGTCTTTAGCATTTTGCTTCCAAAGAAAACCCCAAACCCAATAAACAGGTAAAAAAGAGTAAGTGTTGATTTTGAATGTTGGGATGCCAGTGTGAATTCCTATAGTAATGGTGAGTTCCTGGCTGCAGGGAGAGTGTGGAAGAGAGGGAACAGGGAATGGAGATGTAATTAAGGACATTACACTGAGGTCCCATGTCCTGTGATCTTTTAGAACAGGCTAAATGTGAGAGCTTCCTGCCCTGGAAGCCAGGCATCCCTGCTCTCCATGGCTATGAAGAGAACTGGCACATACATAGAAAAAATGCTGTAATGTTTCAGGCTCAGCTCCTCCATAGAGGGTTTGCATCTTGACTGGACCCTGTTCTAGCAAAATCATTTTCTGGGTCCCCTTTGCAGGAAGAAAAAATGCTAAGTTTCACCAGAGGGGTTGGTAATGAATGTTACAAAAGATGAGGCACGTCCCATTATTATTTTGGGAGAAAACTAAGATGAAATCACAGCCTCGACACATATTTGTTTCAGGTCAGAGCCCACATTCCTCATGGAGGCCAAGCTGGTGATCTTGGTGCTTTCTTGTTGATAATCACATCTTAATAGACTTTCAACTGATCTGAGACTTAACTGGGCAATTCCAATAGGCCGAATGATTGTACTGTTTTTCCAAAGGCGATATGCATCACTGAACATACAAGCAAATATATAAGTAAGAGAATTACTTTATTCCTCAATGCTTCTACACCTAATTCTTGTAATAAAACATTTCTGTACTAAAAATACTGTGATGGAAAGTATGCAAGCAGATACCAGGTGGTTGGACTTTAAGAGACACGGGATTAAATAAGCACTGATAAACCACTGTTCTCTGCTTCTCCAGTGAGGCTGGGGGTGACCTTGAGGTGTTTTTCTCAAGCAAAGAGTTGTGTAACTCCAAAAGGCTGGGGAGGAAGAGAGAAGCAGTATTTCACCAAAGGACCTGTAGTAGCAGTGTAACAACATACGGTCTCGAAGGCATCCAAGGATTAAAACTCAGTGTGGAAAGACAGAGTGGGTGATAAAAACCCAACAGAGTTATGCATCTTTAAAGACTGGGAGGGGTGAAGCTGTGCTAGGAAGAGGAAAGGAGGCTGCTCTGCCCAAGAGGTAAAGTTGTGCCTCGTTTCCTCTGTCTGCAGATCTTTCAGACTTTTTTGCATTTTTGCATACTTTCTACTTTTGGATCTTGCGACATCGTCCAGCATCAGATGGCACACAGCTAGAATAACAACCACCGTGCCCCACTCCAGAGCATGGCAAGAACACCAGAACCACCCCACAAAGAAGGACAATTAACATTAAAAGGCACCTTTCATCTTTGTTTTACTGAGGAGGATCTGAAAACACCCCTTTAAAAATTTACAGGAACTAAGACCCCAGAAATACTCCAGTAGCAGATGAGAACCCCCGTAACCTTGTTCAAAAGCCACATGGCAAGTAGGGCTACTGCAGCAAAGTTCTGGTCTACAAGAGCCCAGCATCATAGGCTGGAGAAAGGGTGGCTTCTCCAGCACACACGTGCCGTGCCTCAGGGCTGTGCCAGCACAGCCGTGTCACTCAGGAATCACACCTCTCCATGCTTTTTGGCCAGTACAGCTTTGCTGGCAGAAGTCTGTAGTGTAGGCATAGCTTAACCCCGAGCTATTTTCAGAATAAGGCAAGATCTGAGCTAACTTCCCAGAATACATTACAACTCACATTATAATTCAAAATTCAGCCTTTGTGCCTTTCCACACAGAGCTGTTCAGTCCACTGGAGGTGAAGGCCATCAGATGCTGTGGAGAGTCAAGATGCTGATGCCATGGTTTATAAAAAGCTTGACAGGAGAGTTGTGATTGATAGGCAAACATGAGATGTTTTGGGGCTCATTACATCACGTTAGTCCAGGAGGATCTAACTACAGGGGCATGGCAGTCGCAAGGCAAATTTGCACTACTTAAGCCAAGGCAAGCACAATATATAAACAGCATCAGCGTCAAAAATGAGAAACTAAGACATCTCAAAGAAGGATTAAATAACTCTACTGAAAAGGCCAAGTTTAGCACATCTTGCAGGGCAGCTTCATGCCAGACTCAACCAGGAGGCATTTTATTTGGCTGGCTGACCTGTTCCCCCATTTCTACCCAAGCAAGGGCTGGTTTTGCCCTTTCTTCCTCTTAATTTTAGGCTTAGATAACATTGTTCCTGAGTCAGCATTTATCGTGAAATCAAAGTGGCTGCTGGCTGGAGTACCCAATAATCTAAACACACATGAAACTTCAAGCTAACACTTCCAAGCCTGGGTACCCCTTCCGAGGACATGAGGCAAACACTGATATAGCTAACGAACAGATGGTTTCTACCAATAATCCTGGAGACCCATAAGTCCCAATGAACTACTGGTACCTCATTCATCACTTAGATGCCAAGACACCACTTTAAAGGCTTTAGAAACCACTATTCAAAAACGTGAGCAATCATTTTTATCTTGACAAGACATGAGTACACTGTCAGAAAAGGAAAGAATAATGAGTTGCAGTACCCTCTGAAACATGGTCAGTCCTCAGTCTGAAAGTGTTGAAATCAGGCATCTGCCCAAGACTGTGAACAGACACACTTTTTTTTTCCTTGGAATCATAACCTGCAGCTGAGTGGCATGCAGAATACACATCTGGAATTTCTTTGCTGCCAGCAGCTCTTTTAGTTCACGTTATGATGCCAAGAACTGAAAGATGATGTTTCTACAGAGAACCCCTCCCACTTCCAGTTATTTCGTAGGATACAGTAGGTTTCTACTTACTGAAAATATTAATTAATGCTGTATTTTCCCACATCACTGATACTTGATCATTGGTGCTTTCAGCATAGATAAGACACAGCCCCCAACATTTTGAATTACACTGGTCTTCCCTCTGCTCAGGAACAGAGATTTTGCAACATTCCTCACCTGTGATTCAACCCCAAATTCAGAGAGGAGGAACAGGGTCTGTTTTGGGCAAAGTGCTCCTAGCTACCAACAAAGAAATGGAGAAAGGGCTTCCAAAACTTAGGTGGAGCTTCATGCCCTTGCTGGGATGAGGGGGCAGATCTTCCATGAGGAAGAGAGCAGCTCTACATATGGAGAGGTAACAGCATCATTGGTAACTAAAAAATAATGACACCGCAGCTGTCTCTGGAAGCGCTGCATCAGCCAAGGGACAGGGACTTGATACCTGCATCTACTCACTTTCTAGCTTTCCTCAAAATTGCTTCAATATATAGTGACAAGAGTCGCTCAAGATCTGGATACTATTCTTGTAGCAGCAGAGTCCCAGAAGTCTTCCCCAGAGACACTTATGCTAGTTTTGAGGGCAAAACTGGATGGCATTTAGCATGCTGCCAAGATATTCCTGGAGATCAATGTGACAATGGAGTCCCATCAGGTCCTGCTGCAGTCATACAGAATACACTATGAACATGTTCTACCACTTACCACTTACCACCAGACCACCTGAGCAGGCTCTTCACCTTCACCTAGCAGTATGAAATTAAGCTGTTAAGACCAACCCTTAAACACTATTTTGGTACAGGACAGGACTTTGAAATTCTACCCTGGATCCACCATAACTTTGCTCTGTCAGCTAAAAGGAATAGCGTCCCTTGTAATTTTCTATAATGTGGGATAAAATATTCACATTCTGTAAGAAATGTGAAAGTTGTACCAGGGAACACTTCTGATACAGATACTGATCTATTTTGCTGCCTGGCTCCACTCTGGCATGACCCACAAGCCCAGAAGCTCAAATGGTATTAAAAGCTGGTCATTCCTGACACACTCAGCCTCTTCCAAACACCTTTTTACTCTAAAGGCCAGCTGCATATGGAAATGACATTAAACATGGTACAGACCGGTCCTCACTCCTGGAGTCATACCTGTTCTTTTTAAAGCCTATCTCCCTACTTTACCAAAAGAAGCCTCCCAAGTGTACCTACACCAGTGCTTGCTCTGCAGATAGCTGTGGAAAAGAAATATAGATTTTAATCTGCCTGTTGCACCACCAGCTGAGCTGCAGTTGGGATTTAGTGGACAGGCTCTTTATTGCTGGTAGATATAAGTGATGAGAACACAATTTTACCTCCAAAATCTGTATGGAGAGGAAAAATAGCTTCCCTGCTAAAGGAAGGAGGGAGCTAAAGTAATTTCCCTTGCAAGGGAAAGCACTATCCAGTGCTCCTCTCTGTCATCATGTAGGACCTCTGTTTGGGACTGGAAAGACTTCAGCTGATGCTTGGTGAGTGTCTCCCTCTTTCATGCTAAATAGATTTTAATAAAAGTAGCACTACAGTTTGGGGAAAAATAATTTCCACCCCCTGCTGGCTTCCCATTGCTCAACTCTAGGCAAACTGTTCAACTTTTATGACTCAGTTTCCCCATCTGTTAAACAAGAGCAATAAAACTTCCTCTGGAGGTATCATTCAAAGCAGGTATCATCAAAGTGTAACACTGGTGCTCACAGAGCACGATGCGAAGGAAAACACCACAGGAATTACAGATCACCAGTAAAGCAGCCCAGACTCTGCTAAAAAGGCAGAAGATCAGACTCTAGGCTAGGTTAGTCTGGTTATGAATCCGACATGTTACATGGGGTTGCCTGGAGTAACAGCTCACTAAGGGACCAACTGAGCCACTGATGCTTCAGCAAAACACCAGTCCACCCCACCCCTAGAGCCAGATGTGCTCTACAAGCTTGGAAAGATGGGGAAAAAGAAAAAAAAAAAAAAAAAAAAGAAAAAAAAGCAAGAGAGAAGCTGTGAGCTTCTTCATATTCATGAGCTCTTTAATAATGCTCAGCAAAACTTGGAGGCATGTTCTCTGCTGTTGCTCTTGCCCTTTTGCACAGTGAGCAAGTCATAAATATTTCAGGAGAAGAGTCCAGAAAATGTGTAAGATTGGTCCTAGCCTTTTACAGCATTAATGAGCAGGACATTAATAGTTAATGAAGCAGCTGCTGGTGATCTCAGAGGTAAAGACAAGATGAGAACAGCACTGTTTGTCCATTCACTACAACGTGATAATGCAAAGGAATGGCTTGATCCTTTTATCAAATCCTCTCCATCATGGCAAGACCTGGGAGCAGATCACAGGACCTCCAGGAGAAGCGCAGCTGACCCCCCGACCCTGCTGCTGTCACCCAGCAGGGATGGGCACTGCTGCAAAGGCTCTGAACTGACCGTTTGATGCTCCAGGCACATCCCCAGGAGTGAGAGGCCTCAGTGCTGCCTCTTACTTAAACACAAACACAACGTCCCAAATGCTTATCCAGGTAGGACCACACAAAGCATGTGTGCAGGTGCGTGTGTGCACCCGGCAGTTGGATGTATGTAAAAACAACAATAAAAAAAGTGAGGGTTTGGGCCTTTTAATGGCCTCAGCTGCTTGTTCAAAGCTGCCCCTTGAAAGACAAATTTCAGGACACAATTAGGCAGCCAGCTTCAAAGAACAGCTCCTGTGATTTCACCCTTGCATGTAGGGAGGGCTCTAGTGTAAAGGCTTTTTGCTGTACATACTCTTTTATACCCCTGAACTGACATGACCTTGCCTATACGTCTGCAGCCAGGAAAGCATCTTGTGGTAACTCTTCCTGCTGGGAGCATTACTGAGGAAGGAAGGGCATCATGCGGCTGCCGCCTGCCAGCCAGACTGCCGGGAGCAACTCCGACCCTATGGCCTGGGCAGGGGGGAAAAAAACCAGGGGGGTGGCAAGAAGAATGGGGGAAAATTTTGGATATTGCCAAACTCCATTTCCCTCCTTTTATCCCTACTTGTATCACTGATTTCTAACAGATAAGTGAGTTTGTTTCCAGCTGCCTCCACATTTGTGTGTATGTGTGTCTATCGATCCCAGCAATACATTTCTTTTAATTTGCTGGCTAAGGTCTGTCACATTTGACAGGGGTGAAAGTCTTGAAGGCAGAAACTTCCTACCAGTCTCATGAAAACAGACAGAGTGTGGAGGAGAGATCCCCATCACCAGTGCCATGAAGTGGAGAGGGGTCAGTCTGTCCCCTTTCCCAGTGCACACAGGAACTCAATCTCACAAGTCAAACACACAGGAGAACAGTTTGCACTGGTCCTGCTTGCGCCAGGAATTATCAGTCTCCTGGACTTCAGCTTATGTCACATCTGGCACAGATGGAGCTTTTTCTGCTCCACAACTGATAGGGGCCTGCACAGAAAGCAAGGATTGGTAGCAGAGAGACTCCCTGAAGACCCCCAGGTGGATATGGACAGCATAGATCCATCTTCTTCAACAACAACCTCATGACCTGAGTGGGGTTTGGATACAATCTGAATCTCTGTCTTTTATGTAAGTGTCCTTAGAACACAGTGCAAAAGTTTGCACTTCATCTGCTCCGGCTGTAATGCTCAGACCTGGCAGTCAGGAGCCTCGCACTCACTGCGAAGAAGAAAAGTAAAAGCTTAGTTTCAAAGTTACCGTCTCAATTTCAGACATGTTAAGTTGTGCAGGAGTCAAAGGCAACTGCAGTATTGGGCCCTTTGTTAAAGAATTCACCACAATTTGCCGAATCTATCTGCGAGCACTCACTGAAGAGACAAAAAAAAATCTCTATCAACACTGAACTCTCACCTAAAGAGTGAGCTTCCACCAAGAACTTCCTGGGACGACTGTCCTTCAGTTTTTAACAGAACTGGTCCTTGGCTTTGCCTGCCTTCAAACAAGGCTGCCTGCCTACCTTCAATACAGATCAAAGGTGACCTTAATAGATCCTCGCTGTATTAAGACCTATAAAATAAGTTTACTATGTTAAATTGAAAGTAATTATTGTATTCTATAATTCGATTTAAACCAATAATTTCTCAAACATGCTTCAGAAAAAAAAAAATACTACTTGGACTTAATTATCAAGTACATAATTAGCAACAAATGTATAGTGCTTCCTTTTAAAACCCATAGCATGTAACATTCCTTCATGCTTGAAGTGGAGAGCATCTTACAGTTGTTATAAACCTTGATTTAAAGACATTAATAGCTTGAACTATTTAAATCACATTAAGGATGAAACTTCACGTATGAAGAATCCGGCTAAACGCAGATGTGCTTTGGGGCTGTTCCTCACCCTCATACAATCTATTTTACATAGATATTTTAAAACCACAGACAATTTAAAAAAAAAGGTTTAATGACCAAAAAAAAACCTACTCAGCTTCAAATGTTTAATCAGCTTCCTACTAGCTGCCTGTCTTATTTTTAAAAGAATAAAGTAGTAGTAAGATTCTTGGTATTTTTCCCCCTCCTCTAGCTACATCGTAAAAGCTCAGTACTAGCTGTCTGTTAAACTTGCTGTTTCCAACTTTTTGCCTACTTATTTTTTTACCGATTTTAAAACACAGAAAAGGGACAACAGCCGTTCATGTCCTAACCAAAAATGAATCAAGCTGCAAACCCAACCAAGCCAAGTGGCCAAAGTGAAAGGTGAAGAGTGTTTTCAAGATGAATATCTATAGGTTGTAAAAGACCAGTAATAGAGGGTGGCAAATTGCAGTCTCTGCTCACTCCTGTGCAGATCAGCAATAACAAATTAAGCAGAAGATGGGTCTCCCAGCTGATCTGTGCCAGAAGCTTGGCATGAGAGCTCTTCTGGAGGATGCACAAACCAAAACCCAACGTGAAAGTGACCTTGTGACACATGGTAGCAGCCTCCACCCTAAGGTTCAGTAAAAAGAACAGGATGAGAGTGAGAAGGAACAAATAACCCCCCCATCTACACAGGTATGAACAAAATACAGGTAGATTAAAAAATAAAATAACAAACACACGTTAGATGAAAACAGGAGACAGTCTGAGCTGCACCTACTGCAGGTTACTCCTTGTGCCAGTGAGAGGCCGATAGGAAAGGATGCACTGAGTCCAAGGCAGCTAACTGAAAAATATGTCCAAATTCCAACCTTCGCTGTAGAAATTGATACAGAGAGGAGGCTCAGGTACCAATTCAGCTTTCCTGTGCAAATACACTGTTTCCAAAAATACAGGAAGCTACACCTCACACAGATGCACACAAAACAGATAAAAGTTAAAAGTACAGTGGAGGCTGGGTGGTAATCTTCAGCCCCTTTTGCTGCTGGCTACCTTCTGTAAGTAAAGCAGCCTGCAAACAGCCACAAATTCTTTGCCATACAGTACTGCATACTGTTTACATCACCACCGACTTTGGATGCAGCAGTGCTAATGTTTAATACACAGTATTCTCCTTGCAAAGTACCTCACACACTTTTCAAGGGGTGCTTTACAATTACTAGCACCTTACAAAACAGGTCCCTCACTCTGTCAAGCACCACAAAAGCTCTTTCTCTGCGAATGGAAAGGATCCTTCCCTGCTCTACGAGTCTCCTGCCACAGAAGGCTCTCGGCTGGGATGCGGGCAGAGCCCTCCGAAGTGATGGTAGGGTGGGAACAGGCAAGAGGCAGAGGAGGGAAAGGAAGAGGGTACCACAAAGAAAAAAAAAGTGTAAAACATGATCTCAACAATGTAATTCCTCCTAAACTGGGCACAGGTGCAGACAGGGTTTTGGAGGCTTTTTTGTTGTTGTTGTTGTAAAAAAACCCCACTGTATTTAAATCCTCTAGAAATGTTGTGGGAGAGCTGCAGAGGGCTCGGCAGGGAACTGGGGCCAGCTGGTGAGGAGTGTGCTGGTTCCCACTCACCCCCCACACCACATTGCTGCAGACCCTGAGGCTGAAAGCACTCGCTCTGGAGTGCTTTGCAGGGAGAACAAGATCATCCGCTGCACGCCAAGAAGCAAGAGCAGAGGAAACAAAAAGGAGTTCAGATTTCAGGAGATTAACTTTAAATCCACCAACTTGGTGCTCTGATCTTCCTCTGAAGAAGAGGTGGGGCCAGAGCTAAGATCATCCCTATGTGCAAGCTCTTTTCAGGATAAAAAAATACCTTGTGACACTCCTCTCCTGGCTCAGATGTGCACCAATTGTTCACACACTCTCCTGGACAATCACACAGAGGGTAAGCACATAAAAAAATCACAAAGAACATGAAAATAAGGTAGTTGTAGATGAGGCTAAGATCCAGGGTAACAGGACAAACAAATAGAATTTCAGTGCTTTAAGTATATTTAGGCTTTAAACCAAAATACTTTAGAGAGTTAACATTTTTTTTTTTCTTCTATCTGATTAACTGTGGATTTTGAAATTTGTGTTTGCCTTGAGCAATATTTCCCAAACCACCACATCCCCTTCATGTAACTGCAAGGCACACAGATGAGATGACGGCCAATACGCAGAGGAGGGGAGTCCTGTAAAAACTGTTTTAGAAACAGCAAAAATTGACAGGATGCACTAATTCTAAAGAAAGAGAAGATGCCAAGTTAAAAGCAGTTAAGAAAACAACTCCCTCCAAACATCATTCTTCCTCAACACTCCAATTGCTTTAAACCACACGTGGAGACTATTCCTTTCCTGTAACGGAGGATCCCAGACAGACGTAGGGAAGCAAAGGCTCCCAAGAGCAGCAGTTTCCTCTAAAACTGCCTGTGGATGACAATTTACTCATCATCACATTAGTACCTGGGAACTTCCCACCTGCAGCTGCTAAGAAAAATCCTGTAGGTCCTCGGTGGCCACCAGCCCCTGCAGCCAGCAGCCTGGCATAGCTGAGCCAGTGACTCTGCCGTGCAGCATTTTCAGGTACTTTTCTTGGTTCAGAAACCTCACATGGAGCTTTTTGAGCATCTTCTCACTGCTGGCTTCTCAAAGAAAATTAAATCTAACCATCAAAATGGCAGGAAAGTGGACCTGGCACATTCCTGGCAAGATGCTTGTACCTGAGCACAGGCTGGGGAGACCCGTGCCTTATGCTAAAGCCCATGTAAAAGGGTTTCTTGCTCTCAGAGCCTGAAAAATAACCTGACTGCCCAGTTCTAAGAGATGAGGAACAGATCTCAAAAATCTGCAACCATGAGGTCACAACTCCTCCTGTTACCCAGCGTTACACAAGGGTAATAAAAAGTAGCCTCACAAACACGACAAGCTACAAGAGATGCCATGGGAATGCTGCATGGTGACATGGAGAGAAGAGAGTGCTAAAGGACTCTAACCACCCCTGGCTGAGCAAAAGGAGGCTGCTGGCACAGTGGTCCCACGTGTGGGAGCAGCGACAGCATGGACACCCAGTCCAGCAACCAAACGCTCTTCCCAAGAGACAAGATTTCACACTGCCTTGCCTCTCAGTCATGTGGAAATAAATAGGTCTGACCCAACGCCACTCTTCTCAGAAGACCAGGAAGGTGAATTTCTTCGGAAAAATGCAGAAAAAACTCAGCCTCAGGGGAGACCGTGATCCTCTGGGATACCCTCATCTTCCACAGTTTTCAAGGAAATTGTACCAAAGCCTGGAAGGCGACAAGCACCAAAGCCTGTAACAGCAGTGTGCTCCCAGCATAGCATTTAAATAAATCCGTTTCTGGAGAGACAAAAGACGAGGAAAAACTCCCGCGGTGCCTGACACTTCATGCTGAAGAGGACGCTGAATAAAACCCCACAACAAAACATATTTGCTTTAGAGGTGGGAGGCAGGAAGAGGGATGGGGAAGGCATCTCCTCAAAAACACTTCGGGCCAGAACCATCAGGACTTTCCTTTCTTTTGTGTGAATCAGCAGTGCTTCGCCAGCCCAGCAGCAAAGCTTGGAGATACTGGTGCTGACTGCTTCGTACCGGCTTCCCCTGGCATGAGAGGACACAAAAACTCCACACGTCACTTCCCGGGGTCTCTGTCCCAGCACTCTTGGAAAACCAACAAAACTTAATACCTCCAAGCGTTCACTCTGGGATTTTCTCCTTGCAAATAAGATTTTTAAAAACCCAAGTATCCGAGGTAACATAAAGAAACTGAAGCTAATAAGCATGAAATGAGGTTTAGAAATATTTAAAAAACTAAATGTCCAGTGCTTGCAGAGTGATAAAAAGCAATACATACATCAGACACGAGGGACGGGGCACAGAGTTCTTGAGAAACACTGGTATTTTAGTAAAATGCCATGAGTGTGCCTCCAGCAGCAGCTCAGAAACTGCTTGTTCTGGGCACTGTTTAGAAATCCCTCACAATCAATGAAACTGTTTAAAAAGAAAGCAATCACATTTTTCCCCTTACAGCTTTGCTCACAGGGCTTCTTCCACCACTCAGTAGAGTGGACGAGAGGTTAAATAAGCCTGAACTCGAGGCTTCCTTAGTTATCATCATGGACTCAAACCAAGAAATAAAATCTCTTTCCATTAGTTTTCTGTATGCTTGTTTGTTTTAAGCTCCAGCGAGAGAAATACACAGTTTTAACTAGAAAACTGTGAGAACAACAGGCAATTAATGACACAAGATAAGACAAATTCAGCAGGTCATTTTAGGTTGCAAATATAAAGAAATATTTAGTATTTAAGAGGAAAAATAAGGTCAGGACAGGAGGGGGGGGGGGGCAGAAAACCTAGTGTTTCAGGCCTTTGATGTGGCACAGAAATCAGTGTGAGAAGTTCTTGTCCCACCCCTCCCGCTGCTTGCATGAAGTTAACTGTCCCCTCTGTTGGTGCCAACCAGGACAACACTGTTAATCAAATCAAAATGCTGCAAGTTAAAAAATAATACTGATACATATTATTTAAGAAAGGAGGGAGTGAAGCAGAGGTTTGCTTCTCATAAAGATTGTTTCTGTGCAAACCCACAGCTAAGGGGAGAGTGAGTGGAGTAACACAAGGGAAATAACTTTGTTTTTCAGCTTTGACACATTTTACCAGGGCAGAAGATGAATTTCAGGCTGTGGAGGAGTCTCCCACGTGAACTAAACTATGCCAGGGTCAGGTAACACCGGTCTGGAAAAAACTGCGACATGCACACAGCCACTTTGTGTTTGGGCCAGGATGTACCCACTCCTGTGCCCCAGAGCCTCTGACGCTTACTCCTGCAGGGAGGACTGGGCTGAACTTGGGTTTAACTCAAACAGTAAAAAGCCTTCCCCAGAGAGGAAAGCCAGTGAGAGCTGAACAAGTACGAGAGCAGACATCTCTGTGTGGGAACGTCTCCTGCCAGGTCTGTACCACTAGCATTTACCGTGTGGTTGTACCAGCCCAGGGCAGGACATGTCACTGATGTAGCTGTGCTGGCACAGCCTGCGAGCAGAAAGGCTGTTACACCACCCAAGGGGCGGTTTTTTGCTGATGCCACGTATCAAACTTGTCACGCAGGGTTGGGAGGATGAACCCACAACCAGCAAATCCACCCAAGGAGTAAGTTCTTGGTGTGGTTGTGGGATGCTGACTCCACAAATGCACTCATGCACTCCTCAGCTCTGGGTACCTTGTGTAATGAGATACTAAGCAGTCTGAAATATATACATGCTTGCTTTTTACCAAGGCTTGTAGTGACAGAACTAGGTGCAATGGTTTTAATCTGAAAGAGGGTAAGTCTAGATTTGACATAAAGAAAAAATTATTTACAATGAGGGTAGTGAGACACTGGAACAGGTTACTCAGTGAAGTCGTTGGATTCATCATTGGCAGTGTTCAAGGTCAGGTTGGACAGGGCTTTGAGCAACTTGATCTAGTGCAAGATATGCCTGCCCATGGCAGGGGGTGTTGGATGAGATGATATTTAAAGATTCATTTCAACCCAGACCCTTCTATGGCTCTATGATCCTACGGATGCTGGGGCTGCCCTTTAAGAAAGAGTCCTGGGAGATACACAGCCAGCAAGGTTCCTCCAGCTGTGAGACAAAGGGCAGCATGAAACAGAGAAGACATACATCATTCCAGAGCTTGTGAATAGTGTAGATGGCAGCTGAGCCTAAGGGTGAGCCTGGAACACGTTCATGCTTAACCTGTAGCCTACGGAGGTGGGGGATCTGTAAACTCCTCCTGAAATACCTGCAAGAATTAATGAGGGGGAAGCCAGTGGTGAGCTTTGCTAGATCAGGTCCCCATTGGAAAGTCTGCTTGGGGGCCACAGCCTGGAGGAGACATAAATTGTAGATGTAGCTGGGGAGGCTTGTTGCTGGAGTGACACTGAATTCCTCGCACGTGCCCTGCTTTCAGCACCTGGCATGTACCCCACACGCCAGGCCAATGTGTGAAAGGCTGTCACAACTCGTTGAAACTCCCCGCGACACACAATTTCTAACCATGCAGGTGCTACAGATCACGTTCTTCCCCTCTTGCTTCCCAACCCTTCCTCCCTTCTCCGTCAGCCCTCCAGATGGCAAATGCTCCCCTCTGCCAAGCACCGGCACGAGACCTCCCACTGCCAGCCCTGCTCGGGGCATCGCCTGCCACAGGCAGCACAGGAACATGCCCTCTCATCTGCAAACTCAAGGAGATGTTGCACCCTAACTCATGTCCTCAGCAACCAGAATAAACCCCCTCAGGAGGACTTTAAAAAAGTCCCTTCCTGGTTACCAATGCAAAAACCTCCTCTGCTTGGTGTGTTGCTGTCCTTCTGCTCACTAACAAAAACCAGCCATGTGAGGCTACTTCAGTGCTAAATACACAAAATAACTTCACACACCTCCCTCAGTTTGACCAGATCTCCCAGTTTCACCAGCAGACTTAATACTGGTCACTTTACATAAAGTCAGCTTATAGAAATTTCAGCTTTCACTTTAGAAACAGGTTTTGAGTCTCATGGTTCTTGAGAAAAGCTTGCCCAGTGCATCAGCTTATCTCCAGACCCACAGCATGTCTTGAAACAACCCCATGAGCATCTTTTTTTTTAAATCAAAACAATCAAACAAACCTTACTTGCAAAGGCATGGCAGCTTTGGGGAGGAAGGGCTGGGTTAGTGATTTTTGAACTGCCTATTGGTGGCAAGATTGGAATTGAGCTTTCTTCCCTGCATCTTCCAAGGGCCCCATTCATTCCTTCCTTCCCATTTTGCTACATGTTTGCAAAACAAACTCTCAAATGCTACCCTGTATGAGAAATATTTGTAACATTCTGGAAATCAACATCTCTTCTGGCTTTTTCAGAAAAAAATACAAACTTACTGCTGCCCTGGGATTGAGCCATATCGTGAATGACATCCAGTAAATTTCAGAACTATCTACTTTTGAGGGGTTAATAAAATAAACTAACACCACAAATATTAGTTCCAGCTGACATGACACATGTAAACACACCATGACAGAAGACCAGCAATTACTTTAATGGCTTTAACTTAAAGCTGGTTTAGGTTATTTTAATGCCTTCTTTTGTTTATGACTTACTTTCAGTATGAACAGATACCATCATACAGATATGGACATTACAACCTTCAGTTTGCACTAACTTTTAGGGAAAGAATACACTTGCTGAGTTATCTTCACACTTGAAGGAAAGTCAAAACTACAGTTGCACTCTCTCCACACAAAAAGCAAATGCATCTTTACTGCAACCTGGCAGCTGTGCTGAAATCTCAGGGAATTCAGTTGTGATGCTGTCTGTTTCTAAGTACATTCTAATCAAAATACTTTTTTGATTTATTTTCAGTGGATGTTTTCACTCCTTGAATGAACACACAGGTGAGTTAGACATGGGTCAAAATACTGCAGCCAGAAAAGACTCCAAATAATAACGCTGAGGATCATCTGAGTCAGAGCAAAGCTAAAAGGAATAAAACCCAAAGATGTCACACATGCAACAGACCAATGTCATGCCTGGCATTACAGTCTTCGTCTTGTACAAGGATGAGCAAAACTTGCTGTGTTCTCATTCCAGCCTGAAGCAGTTTGAAACTGGTTTGAAAATGTAGAAAATTTTCTTCATTTTAAGCTAGTTTTTTTTTTTTGATCTTATTTTTTTTTTTTTGGTTTCTAATAAAAATACAGTAAAACTCCCCTACCTCAACAATAAACTTGACAACTTGGGCTGCCTCATAAAATGGATTATTTATTTTACAGACACTGTCTAGAAATTGTTGATTGTAACTAGGATAAAAAGGAAAAAAAAAAAAAAGTGGTACTTTGACAGAAAGCGATTGGAAGGAGTGTGCTCCTTTCAAACACTGACAGCAGAGATGTCCTCTGGGATGAAACTCTGACAGGAGAACTTTTAGGTTGGGCAGGCAGGAAAAATGTCATTTTATGAAGGTAACCACTTGGGCTTTGGGCTGATAACTGAACTATGAACATCTATAAGTGCTTTTCAACACTGAGTTCATCACAGGTACAAGAAGAGAGGACTACCATCAAAGAGCTCTTGGCCATTAATTTCTACAGAAGCCTGGAAGGGGATAAACATGCACACGACCACCAAAATAAAATAAGGACTGGCCAACAACTTTAAAAATGCTTGGGCTTTTTAGCATTTATATTATCCCCAGTTGCTGGCCAGCACTGTACTGTCCCTGACCCTGAGATCAATTTGCAATTGTGTTTCAAACAGCTGCTGAGTTCATACAACAGACTGAAGCCACATCTACCTCAGAAAGGTTTCACTGGGACAGGAATATATTATGCTGGCAAAGCACTTTGGCACCTCTTAAAACAACAAAATTACTCCTCTACGGGTCTAATAAAACCACGGCAGCACACAGCAGCGTTACTTCCCATGCTGTTTCCCAGTAAGGCCACATGTAAGAGGTTTCTTCTAGAGACATCACACACTTGCTAGTCACACCTGCACCTGCACCCCTATCCCAGCCCCAGCCAGAACCCACAAACCCCACATGAAGTCTAATCTGTAATTAAAAAAAAAAAAAAGTATCTTATTGACCTACTATATGTGGATTATTTGTAGGTGAGCTGGATGATGAAGCAGAGAGCAGCAGTGATTTACTGTCATTTGCTGTAAAAGAATTGCATTGAGGCATTTGACATTTTAGTTCTCAGCCTCAATTTGGAAAGGTTGGGGGTTTTTTTTTGTTGGTATGAATATCATTGCTCCGCTAAAGCACATGCTAAAATCCCTTCATGGACAGCTTGATACCTGTGGGACAAAAAATATCAAATGGTTTTGCCGAGCTGAGAGCCCCATGCTGTGATCCCAGCACTGCAGAGGGAGATCCCTTCGTGCTTCCAGAGGTGCAGCTTCACAAAGCATCACACGCTCTGCCACCTTCACCTGCTGCTCCCTGTACTGCTGTCTTGGCACCGTCAGGCAGGAGGTGCCTGGCAATCTTGATCACCAAGTCACCTTCCCACCCAGCAAGAGTCCTCCTTCTCCCTCCCATTCCGACTTCTTTGGATGCTTTCCCCCTTTCTGCTCTCCACCTTCCAACCCAAACCTGAATTTCCCTGCATGGCCGGTCCCCCATAGAGTTTGAAAGGAGCACCTGCCCTGAGAGGATGGAGAGCCTCCATCGGAGAGGTGCCTGGACATCTCAGGGGATGTAGCAGGGCCACATCCCCCTGACAGTCTCTCTCTCTCTCTCTCTCTCTGGAAGGATTTTCAGGTGTAATGCGAACAGAAGGGCTGAGGAAACAGCCATGCAGAAGGATCCCCCAAAGTCAGGCAGACACATCCCAACTCCACTTCCAAGTTTTATTCCTAGCAAAGAGGGGAGAAAATTCTGTCTTTCGCTGTCTCCCTCATCCCAGAGGGAAGGAAAGAAGGGGAAAAAAAAAAAGAAAACAGTTGTGTGACAGCTTTGGAAACCGGCTAAAACAAAAGGGAAAGACACCCCTCCTGAAAAAAAAACAAAAAGAAAAAAAAAAAAAAAAAAAAAAAAAAAAAAAAAGTGTGTGCAGCGAGCCAAAGGCCGACTTTCCCCAAATCTCCCCATCCTGGGGAAAATCAAATCAAATGCCACAGGAAGGCAGAGACTTTGTCGGAAGCTGAGGGAGGGATGAAGCGGGGCGCCCGGCTCTGCCCCGCCGCGGTCCCGACTCGGTGCCGCCCGCTCCGCCGCGCCGCTCTCCGCAGTTCCCGGCAGCGGCGGGGCAGGAGGCAGCGAGTCCCCGCGACACGGCCACGGCGTCACGGGGGAGCTGATGGG
>JANVCC010000070.1:9521569-9816987 GCA_025345505.1 Todiramphus chloris collaris | reverse complement strand
AACCCACATGATCTCTGACGTCAGCGTGCGTATTTGCATACGATACCACCGCCGGCGCGGCCGCCGGGGTCCCTCGGCACGGCGGAAAGTTGCGAGCGGGGCCGTCCCCATCCATCCCCCTGCCTGGCTCCGGCTGCTCCTCCTTCGCCTCAGCCTCACCAATTTTCCATGCACCCCTCGCCCCCCTCCCCCCCATCCCCCCGCTTCCCGAGCGGTGCGCGCGTGGGCTCCGCCGGCCGCTCCGCAGCCCATGTGGTGACACCGGTGGCATCGTCGGGCGCCCCGCCGGTTTTCGTCGCGCCCTCCGTCCCGCTCCACGGGCGGAACCACACGGACACCCAGACGTATCCCCCCCCCACCCCCCCGATCCTCCGGGCGGAGCTGGGGCTCGCATAGGGGGCGGCCCCCCCAGTCCCGGGAAGTGCGAGCGGTGTCAGCGCCGGCCGGGGGGCGTATGGACCCTTCGTATAGGGGCCGGGGATGAGGACCCTCGATCCGGGATGGCGGGGTTGAGCCTCCCTGTGAGAGGAGATGGCAGAGGACGGACCCTCGTTACAGGACGTGAGGAAAGCATCCTCATCTTAGCATCACTGGGATGGACCCTCTGCTGTAGGGACGGGGAGGGCTGCGCCCCCGTTAAAGGGACGGTAGTGTTAGACCCCCGTTACAAGGACGGCGAGGGCTGGACTCCGGTTATGGGACGGCGGGGGTCGGACCCCCGCTCTGGGGACGGCGATGGGATGACAAGGGGCTGCCTGAGGCTGTGCCGCTGCCGTGAGGCTGCCCCACCGAAGCAGAGCAGGTTACCTGGGGAAGTGGGAGGCATTTCTTCATCCTCAGCTTGCGATGGAGGTTTTCCAAGCCACCCGGTTTTGGGTGGGCTTCAGGCAATGATTGCTTATTGCTTTGCAGAAGGTGGTTTGTATCTCCAAGGGATGCTGCTGTAATCTCTGCTCCCCTACTGCATGGCAGGAATACTTCCCCCCATTTAAAACTGTCGTTGAACTCCTGTGCCTCTTTGCCTTTCTTCCAAAGAGATGTAGACAGATAGGACCCAGGCTATTTTCTGTTTACTTCAATGAATTAATTAAAATAAATACTTTACCGATTGTATCTTGCTACTAGATAGCAGATCTTCCAACAAGTCCAGGCTAATGGGACTTCTGAGTAGCATAATCTCACAGTCGCTTCAGGGGTGTGCTATCTGCGATGCACATTAAATTAATATTTTCATTGTATACTTAAAGCTCCAGAGGCTTTGAATTCACACTTGTTTCGTCTCTCGCCCTGCCCCGTACCACCAGCGTGTGGCACGGGGGTCAGAGCCAGGCTGTCCTTAACCCAGCTGAGTAATTCCGTTGGGCAACATTTTGTTTCCCTTCCCCGTGTACGGCTGGGGACTGGCTTGTATTAGAGTGTCAGAAGAGGAGCTCGAAGTTATTGCAACTGAATAATCTCGGAAGAACGTAAATATGTCAAAGCAGTGTCAGGAGATTTCTTTGCAGGGATACCCTTATCTGAGTAGGCGTGTTTTTGACTGCCTGATTGAGTAGAGTCTCTGCGAGTATTTGATAACAGAATGGATTCCTTCCTCGCTGCCACCAACTCCGAGATTCCTCCTAACTTTTCTTCCTCTTTCTAGATAGAAGCTGTTAGGAAGGGACAAGAATGAGCATCCTCTTCGCACTCTCTGGGGGCTCGGAACATGACCATTAGGGCTTTCTGATGTTCATTGAAATCTGGTTTTCCTCCTTAGAGGTTGTTTGTCTGGTTTGTTTTTGGTTTTTGTTTAAAAAAAAAGAAAAAGAAAAAGAAAATTCCTTTTATTTATAAATAATACTGCATATATTTCCTTTAACTCTTCACTAGCTCTTCAGCCCTGGAAATGTTTATGTATTTTGAATGCCCGGAGTAAAAAAAACCCAAAAGAACAACTATATTAGGAGGAAAAAATACTTTCCCCAGGATACACCTTTTTTTTTCCTACTGTCTCAAATTCCTTTTCTATGATTTAGGGAAAAACCCCCCAAACAACAACCAACCAACCAAACAAAGAGAAAAAAACCCAACAAAAACCAAACCCGTCTAAGTGTTTTAGTAAGACTGTTATGGTTATGAATATGAAATATTCTTGAAAGGTCAGATCAATGTAAAATCAGGTGAAAAATCATCCGCTTGCTTTTGTCCTAATTGACGCTTACTTTAAGGCCTCTTTAACTTTTTTTTTTGCATTGCCAAATGCAAAAGGCCGTTTGATTGATTGGGTGATACGGCGGCTCTGCTGCCTTTCAAGTGCAAAAAAGGGCCGTCAATGGGAGCGGGGTCCCGGGTCCAGACTTTAAGCCCGGGTTGTAACAAAGACCGTTCTAATCTGAGGTCAAAGTGATCTCTGCACAAAGTAAGACCCCCAGCGAGGCTCATCTGCCTTCCCCAAAACCCTGGACTATGTCACACAAATTAGGAACTTTCAGCTTTCCAGGTGATTAAAAATGGGGCATAAATCGCTGTGTTTAAGATGAGGAGGATGTGGGTTTAAAATTGTAGCAGTTGCTTTTGCCATCCTGAACTAACAAACAGGACAACTTTTTGAGTGCTGTGTATTCAATGTTACTGCTAGAGAAGCTGCTCAGACCGTGTAAGTCTAAGGATGCTGACGTATGTGTGACTTTGCGCCATCCCACATCAAAGTGTAAAATATAATGCACAGGGATCTCTTCCGTGATTGTTTTTCAACTTGGTCATCAAATTCCTCCTCTGAATCTTGAGTAGTGAGACCAGCAGGCTGTGTGGCATCTCATGTGGTTAGTCAGTTAACTCTGATTCTGTCAAATTTAATGAAGTTAAGTGAAAGGATCAAAAGTTTACTGAGGGGTGGAAGAACTGTGTTTATGGTTGGAGTTTATAATTACAAAAGCCTTTATTCCTTGGGAAGTCATGCAAAAAAAAAAAAAAAAAAAAGTAACAGTGATGAATACAATGTGAATACTCTTGCTAAGTCTTGGTATGTATCTCATCTACAGAAATCTAACATTGAAATAACACAGGGTAACATAAGAAAACGGACATTGCTTTTACAAAAGATGCAAAAAGGAAATTTGCTATTTTAAATTTCTTTTGCATAAGGCCTCTCTTTCTAATTAATAACAGAATGGGAGCCACGCTGATTACAAAACACAGTGAACGTGCATGCACAATTTCCCAGGAAAGTGAGGACAGAGAACGTACTTGCTTTAAATCTGGTGCCCTCTCTGTTTCCTCTGAGCACTTTCTTTGAATTTAAAGTGACATCTGAATGATGAAGTTGCAAGCTTGCCTGTGAAATAATATCTTGGTCAGAGATAATGAACTGTGCACTGATATGTGTATATATATATATATATTTTTTATGATGAGGAGATGAGTGTCTGACATATGTATTGTCACATACGTTTCAGTCTTTTTCAGCTTAATGGTTTCTTTCCGACTATTTAAACCTGTGAAATTGCAGTCTGAGTCAGCATTACAGATCTAATTCTCTGCCTTGGAGGTACAGCTCCAAATTTTGCTCTGCGTAAATATCCTTGAAAGGAATGTGCATCCTTTAAGAGCCAAAACAGAAGCATGGAAATATAAGAACTAGAGAATCCTTTTCTGTTGAGTGTGTGGCTACATGTTGCTCATTTTTGTGCTGGCCTAATGCTGTAAGATCAAGTGGAATTTTAACTATGGGATGCAGCAGTAAATGAATGGGCTGTGAGCTTCTCCCAGGCAAGATGAACCAGTCCTAGTCTGGTAGGCCAGGCTGCTACCTTAGAGCTGGTTTCAGGAAGAACTTCAATTGCTAATTTTATACTTTGCTCCTGATACCTCTTCCACACCATTCTTCTTACCCTGAAGAGGTACAACTATTCCCCCGCTTCCACTTGGTGTTAATAATAGCTCAATAGTGGATTTAGGCTTTTGATACAGTTAACAGTAGACATGAAGGTAAATACAAATTAAAAAGAAGTCAGCGGATAAACACTGCTACATTTTTTTCCCTTCTCTTGTGCAGACCTTGATCTCTGTGCTGAAGACAGGAAGAGTTGCTTGGCGGGTGGTCAGCACATGTTGGTCAGACCAGCAGCCAAGAAGCAAAGCTCTTCAGCCTCTGTGTTTGCCACTCGCTCCCCAGCTGGTGTGGTTTGGTCTTTTTTCACCCCAGCAGAACAACTGACCAAATCAACCTTTCTCCTTTGCTGAAATACTTTGGTTTTCAATCCTATTAGTGTTCTCAGTCACCAGGGTGTGTAAATGCAAGCTGAGGTAGTGAGCACCGATGAGATATGCTGTCTGCAAAATGAGATGTTAATAGAAATGCACAGAAGAGCAAAGCAATATCAAGGCCTGATCCAATTATGAGGGTCGACCTTATGATTTGTAGTGCTCTTAAGCCAGGGGATGTTGTCAGAAGGCAAGATGCCTCCCCTTCAGGATGCAGGGCTGATGGGGCAGATTAGTTGCTAAGCCTGGATGGAGTGAATCCCCTGAACACAACCTCCCTCAGCATTTGCACTCATCGCCTGAGCTTAAGATGGGTCCTGGCAAGAGGCACGCAGGCATCTGTCTTTTTCTGCTTCAAAAACTCCAGGAGAGCTGATCACTTATCACGGGAACCATCTGGCTTATTCTTAGAGAGATCAACAGTTAGTCACTGAACGAACAAGGAACATGCTGCATTGAAGTCTGCTCTCCCCATTAAATATGAGGACTCAGCCCAAGGTCCCTGAAACACCGTGTGTGTTGCCTGCTGCAAGCAGAGGGGAGAGAGATTTAATTCTGCCTTGAGGTTGCTGAGCTGCTTCGATGTGGAAGAGAGCTGCTGCAGCAAGCTGAGGGATGCCAGCCATGGTGGCTGTGGGGATGGGGCCCTGTGGACTCTGCTCCCTCAAGGTCACCTCTGCCAAGGATGGAGACACCCAAGGGAGGAGCAGGGCTTCACCATTGCAATCTGGAAAGCTTGATGCTGCCTGCTCTGCCTCTGTTGTTTGCTGTTCATCTCAGTTCCCAGCCGCAGGGGCAATAGGTGGGACTGGGTTATTGCTCTGTGAGAGAGATGCTGAGGATGCAGGGCAAGGCCAGCACAGGCTGCTGAGTATGTCAGTGCTGCTGGGCTGTGCAAATTATCTGGCCAAGGGGTTTCACTTTTACCTCTGAGGGATAACACTTCACTATGTCCCTGAAATGATTCAAGTACAAGCACATCCGTGTGACTCTGGGCTTCTCATGTGCTGTATTAAAAAGAGCCGTAGAAGTACCAAAGCCAGTTCCCTGCTCAAAACTTCTGAAGGCAGGGCACTAGACTTTCTCTTCTGTTTGGGCAGCTCATAATTTAGCAGAGCCACAGCACCCTTTGCCTGCCCTCTGCCACTGCTATCGGGTGCTTGTGAAGGGCGGCTGGCTGAGCGCGGGTGTGCTTTGAAATGCACTGATGTGCGGGCTGGATTTGCTCACCCACTGCTGCTCTGGGCCTCCTGCAACCAGCCAGACTCCTGATTTTTTTTGGACCCAGTAGGGACCCCAAGAGCTGGGTGAACTTGAAGCAGCAGCTCAGCCATCCTCCCCTGTGGATGGCCTGCACATCCCATGTGCATCACATAACCACTGCTGAGAGTGGCGGTTTGGGGATTTTTCCTCTCTTTTTAATGTCTTTTTCTATTGCTCTTGCTAATTACTAAAGTGATTTTTAAAATTTAAATGAGGGCTTCCTCCCTCACAGCCCATCTGCTGTGAAATCACAGCACACATCCTTTGTGACAGTTCAAGCATCACCATGGCAACGTACTGTGATGTGATCAACCCTGAGTTATGACCTCACTGCGGGACTGGGCCGGACAGGCTGCTTTGGCAGGAAGAATAAAAAGCAGCTTCTATATTAACAAATTGTGATCCCTGCTACAAGCCGATGGGATTTGTCTTGGAGCAGATGGGCTAAAGCCATCCCCAGAGCTTTCTACAGGGTTTCAGTGCTAGGGTTGGGAGGGCATCTGCTTGGGAAATCATATATTTCTGAGAGAAAGCTGCTTTCTTTGAGAAGTCTTTTCCACCAGTTTATGGTACTCCTTCAATAGAAATGCTTGTTAAGACTTCCCTCCCCTGCTGTGTATCCATAGATGGAAAGTGCTGGAGACCAAACTCTCTTTTTCCTGTTTGGAGGCAGGTACCACATGGCTGGTGGCAATGCATACTTCACCTACGCTCCCCTGTGGCTTTACTCTGATGCCATCCAGAAGATAACAGGGCTGGAGGTGAGTGGTTTGGCTTTCTAAGGCATTCATCTCTCACCTCCCTGCTGAGCCTGGTGTGAAGGGTGGCAACTGTTGCAAGCCCTTGCTGACAACTGGAGTGGATTAGTGACCAAAGACTGCCCAGCAGGTGTTATATCCAGTGTTATCCATTTCCAATTAACCAAAGACCTGGTTCAGAAGGGCCCCTGGTTCAAAGTAGGGGACTTTCTTTTTTTTTTTTTTTTTTTTGTGATTCCTTTGGATTTTGGATCAGATTTTAACTGTCAAACTGAGCCTGCTCTTCCAGGAAGTCTTTTGCACGTGTAACTAATTCACAGAGACAGCTTGTATATTTATCTGTACTTTAGTATGTATTTCAGAATGTGTCTTTATCTGTCCCTTAGATTAGAATATAGCATCTTTAGACTGGTGGTGCAAACAGAATTGATGGGGATATGTATCAGTTCTAGAGGTGATAAAATTCGCCACCTCTCTGGGGAGCTGGAAAGTTAACAGGCAGCCTAGTTTGGTTATTTTATTTGTTGCTGAACAGACTTGTTGCTGTTTATGATAACTTAAATGATACGTGCCTATTGAATGATGCGTGTTAATGAAGCTGAGAGGTGTTTTGGGAAGAGTGGAAGAGAATGTGGGAGAAATTATGTGGTTCCTCAAGTGTCACACTGTGCAGAGGAGAAGCATGAAACTTTCACAGTATTAGACTTTCACATACTAAGAGGCTGTGGCAACTCCTATGTGATGGTGCAGTCTAGGGGACTGTGGTGGGTCTGTTATGCTGAGATCTGTATAGTAATAGAAGAGTACACAGCCCTTAGCTGCTCTGTTTAGATGCTTCTGTTTCTTATGATGGGGCTGGTGCATTAGGCTGACCCTCTTTGCACATCTGTTCCTCCTCTGTCCTTTTTTGAATGTATGTAATCCGTATAGCCCCAGTGTATTACTAATCAGGCCATTTCATTTTGCCCTGATGACTCTCTGCTTTACTTGTCAAGTGGGAAAGATGGCAAATGACTGCTGCAGCTTTGGCTTTAAGTCGCTTTGGAGAGACGACCTCAAAGACCTCTGTAATTTTTTAGGCTCACAACCAAAGGGGAAAAGAAGTAATCAAGTATAATGATTTCTTCCTCCAAAACTGGCTTTAAAAATAATCCCTGGCTCAGCCTGCTATGCCATTTTACAGCCTCCAGCAAGTTTTTACAGCTCAGCTATGTTCCAACCCCAGAAAATGCAGTGCAGCCCCTGAACTATTGACGTGCAAATAGCTTGTCCGTAATCTAGGAAGATTCAAGAGAAACAGGTCAAATGTTACACTGAACACTTATGGCAACATATTTTAACAGCAGAAGGATAGAAGCATGCTTAGCCTGGACAGGTTTAATGTGAAAAGCTTAAAATCTTCTCTTTCCTGAAGCTGAATGTAATTAGTTTACTGGTCTTCGGCATCGTGTGCTCATCAATAAAAATGCTTCTGGAGCTCCATCCACACAGGGATTTCAAGGTGCTTACAAGATTAACTTGATAAGTTTTACAGCATGCCCATATTGTCAGCCCCTATGGTTATCCCAATTTACTGGTGGGAAAATAGGGCTTGGGGAAACTGGAGATGAAGCTCTTCAGTGGCTTTGGCTGCAGGCAGGCATTCATAAAAATCAATACCAGCATTGGGACTCTTGCAATTTTGCCGATTTCACACCAGGAACCCGTGGCACAGACAGATCCTCTGAGTCTGAACCCACTGGTTTAGCTATGCTGCCCACCGTTCACCCCACCACTGGCACCAACAGAAAGGCTCATTTTGTCCCACTACACCTTTGGGGAAGTATTTATAAGACTGTCCTGGATCTCAGCAGTGACAATAGGAATTTTCCTGCTTTCACAGGAAAGAGTACTCGTACCACTATCAGAAATATTAAAGTGGTATTACAGTGCTCACAGAAACAAATTGGAGTCTTTACCCTAGCAGAGCTCAGCCAAGAGTTCATATCATCATCTTAGTATGAGATCTCCCATTAGGTCTGCAGCGCAGAGATTTTCACTTCATGCTGGGGTCGCTCCAGGATTTTGTTTTGCTACAAGGCCATGCTAGTAGTAACTCCTGCAAGTTTTGGAAAGCCGGATTTGCAAAGCTAGCAGCTGGAGAACATGTTAAATTACAGGTTAGGCTATGTGTATTTACTACAACTAAAGGAAATGGTTTTTTGCAATCTTGAAAAACCCAGAAAAGAGCTTTCTCAGTGAAAAATATTTTGTCACTGCAGCCACCTTAAATGTTACCCTGGTTTGGTGACAAATTTATGGTGACGTTTTTCTGCAGAGATGGTTAAACTCAATTCAAGTGCTGCTTGTAAAATACTGATTTTCCCACACTCTGAGATTATTCGGGGGAAAAAAAATAGTACTTGATTTATAAAAAACATGTGCTTGTTGCTTCAACCTCTGGGTGCATTTACATTACAAAATACAAATTAAATTTAACATCATGCAGCCAACAACTGTCTTCCATCCAGAACTGTGTAGACAGGGTGGAAGCCAGAAGTTGCAATACATGGGTGACAATATAGAGGGAAGCTTGGACAAGGCGGAGAGGGAACACACCAAGAGGGTAAATGATGAAGGCATATAGCTTTATAAAGGCATGGACGTGCATTTTGCTGGCTATGAACTGTAAATTACCATCTGGAGTCAGAACTACTCTTTTCAATATTAAAGAAAAATATGAAGATAAGGGATCTCCCTTCCTGTAACCCCTTGAATTTATTTGAAACAATTTTTGTAAGTCAGTAATAGAATGAAAAATAGGTGTAGATTTTATTCATTATTTCCTTAATGCCATAGTATCTGTACAGATCTTTCAGAGAAGCTCTGGGATCTACTGTCTGGGGTGAGGGGGTGGAGGTGGGGGTGTGGGAGAAGGGTCACTACACCTCCAGGTCCTATTCACTGATTTTACATATGTTTTAACACTTTAATGAAATATATTTAAAAATTAATGCTATGCTAAAGATGGTGTGATGGATGCTGGATTTGATGGATAGTGATACAAAAGCAGATTAATATTAATCATATCCATATAATTTAATGAAGGATATAATGCCACCTGCTGTGTGGCAAAAACAAATTACTGCTTCTTTGGTTGCTTTTGACTAGTTCTGGAAAGAAAATGAGTTTGGACTAAACTAATTTCCTCTTAATGTCTTATATCACAGAATACGTGTAATTAAAGATTCATGTGTTGCAACTAAGCATAAATACTGTGTAAAATCACATGTGGGAGAGGCCTACAATGTTAACCCACCACTTTCCAGAGGGTCCATCACCCCAGCATCTTCTAGATGGGTTCAGTAGTAGTTTTTCTTCCTTCATCAGGGACCTGTAAGACACCTTCACACACTTCCCTGCTTTGTTACAGGTACAAAAGAAATCCCAGTGGAGGCAATAATGACATTTTATTCATAGAGCAGTGCCAGATGGAGATGTATATTCATATGCTTAGCGTGGGTAGGGCACTTGGCCAGCCCAGATTCAGGGCCACTCTGTGTTGGTACATTTGCTTGGGTGCTGCACCAGCGGCTCTGAAGCCAGGGATGCTGCAAGTACCCAAAGAGGGAATGATGATGTCTTCAAGCAGACATCTCTGCTGGGTGCATACCACAAGTGCCACCAACAGAATGTGTTAAAACCCAGGCAGTGTCTCCGACCTGTTGCCACCGTGGGCCTTTCTGAGGACTTGGTGGAGTTTTTGAGTAGTGGGTTAGTTTGTAGTTCAGGACACCCAGTCTAGCCATAACTCCTGCACTGGAGAACGCCATTCCTTGCCATATCTAAAAGCTGAATGTCCTAGCTGCTGGATGATGGCATGTTATATACAGCGGACTGGAAAATGGCTGTAACAAAATAACTTTGTCCCCCAACAAAGTTAATTGAATGAGATTTAACGTTGCTAAGAGATTTGGATTGCATCCCTCAAACTTCAGGAGATTAGGCTGCTGAGAAGGAGGCACTGCAGAGGGGTTGGTGCTGCGCCAGTAAATAAAGCTTTATCAGGATGATGTATTAATATTTGGGTGTACTGTAAAATTAAAAAAAAAAAAAAAAGAGGCACGGTGGTGGAGTATTTCATCTGCTTCTCTGGCATGGAGAACCCCATTGAAGTTGGTGGATGGTAAAAAACTAATGCATCAGCAATAAAAACAAGTGATTTCAAACCAGCTTGATTGCAATGGAAAACAGATGCCTAATGCAACCAGTCCACCTTCATCTGTGGTCCCAGCAGACCTTACATGGATAAATATTTGTCTTATGAGAAGGCCCAGAAGTCCCAGCTGGAACCAGAGCAGAGTTTGATGAAGGACTTCTCCATGATGCAACAATGCTGACTCAGCAGCTTGTGGATGAATACAAGGTCTCTCTGTAGGCTGGCTGCACACAGGTTCACCATCATTCATAAACTGTGTAACCACAGTAGTGTATGACTTCACTTGAGGTAAGAAACCATGATGAAAAACTCATCCTACAGAAAAAACACCAAAATGAACCAGCTGGTACGAAGTTCAGGAAGTGGTGAGACTCTTTGTACCCTTCATCTGACATAATACGGACAGGGAAAATGCTAAGAGTGCAGCCCTGGATTGTACAGGCTGAAAAGGTGCTCCTGAGTTTCATCTAAACTTTGAACAATTAAAACATCAAAGCTGATGTAAAAGTGGATTTTTGTGAATTATTTTCTGGAGAGAAGTTAACTGTTGATGGAGCAGACGCTGAAGATAAGAAACAACAGGATGGTAAAGAGGAATTTCCTGTTGATTGTGTGATATGTGTCAGGGTTAGAAGAAATGTTTTCTGAGCACAGATGTGTGAAAGGTTTGAGGCCGGCCCCTGGCAGTGTTCCTGCTGGGTCCTGACTTGCTCACCACTTGCTGATTCTCACTTTGGAGATTTAGGGAAAGTGGATCTGGTGCTGGAAACACATGAAGATGGGTGTAAAGGGTGTCACTGCTCCAGCTACAGCTAACCTGAGTCTTATCAGAAACTTGAGTGGTATTCTCATATGAGGACCACTGCAAGTGTGGTCCATCTGGTGACCATATCATCCAAGTGTAGTACGTAGTTTTCTCACCATATGAAACTTGCAGTACCTGGATAGGGCATGGGAGAAAGGAGGGAATCTTGAAGTTTCATGAGATGGAGGACAGCACAGGTTGTGCTCAACCGAGCTTAGTAGTTATGATTGTAACACAAAGGTTACAGATCTCCTTTATTGCCAGTAAACAGGTAGGGCCTGGGATGTCCAGATGACATTTTTTTCCTTTCTTCCAACCTTCTGCCTACTTTCATAAGAACTTTGCTTGATACCCTGGTCCCAGTGAAGGAAAATAGCAAATATCTCATTGGCTTCAGTGGGACAAGTGCTAATTTTCAGATAGAGTGACATACTAGCCCTATGCATTGGCTATACCCTGAACTTACAAACCCAGAAGTCACATTTTCTGTATAAAGAATGGGAGTACAATCTGTAGGCTGATGCATCTTGTCTTTTGATCACGGAGGGGACAGATAAGGCTGGGAAGCCTTGTGTTGCTCAGCCCACATACAGATTCAAGTTCAGCCTGATTAAATGTTGTCTCTTATCTCCACAATGTGGAGCTGCTATGAGCATTCCCTAAAAAAAACCAACCCAAACTTCAAGAGAGAGAGGCAAAGGATTCAACCAAGTGTTTATTGACTTTGCTGCCGATAAGTGGGTAAAGATAAATATTTGTGCAATGGTATGTCCTGTTATCTCGCTCTGGGAATAAAGTGATGATTCAGTTCAAGTGCTTTATCACAGTTACACATCAGAGAAGAACTATATAGGAAGCTTATCTCAGGACTGTCTTGGCTTTTGCAGATCTGAATAATTAGGTGAATTTGATTAGTTGTAAGATTTATATTCCTTTAATGAGGCTTTTCCATGTGAATAATCAGTTCTTTGCACAGAAAAACTCCTCCCACTTCAAAATATTTTTTATTGCCCTGGGCTGTATGTGTTGAATTCATTTTTGTATCCTAGAAATGGTCTCTCTGGCTGTATTTTGAGGGACTCAGTTTGAGTTAGGACTTGCCTTCCTGAGTGCTGAGAAAATGTACAGGTTCGCAGAGAGTACTCTGTGCTGTAATACAACAACAGAAACTAGGAAGACTAAAGATGAACTCAAATTTATCCTGGTAGAAACTTTATTATAGTGAATGAAACATATCACTGAAGAAAAGACTAGATTTACCTCCAAACACCACATCTCCCAACTCCATAGGAGATCAAATGACCTAATCCTAGCAACTAAAAGTGATGTAAGGCAAGCTTCACTCCAAAAGCATTTTCTCCTTTCAATTTTCTCCATTCAGACATCTTTCCATGCTCAGCTGGCAGCATCAGCAGAGAGGGAGAAAAATAATAAGAGCAGTCACTGCCAGAGCAAAAAGGAAAGTGTGCGATCTTTTTCTGTATTATCCAGAGGGGGAAAGACAGTGAGCTGAGAAACTTGTGTTCTGAGTTTAATCATTCCTTCTAATAAGCCCCAATATTGTATTTAAAAAAGGAATCTCTAAATTGGTGAAAACAGGACTTACATTAAAAGTATTGTCTCTGGTTTTATAAAACACCAGTGGAAAGTGCTTTTGTTCATATTTTTCTCTCTCTCTGGGCTACAAGGATTGATTCGTCTGTTTGTGCACAATGTTGGTAGCTGAGACCACCACCAGGGCTGGCCCCTTGAAACCAAAGTTCTTTGTTCCTCCCCTGTTCACTCAGCTGGGAAGATGCTCACTGGCCTGTGGGGAGCTTGTTCTGTTACTAGCAGCCTCCTTCTGCTGGGGCTTCAGGAGCTGGGGCAACGTAGGGGATCGGAGAAACCAAACATTTTTCTCTGTCTGGTTTTAAAGTCACTTATGAAGGAGCTTTCGGAAGTTCTTAGTTTCATGTTTTTATCTCATTTCCCATTCGGCAGCTCCATACAGATGTGGATTTTCCAAGCCATCTGATCTATGTGGATAATAAAAGCCTACTACGTCTTTTGGGGAAAAGCTGATATACAACTGCCAACATTTTTGTAGATGTTTTCCAAACACAATTTTCCAACTGAACCCCAGTGGGTGGGCAGGCTGGGAGCTGCTGGAGAGCTGTGTGCTCATTTTCATCCATTTTTAATGTGCTTAAAAACAGAAAGAAAGAAAGTAAACAGTGCCCTTTCCTACTGACCAGCTTCTCTAAAATGATACAGTTTGGGGGCTTTCATACTGAAGAATTTATTTTCTAATAAAGTCATTATTTATATTATTTAATCTAGATGTCTGTTTTTCTGCCAAAACTTTAAAAGATCAGAAAACTCTTCTCCATGCATATAATGATGAGAAATCCTCACACAGTCTGAATCAGGAAAAGCGTATTAAAATCCTATACTGTGTTCTCTAGAAAGCACTTAGAGCTGTCAGTTCCCTTTGAAAACTGGTGGCAGTGGTAAGTGTGTAGCACGTCTAGAAATAAGGTCACGGATGGTAATCCATAAGCTCCCGACGTCACTTTCCTCTCCTGTGTTTTATGGGTGAATGAAACAAGTTGGTAATATTGCATCCACTACCTTAAAGAGCAGTCCCGGAGCATGTTTACATTCATCTAATGGGATTTGAAGTGTTGAGAGGCTCTGATTTCCTTTCTGGCACATCTGGATATATTTACAAGGTAGAAAAAGAGTGAGTGTTGAGAATAAGTGTGTTGGTTCTGGGCACCTCACTGCTGGGATTCTCCTTGATCTCCTTCTCTGGACACCTGGCTAGCATCTGAGAAACACCCAAGATGTGCTCTGCAGTGCACCATATGTCACCTTGCAGGCCAATGGGTGTTGGGCTAAGGAGGTGTACCCCCTCTCCTTCTGACATTGATCTCCTTCCATTCAAGTTTCTTCCTCTGTTTTCTGTAGTTCTGCAAGATGAAATAGAGGGATGGGAATTCCTCCCTCATCTTCTTTTTTTCTTAAGATATCTTCTCAAAAGTGCAAGTGCTGGAAGTACAAGTGCAGTCTGCTGCCAGGTCTTCATAACTGCTGTTCATGAGCTGGAGAACTTGTGCACAAGGCTTTGCATGTGGATGTAGAAGTCAGTGTGACAAAGTGAATCCAGGACTCAGCCATACAGATTTTTCAAAACCAAGACATTATTGCTTTATAAACCTGCATACAGGGAGATCCATCAGAGAGCTCTCATTGACCTCAAAAGGTACCATGAAAGCCTCAGCTCAGTAGAGAAAATGTCATAAAAGCAGGTGTCTGTTCATAGAAACATAGAATCAGAATCACAGAATGTTAGGGGTTGGAAGGGACTTATAGATATGGAGTCCAAGCCCCTGCCAAAGCAGGATCACCTAGGGCATGACACTTAGGAACGCATCCAGATGGGTTTTGAAAGTCTCCAGAGAAGGTGACTCCACAACCTCTCTGTGCAGCCTGTTCCAGTGCTCTGTCACCCTCACAGTAAAGAAGTTCTTCCTCATGTTGAGGTGGAACCTTCTATGGTCAAGTTTATATCCACTGTTCCTTGTCCTATTGCTGGGCACTACAGAAAAGAGATTGGCTCCTTCCATTTGACACCCACCCTTCAGATATTTACAGATATTAATAAGATCCCCTTTCAGTCTTCTCCTCTCAAGACTAAACAGCCCCAGTTCCCTCAGACTTTCTTCATATGGGAGATGCTCAAGTCCTTTAATCATCCTTGTAGCTATCCATTGGACTCCTTCCAGTAGATCCCTGTCTATATTAAATTGGGGACCCCAGAACTGGACACAGTATTCCAGTTGTGGTCTCACAAGGGCAGAGTAGAGGGGGAGGAGAACCTCCCTACACTTGCTGGACACAGTTTTCTTAATGCACCCCAGGATGCCATTGGCCTTTCTGGCTGCAAGGGCACATTGCTGTGCCATGGATAACTTGCTGTCTACTAGGACTCCAAGGTCTTTCTCTGTGGTGCTGCTTTCCAGCAGGGCAACCCCTCACCTGTACCGGTGCCTGGTGTTATTCCTCCACAGACACAGGACTCTACACGTGTCCTTATTGAACATCATGAGGTTCACCTTCACCCAGCTCTCCAGCCTGTCCAGATCTCATTGGATGGCAGCACAGCCTTCTGGTGTGTCAGCCACCCCTCCCAGTTCCGGATCATCAGCAAACTTGCTGAGGGTACCCTCTATTCCCTTGTCCGTTGATGAAGATATTGAACAGCCTGGACCCAGTACTGATACCTGGGGAACACCACTGGCCACAGGCCTCCAGTTGGACTCTGTGCCACTGACCACAGCCCTCTGAACTCTGTTGTTGAGCCAGTTTTCAATCCACCTCAGACCAATTGTCTATGTTGTATTTCTTGAGTTTTCTACGAGGATGTTATGGGAGACAGTATCAAAAGCCTTACTGAAGCCCAGGTAAATGACACCTACTGCTCTCCCTTCATCTACCCAATTGGTCATGGCTTCATAAAAGGATATCAGATCAGTCAAGCAGGATTTCACGTTGGTAAATCCATGTTGGCTACTCCTGATAACCTTCTTTTCTTCCATATGTTTGGAGATGGCCTCAAGAATGAGCTGCTGCACCACCTTTCCAGGGATGGAGGTGAGGCTGACTGGTCTGCAGTTGCCTGGGTCTTCCCTCTTGCCCTTTTTGAAGACTGGAGTGAAACAGTCTTTCTTCCAGACATCAGGCACCTCTCCTGTTCTCCATGATTTTTCAAAAATGATGGAGAGAAGCTCAGCAACAGTATCAGCCAGCTCTTTCAGCATACATGGATGCACCCCATAGAGGCCCCTGGATCTGTGCATTTTCAGTTTATCCAAGTGATCTCTAACCCACTCCTGACTGACTAGCAGAATGCCTTCCTCTCTCCAGTTCTGTTCTCTTACTTCCAGTGACTGGGGTTCCTAGGGGCTGTTCTCCAAACCTGCTTTTGTTCTGCTGTTGTGCATGATCTGGAGAGTAACCTGTGCACTACTGAAAAAGGAAAATTTATTTTTTAGAATTCTAATATCATGAGAAGATTTTTCTCATAGAACTTTGAAATGGCAGAGAAACTTTAAAGAGCAGGCAAGAAGACTGTTACAAGTGACCCAGCCATAATTTAGAGTGATATTTTAATCAGGCCAATAATGTTGAGGATCATGATGCTCTGTCCCTTTTTTCTTTACCGAGCTGTTCAGTTAATGGCTGGGCTAATTGGTAACTGTCAAGATTGTGCTGAACATACCGAGGGTTTCTGTGATACTGCTCTGTCCACTTGAAGGCAAATGGTATAGTTTGGGTTTCAGAAAAAAGTCAATTAGAAAGCAATTTCCGTGCATTCACAGCTTACTTGGTGTTATAGTTTTGCCTGTTGCTTTCCATGCTCCTTGCTCTTTCAAAGCTGATCTATTTATTTCTGTTATCTGCTTCGTTGTAAATGGCCAGAGAACAGACTGTCTCCTTTACTGCATGTGTGCAAAATGCCCTCCCCAGTCTGGCTCTCCTTCTTACTGGGACTCCAAGGTGCTGCTACAATTAATGTGACGATGGAAAGTTTGAATAACCTCCTTGTAGCTACCCTGAATGATGAATGTGTGTGAGGAAGTCTCCTAGGATTTTTCCTATAATAAAGCATTCTTTTTCACATTAACAATTCCAAAATAGCTGAACTTTGACTTGGACTTTTCAGTGCATGTTTCCCAGAGTGTGTGTTCACTGAGCTGTTCTACTGCTGAGAGGGAAATTCTGGACTCTGCAAGCTGTGAACGGTGCCAGGGAGCAGCAGCCAATGCGGCGGTTGTCTTTTGCTGCTTGATTTTGAGGTGATGATCTTATATGTTATTTGTTTGCACCTAGATAAACTTTCAGATCTCTCTACAGCTTGAGCACATCCCTTCAGGAAGCATTTAAAAATACCTAGTCTTGAAGATGCATATCAAAAATAGGTATTTTTAATTGGCCGGGTAGAAATTGCTTATTAAAGGACAATACTCTTTTTCCAGATGTGTCACAGTGGTGGTGGTGTAGGGATAGAGCTTGTGGAGGTTAGCAGCTTTTTAGCTTCCTTTGCATCTTAACAGTGAAGATGAAGTCTTGGAACAGGACCTTGGAGAACTGGTCTCCAAATATAACCTTACCCCATGTTTTTTTGGCAAATTACTCAGAGTAATCTTGCTAACTGAATGTCTTGTCTGTAAAGTGGGGACTGCAGACAAGGAGAGTGCCATCCTGGATTGCCACTGCTGCTTCTGAAACTGCTGTGCCACCCTGCCTTGGAGCCAGGCCTTACAAAGGTGCTACCTCCCTGAGAGGTTGTGAACATTTACCAGGCATTTTCTGAGGCAGAGCTTGATAGCTGGTGGACGGGGCTATGTGGTATGTCTGCTGAGGGGACCTGATGGAGGTCCTTGCTAGTTCTCTGCTTAGTATAACTTGTCTTACCTGCACAGTGAGGCAGATGATTACTGCAGGTTTTGATATTTCATGAAAACATTATGGACAGTAGGATCGAGTGCATCCGCAGCAACTTTGTCGATGATGCCAAGCTGTGTGGTGCACTCAACATGCTGGAGGGAAGGGATGCTATCAGATGGACCTTTTCAGGCTTGAGAGGCGGGCCCTTGCAAACATCATGAAGTTCAACAAGGCCAAGTTCAAAGACCTGCACATGGGTAGGGGCAATCCCAAGCACAATTACAGGCAGAGTGATGAATGGAGAGCAGCCCTTTTGAGAAGGACTTGATTGTTTGATTGACAAGAAGCTCAACATGGCCTAGCAATGTGCACTCGCAGCCCAGTAAACCAACCATATAATGGGCTGCATCAAAAGAAGCAGGACCAGTTGGTCAAGGAAGGTGATTCTTCACCTCTGTTCTGCTTTCAGGAGACCCCACCTGGAGTACTGCATTCAGCTCTGGGGCCTCCAACATAAGAAGGACATGAATCTGTTGGAGCAAGTCCAGAGGAGGGCCACAAAGATGATCTGAGTACTGGAGCACCTCTGTGATGAAGACAGGATGGGAATTGGGGTTGTTCAGCCTGGAGAAGAGAAGGCTCTAGGAAGATCTTATAGAAGCCTTCCAGTACCTAAAAGGGTTCAAGAAAGCTGAAGAGGAACTTTTTACAAGGGCAGGTAGTGATAGGACAAAGGCTAATGGCTTTACACTGAATGAGAGTAGATGTAGATTAGATGTAAGAAAGAAGTTCTTCAATGTGAGGGTGGTGAGACACTGGAACAGATTGCCCAGAAGGCCTGTGGATGTTCCATCTCTAGAAGTGTTAAAGGACAGGCTGGATGGGGCTTGGAGCAACCAGGTCTAGTGGAAGGTGTCCCTGCCCATGGCAGGGAGGTCAGAAATAGAAGATCTTTAAAGTCCCTTCCAACCCGAAATATAATATCATTCTATGATTAGCAGTGCAGTCTTGTACTACAATACATTGGGTGACTCTTGCAACAGTTACCCTCTCAGAGCTTCTTTCTGAAAGTATTCTACAGGGGCAAGAGAGTGTGGTGGAAATGCAGGGACACTTGGGAGCTGTGGTTGTCCATACAATTTGTTCTTGGCACCATTTAATGCTACTAAATTGTGGCTGGAATCTCTGTAGGACTATTGTAAGGGGTCCAGCTAGTTGCAGAGCCACATCACTTTTAGCCACTTCCCATTGAAAGGCTGAGAAAAGCTGAGATGAGGAAGCCCATGGCAGCGCAAGCGATGAGTGGGGTTGAGTGAAGCACCTTGAATGTCAAGCAGTACAGAAAGTTTGGAAAACCTTTTATTGTGCTGTCACTAGGATATGGTCTAAATTGCCATATGTGAGGAAAAACAAGTGATATGTAATGAGGGTTTCCTTTGTGTTTGGCTTACCCTAAAGGACTCTCAAAGCTGTGGATGTCCATGCAAACCTATGTGGTGCTGAGAGGACAAATTTGAGTTACTGGAGAGAGAGATTTGTAGTTCCTGGACTCTGGGTTCAGGGCTTTTCACACAGATTTTTTTTTTTTTCTTGGTATAGAATAAAGTTTATAAAAGTCAACAGATGTTTAAGTGTCATGTTGTGAATAGCATCACTTTAATTAAATGTCTCAGCTTGCTGCCTTAAACAAGAAGTTTCTTTGAGAATTCATCACTGCAAAAAACCTGAATGCAGTATGTTGGAGAGGGCAAAGAGGGAAACTCCTTTCCTTTTCCTTTCCTTTCCTTTCCTTTCCTTTCCTTTCCTTTCCTTTCCTTTCCTTTCCTTTCCTTTCCTTTCCCTTTCCCTTTCCCTTTCCCTTTCCCTTTCCCTTTCCCTTTCCCTTTCCCTTTCCCTTTCCCTTTCCCTTTCCCTCTTCCCTTTCTCTCTTTCCTTTCCCCCTAACATTGAATCAGCAACTAAAACTCCCCCTTCCCCTTAGCAGGACCTTCTGCCCCATATGTGGGGATGGTGTGGGCAGCTTTCCCTGACCTCAAGCCCCATGTTCTTTCAGGAGCTTTATGGACGGGAGTGAATAGTGTAGTCTCCCTTTACAGATGGATGCATCAAGACTGAAATCTTCAGGTTCAACACCACGACTCAAATGCCATATCACTGTGTACCTGTGAGCTTTGTTTTTAGGTGACCTGCTGTCCTGTGAACTCACACCTCCCATTTGGAATTGACAGTGGGTGTGGGAGCCTGAGGCTGGGATTTGCGGATGTCTGCCCAGGTGGTGGGAAATGCTGAGGTGTTGCTGTGCTCTTATGAGAAGCCTCTTTCCTCTGGTGGCTCCTAGCTGTGAGTGGGGAAGGGTGCTTCTCAGGCACATGAAGACTCTGGTCCTTGTTTCTTTTGTCTGCCACAACCCTTTCTGCAAGGTAGGTACTGACCAGAGAGGCTGCAAGGCAGCATTCCATCTCCTACCAAAATGCTCCTTGCATATGCAAGAAGTGGGGGACTCTTTTGGTCCGTAAGTCCCATATGGAGCTACATCCCCATTTTGGGGGTATTAAGTGCTTCAGCTTAGGGAAAAGATGAGTGAGTGCCAGGAGTGCCTGGATGTTAGACATTGCTGCTGAAAGAAGGCGAGAAACCCTCATTTCTTACAAATTTGTAGCCAAAATCACTTGCCCAGGGAAGAAAGAAAATAACCAGGCCCATGGTTGCTTGCAGGTGCAGAGCAGTCTCTTGGTTTCCCTCTTCTTATTCTTAGTTTAACTACTTTTTTCTGTCACTGTTCAGTGAGGTCCTGATCCTTCCAGCTGCCCCATGAAGAGCTGCCCCATGAAGGGCACTTGTGTCAGTTGAAACCGAAGGATCTTCTCAGGCCAAGGATCTGTGCTTGAGATCCTCAAAATTATTTAGAATCCCAGTGTCTGAGATGAAGGATGGCTCCTTAACAGGGATGTTGTGCTTGGGAGGGAAGGGCTTTGGCACATGAGGGCCTTGAAACTTTGGATGAGGGGTGTTTAAGCACTTTGTCAGTATCTTTGGGGTTTGTGTGGGAACCTGAAATCTAGGGAAGAACCCCTCATCTGTGTCTCCTACAACTGGTCAGCTCCATTTCCAGCCTTTCCAGGTCTCTCTGAACACCATCTCCCCTTCAGTGTATATCACTCCCTGGTTTAGTGTGTGCAGTCTCTGCAAGGCTACACGCATCACCAGGTGGTACTGGTCTCAGGGCTGCTCTGAAGGACATTGCCAGTTCCTGACTGCCAGCTGGACTTTGCACTGCTGGTCTCAACTCCTTCAGTCTGGCAGCACAGCCAATCTTCCACCCACCTTATTGTCCAGCTGGATTGCACCAATCTGATGATAAGAACACTATGGGAGGCTCCATCAAAAGCCTTGCAAAAGTTAAGGTGGACAACATCAACTGCCCTCTCCTTGTCCAGTTTGCCAGTTAACTCATGACAGAAATCAGATTTTTACAAGTTTAGGCGTGGTTTGGCTTAGACACAACTTCAGCCAGCTTTGCACTGCACTCCTTCCACCCACCAGGATGTGGTGTTAGTGGGGATCAAATTCAGCCTCTCTGTCTCCCCTGGAGCTGACATACCTTTAACATGTGCTCATGCTGCTGCAAAAGCAATTGAACCCCGTACTGAGCGATCGAGTCACAAATATTCCCTCCAATTATCCAAACCACTTGTACTCTGATGACATTCAAGATGGAATAATTATGTACTGGAGTATTGCAGTATTTATGTGAAGAGTTATTAAACCAGAGCTCCAAATGTTAGCAAAATCACCTCAAGTAAACAGCATGCAGGGTCTGCATGTCCATCTCCCACTCTCATAATGCTCCCTCATGTTTATGGGCAGACTTATATGGGTCTTTTATTGCTAACATCTTTCTTATTAATAGCCCGCTTGAGTTTTATGGTGTATCTTTTTGGCACAAAATCAATTGAGAGTTTGCAATTATGTTTCCGGAGAGAAGACGCTGTTTACATCATGTTGCTCTGTAAATCTTGGACAAAGAGATCTACGTGGGAGCATCAGGCATGATGCTGGGCCAAATACACCAGTGGGTTATTTGCAGGATGTTAACGGCCAAGAGGACAGAGTTTGCTGCCAGAGTTACAGTGTCTTCCCTCAAATGGATGCAACAGCACAACTGGAGCTGCAGAAGGGACGAGAACTTCCAACAGGGTTTGCACTGAGGCACTCCGGGCTGGGAGATGTGTGAGCTCCGTGGGATTTCTGTATTTGGGTGAAGAAGGGCAGGAGCATTACAGACAATCGTACTAGTCCTGCCTGTCCTTGCAGAAGTGGGACCTGCCTTAGCACAGAGCTCTTCCCGCTCACTTGCGAGGCCTCATATGGGCACACTTTGTGCAATGTTAGGCAACATGCCACATGAATCACTTCGCAGAGGCTGGAAAAATGTAGCAACATATGGAGCTGAGTTTGGGGAAAGAATTGAAAACAAACCGTATAACTTGAGTGGTTTCCTCCCATGGCAGCTGTTCACATGTGCTCTTGATGCTTGATATGGGCCTCCCTGGTCACTGGGGAGATACCTGGAAGTCATCAGCGGAGCAATTTCTCTCCAGAAGCCTTTCATCAACTCTGTTTGCAGCTGCTTGGGACAAGGAGTGAATTCTGTACTGACCTGAGGAAAATTCATTATATACTTCCTTGAACAAGCTTTGTGAACTTCTTGAACAGTGTCTCTGCAACCTCTGAGCTAGATTATATCTAGACTCAGCAGCTATTAAATAATATGTGCTTGATGAAGAACCTTATGACCAGGCTGGGACACACTAGAAAGCAGTTTCTAGTGGACACAACATAGTCACATCCACATCCGATTAAAGCACCATAACTCCAATGCAGCCCAAGCTGGCACAAAAGCTCCCACCAGGAGATTCAGCTCCTTCACTAATAACCCCAAAACCTTGCAAACCAAGTAGAAACCAAGTGGTCCTTGCTTGAGTTAAGATGCTCTGAGGATAAAGTTCAAGAGGAACGGGTTATGTCTGATGCTACAGACTTCATGTGTGGCACTGGCTAGCTGGTTTCTTTGGACCTCAGTTCTCCAGCCATAAGAAGAAAGAGAATAGTGCTCTCTGCCTTGGCTAGTTTGCATTTTGTCTTTTACAATGGACATGTTACCATATCCAAGGAAATCCAAGTCTTACTTTGGGGACAGAAGGTGCAAGCAAGTGAAACCATCTTATAATAAAATACCATCAGTAGAGAAAGGTAAACACAAGAGATAGAATAGAATAAAATCACCTGAAAGCAGGACCTCAGCAACAGTTTGATGGGCTAAAACCACAGAATTGCATTGGTTTGTCACCCTCTCTCAGGGCCTAGTTTGATGTGTGGGAGTCCTTGGGAGTAAGTTGCTAATTTCATCGTTACTGACTCGGTGCTCTCGGGATGTCCTTTCCCCATCTCCTGCATGGCAAGCTAGTTATACAAGTCCAGCCTAGCACCTCCTCAGGATGAATGCAAAGCTGCAACACATGGTGACATCCGTTATTGTTTCTTTGTCAGATGGGACTAGGGGAGGCAGTTTCTGGGACTGCCAGAGGGTCTAGGTCTGGGGAAAGGGGTCAGGGAGGAACATCTTCATCTCATTGCTGGTTGGGCAGTACAGAGGGGAAGAGGTGTCTCCTAGGCTCTGCTGTTGTCTGAGGACCGCCTTGAGGAGCAGTTGCCTTGCACATCCAGGGACAGGATTAGCTCTCATTTGGGACAGGGCTCACTGTCTCCTCTTGAGCTTCAATGTGGCTTTCATTGAGAGACAGGGATTTTTGCTCAGGTTGCTCTCCAGAAAGAGGTATGACAGTTCCTGTTTTACTGAGCCAATGCCAGGGCTCCTCATTGACCCTTACAGCTGGATTGGATCTCAGCTTCTCTGTAACGACCTGGGTGGGCTGGACAGTCCCTGCCATTTGCAGACAGGTGGAAGGATTTATCCCTTAATGTGTTTACTCTGAGCTGGCCCCTATATAGCCAACTGAATGCTACTCCATGGATTGTTGATGAATTGCCCTGACAGACCTAAGTGATCAGATGAAGAGCATTTCAAGAAGAAGTTATTTCTCTCTGCTTCCTATAAAATGGAGTTGAAGGTGATGAGCAGATGTCAACACCAGTACTGGAAGTAGCTACCATGAGGTGAACCGTGCCTGAGAGCTTGGTGAGGTCTGAGCAAACCCTACACATGAGAGGCCCTGCTGCAAAGAATCAGGTATTGATTTTGTTGGCTACTGCTATATCCATGATTATTCTTACTCACCAGGGGCCCTGCTCCAGCAAAACTTGAGTGTTTGTTTAATGCCTAAATGAGAGGGGGATAATTATACACTTAAAGTTATTTAGCAAATGCTCTGGTCGAGTGAGTGGTGCACAAAGATTAGCTGTGAAGTTGGTAGTGGTAGATAGAAGCCAAGGTGGAATCTGTCCAGGGATTCTCTCACTCATTTCCTTATCTGTCATGGGTTAGGGTCAGAGCGGCCTCTTAAACCTATAGCAGACACTCTCTGTTAACCCCCTGTCCCTCCCCAAAGGGGAAGAGAAAGGGAAGAAAGGAGAGAGACTTGGTGATTAGAAAAAAAGGAAACTAGAACAGCTTTAATGAAAATGAAATAAATAATTATAAAAGTGGAATCTATATAAAACCAGTATGGAACCCAACCCCCCTGATGGTAATTACATCACTGTCACCACTGGTGCTGTGGAGCAGGCACCGGGGCAGTCCCAGACTGGGGCCTGCAGCAGCTGGGAGCTGTGTTCAGGAGCTGGATTCTGGTACTGGGTTCAGGAACACACAGACTGGGATCGAAGGCAGAATGGACAGAGTCCTCCTTGGGTGCTCCGAGGAAGGAACAAAAAGAGGACCTGAGCTGAGCCAAGCCAAGCTGGCAAAACAGCCCAAGAGAGGAGAAGAGCCACAGACCCTTCGGACTCCTCATCTCTAAGCCGAATATGGCGTATCTGGGCTGGAATCCCTGGTTGGTCAGTTTAGTGTCACCCGTCCTGTCCGCTCCTCCCTGCAGGTGCAGCCTTTCACTTTCTGCACCCCCCAATGTGGCACACAAGACCCAGCAGTGGCCTTGGTCTGCTCACCAATCCTTGGTAGTAACTCTAAATGCGGGGTGTTATCAGTGCCAGAAGCAGACACTGCCTGTGGGAACAGGCTGCTAACTTCAGACAGTGCAGTTAGTTTGAAGAACTGAGCTGAGAAGTAAAATTACTGAACAGAATTAGTTCTGTTCTCACTCAAACCAGGACATTATCCCAGAGCACTTCACTGAGCTTAGTGGGCAAAATATGGCCAACATGATTCTTTCCATAGTCTAAGTTTTCAACTAAAAATATCTGTACTCCAAGCACTTTTTCCTGTAATGCAGATAGGCTGTGCCTTCTGCTATCCGGGACATGTACAGACCTGGTAATTCTGATTGTGGTTGTTACTTAAGTTCCTTTGTTTGTCAATAAGGTTTTTTTTTTTCCAGTAATTTTCTGTGTCTGAAATGTGATTTTGTGCAGGAAGATATTTCAGCATGGATTTTTGGGATAGGGCAAAGGTGTCCCTTCTGGTGTCCAGCTTATTTTTAAACAGTTGGAATGACTCACACCACTTTTTGCAGGGAGGGCTCAGCCAGCCACCCAGCAGCAGCCAAACTGCCATGAATTACAGCCTGATGTACTAAAGATTCCTGAAATTCACAGGATTACAGGATGTTAGGGGTTGGAAGGGACCTTGAAAGATCATCTCATCCAACCTGCCTGGAAGAACAGGATCACCTAGATTAGGTCACATGGGAATGTGTCTGGGTGGGTTTTGAATGTCTCCAGAGAAGGAGACTCCACAACCCTCCCGGGTAGCCTGTTCCAGTTCCGTCACCCTCACTGTGAAAAAGTTTCTCCTTATGTTTACATGGAACCTCCTATGTTCCATCTTGCACCTTGTCCTGTCATTGGATGTCACTGAGAAGACCATTTGAGCCATTTAACAGGCTGTCCAGGGAAGTGGTTGCATCACCATTCTTGGACATGTTTAAAAGCTGTGTAGATGTGGTGCTTAGGGACATGGTTTAGCAGTGGACTCTGTAGAGTTAGGTTGATGGTTGGACTTGATGTTCTTACACGTCTTTTCTAACCTAAATGATTCTATGATTTTCCTACAACAGTCTGTGTTGCAAATGCATTCTCAACAGCTTGTGAAGCAGCTGCTGAGCTTCATGTTAGGACTGGTTTTTCACCAGGAGTGGCCAGTCCTGCTTCTTCCCCACCTCTCCAATGTAGCTGTCTGTTTTTGCACTGCATGTGCTGTACCTGCAGGAGGGGAAAAGCTTCTTGACCCAGCAGAGACTTGACCCACCAGAACTGCAGGGGTTGTTTTTCTGATGCATGGACAAATGTCTCATCACAAACGAGGGGAACCTGGCTGATAAACAGTGGAGTCTGCTTTAATTCTTGTGAAAGCAAACCCAGCCTTCTCGAGCTGCATCTGCTCTTCACAGGAGCACATTAGCCTCAGGTGTCAATGCTCTGCTGGTGGAAAATGAACAGTTATTGCACCAGAGGCCTACAATCTGCAAGTGCAAATGTGACATAAATGGGTGTAATGTGCATGGGGCTTGTAATGTGTGACAGCTTAAGAGCTGCACTTTGAAAATATGGTCCTCTGTGTCCCATATTCTTTACTTGGCTTTAATTTACTTTCTCATACACATGGGAGAGATTAAGAACAGAGCACTTACTACTCTTCAGCAATTGTGTCTTGCAGATCCTTTCTCTTTCTACATTAAAAAAGAAAGCAGGGGCTATCACAGAGCTCCACCATGGTTTAGCCAGTATGCTGCAGGAATGGCAAGGAGATTCCTGGTTTTCTGCAATCCTACAAGTTGGATCTGATGATTTTTATTCTCACCTGAAGTTGGAAATCTATTCAACTACAAAATAACCAGGACAGACTGAACAGTTTTGAATGGTGCTGTGCATATACTCTGTGCCTCCCTTTCTATTAACTTTTGAGCAGCAATGAATGGAACTCTGAGTCAGAAGGGCCAGTTACCCAAAGGGTAAGGTTTCTGAGCACTGGAAACTGTCTTTGCTCTCTGCTCTGAGTCTTGCAGAGGCACATGAGAATGTTGTGCTTTAATACGTATCTGGGGACGTTTTACATGAGGAAGGGGAAACAGTGTATTTCTGAGAGCACTTTGCAGATGTGAACGAGGCAGGAACAGTGTTTAATTGTTCTTGTCCTCATGTCACATTCTTAAAGTTACTTTTCCCTTTCAAAGACATAATTTCAAGCTGTCACTAGGTACACTTTTCTAGTAAGGCCAATTTGCTGGAAAGATTGAAGTTATATAGTGCGTTTCTACTGATGCCAGAACAACTGTTTCTCTGATCGCCAGTCCTTCCCCCTCCCTGTTCTTTCTTTTTCCCTGTTCTTTTGTTACCCAAACACAAATATTACTTGGAACCAGAGAGACAAATGACCTAAGAAGGGTGGTTTTGCTTTTATTTCTGTGTATGCTTGTTTAGGAAAGCTGTTGATGCAAAAGGAGTTCTTACCATCTTTCCTAGTGCAGAGTGTAACCTGGATCTGTCCAGGGTGGTTTTTCTTTCAGAGGTGCTACTCCCCTTGCTCCCATGCCCCTGGAACCCAGTGAACCACTGAGATGAGCAGAGGATCAGACTGAAAGAATGGTCTAGCTGTGCAGCCATTGAAGCTAAGAGGTGGCACTAGGTGCCTGTGCTAGGTGATCAAATCGGGATAGCTTGCATAAGCATGTCCAGTGAACAGGCAAGTTGATCTTATGGAGTTCTGGAGGTCTCTAGTCCAAGGTCCTTCTCAAAGCAGAACAACTTTAGTCCAGGTCATCTGTGGCTTTGCTTCTCTGAGTCTTGAAAACCTCCAAGTACAGAGGTGCCATGACCTCTGTGGGCAACATTTTTCTCTTGCTGCCTACTGTGAAACACAGTCCAACATGATCCTCCCAAGCCTGTCACGCTTGTAGCTACCCACCAGGTAGCTGCTGACATCTGCTAGACCAACCCTTAGACTCCTTTTGATCAAACCGAACAAGCTCATCTCCCTCAGTTTCCCCTCCTAGGTCTTGCTCCCTAATCTCCATGCTTTTGGGACTGGGGGGCAAAAAACATACCAAGCGATCCAATACCCAATAGAGGAGGATAATGACTTCCCTTGATTTGGAACCCTCTTGCTCCAAATATAACTAAAAATGCAGCTTGCCCTTTTTCCCTGTGAGAATACATTGCTGGGTCATAGTCGAATGGCATCCACCATAAGCCTTGGGTCCTTTTCAGTAGGGTCCTATCACTACCCAGTTGATGATATAATTGGTCACTATATGGAAGTTGACACTCTTAGATAAACTGTGGCTGCCAGTTGTACATGTGCAGCTGGGACTTTGAGGGAGACCCCCATGACAGGGATTTTGGACTAGATAATCTAGTCCTCTAGGAAGGACCAAATTGTTATTTGATGGTCTGATAAGTCTGCATCTTTCTGGATTAGAAATCTAAAGTGAATCTCTTTACATATTTTTTTGTTGTTGTTCTGCTCAGTAAAATTAATGTTATCCATAACAGTTCAAAAATGATTAACTTGCCATTCTCCTTGGTAATTATATCTCATCCTTTAGGAGTACAGAAACACACACATTTGTATTGTATAAAGGCACATGCCAAACTTACAGAAGTAAATCAAGGAAAGCATAGGGTGAGATGGTTTTGTGATACTCTGAATGACCAAAGGACTGTTCCTCTTAAAACAACAAAAGTCACAGAAACATCAAAAGTGGGTCTTGCAATAAGTCTTAGGTATTTATTGCTGAATTAACTTCCTGGAATATACAATTTGTTAAAGTGTCTTAAATTACTTATTTACAGATTTCAATTCAACATTGAAATGCCCATTTTGATGAGGTAGTAATGAGATGTCATTATTTGTTTCTCTGCCAACCTTCCATTCAATAATTAGCTACCCTACTCATAACATTTTTGCTTGAACCTATCAAGCGTGTATTCACTTTGATTGGATAGAATATTCATTGGCAGAGGCTGCAAGGAGGCACGTAATTCTATTTATGTTCATTCCTTAATCTATTTCTGCAGTTTAAGGGATCTAATAATTCCAGCTCTCTTTCACTTGTGGTTGTAACTTAATTTAGTAAACTCTCATGCTATATTTTGTGAAAAATTTGAAGCCTTTCACTCCCTAAATGACTGCTGTATTCTTTACTGATAAGAAAGCATCCTGACAAATGAAAGCTATTAACAACTTTTTTATGATTTACGAATATTAATGTCTAAACCAGCCACACAAAAATTACCATTCTTGGATTTATACAGGAAGAATAAAATCCCCCAGGAGAAAACCTGTAATATGAGGAAGTGTGCTTCTTGGAGCGTTTCTTATCTGATCAGATGAAGATGTGTACAGCATTAACATCTGTATCTGAGCTCATTATCTAGAGCCTCTTTATACTCAATAAATAGCAATAAACATGTCCACGATGTGATTCATGTCATCACAAAGAACCTGTCTAAAGTAGTTGATGTGAACTGCTATTTTCTCCCCATTTAGCAACCGTAAAGGGTTATCATTTGTCCACAAAAGCACATGAAGTGTCATTTGAGATGGTGTAGTGTGTTTCATGCACCTGTATGGAGCTGGCAGATATGGTGTAGGACCTAAAGGAGACCTGTCCCATTCCGGATCTGTAGCTGGATACTGGCATCTGAGGTGGCACTAGGTGCCCGTGTTAGGTGACTGAATCAGGACACCTTGCATAAACATGGTTCAAGGTGTTCTGGATATTGTTTCAGGAGATTGTGCTTGACCTCTGACACTGCTCAGGGAGGAACTGGCCATCTCATGGGTACTGTGGCATATCTTTCAGCCCTGTGTAGAAGTCCTGGATCCCCTGGAGCGTATCAAACAACATTAGACAGTTATACTTGTTTAAGAAAATCAAGTCCTAAAGCTAACTGCGATGTGAGTTTATACTGTGCACTAGTGCACATGTGGACAGCTAAGTCTTGTCTACAAATCTGGAGCTGAATCCCACCCCAAAAGCTAGGAACCTCTCATTTCCAGTCTTTGTCATAGATGGTTAGTATTCAAAGACAGGTGCAAATGTGATCCTTACATTGATCTTGCTTCAGAAAGTGTCTGTTTGCTTGTAGAGCTCAGCTCAATGTAGCATTGCTTACATATCCTTTCTGCAGGAGAGATGCCTGCAGTCATTCTTGGGTGGTCACTCACCAAAACTCTTGATTACCACATTTCAGACTATTTGTCTGTTCTGTAGTGAAGATTTGTAATAAAATGTGTTACAGTAAGACCAGAAATCCTGCCTTAGTATCTGTGGGAGGCTCTCGCACACGTGAGTAGTTAGCTTTGTCCCTGGGAAGTAATCTCAGTGAAGATAGAGGGACTATAGGTAGCAGAAGGGTTGGACAGATGACCCCCAGAGGTTCTTTGTAACCTCAGCTGTCCTATGATCCTGGGATCCTATGATTAAATGGAACTGGACTCTGCCCAACCGCATGGGGTTAGTACAGAGGGGGGTTTCAAATTAGGTACCTGACAATCTTTTCTGAATTGGGATTCATCCAAGTCCACATGGAACATAAGGCTTCTGTGAACTGGTATAGAAGCAGCAAGGTTGTACTGGGCTTCCATTTGGGTGCTGAGATCCTGCTGATTTCACTGAGATTTCCATATCTACAGATCAGTTAGTAATGCAAATGCTTCTTTGGATCTGGATCTGACATGAGAAAGTATGACAGCTGGAGCCTACCTATCTCCCATTAATACTGTCTTTATCCATCACTACTAAATTAGTTTCTACATTAAAGCTATTTTTACTGTACTTTTTTTTTTCCCCCCCTGAGATTTTAGCAGTTTATTACTAAATCTTGCTCTTTTGGGATAATCCAGTCTTTAAAAATTAGGTTTAACACTGATTTAATGCACAGCTTAGTTCAATCTGTATCTGACTATAGTGTGTTATTTCAAAATGTTTCTTCTGAAGTACATGGGACTAGGTCTACTAAAATACAGGACAGTGAGATGGATCACTCCTCTGATCTAGAGGAGCAGCTCTAGAATTTTTGACCAGCACATTGAACTCCCTTGTATATCACAATAATAGCTTAATATAAAAATGTGACTTTATGAGACTCTGTACTCTGTCACTTTGGTTGGCACAGGGCAAACTGAAAAGACTAATACCATCTGCATTTGTTTTACAGCAGTTGGTAGGGGTAGAGGGATGACCCCTTGAAATAATTTCTGGGGTAAAGGAGAGACACCATGGTGACTCCAATGGAACAGACACCTGAGAGATGTTACAGAACAAGTTAGTAAATTAAGTCTTACTCTGCAGGCAAGTCTTCTAAATTAGCAGATACTGGCATAAATATGCCAATAAACAATGACTTCTTAAATAAAAAGGAGTAGAGAATAAAACTATCAATCTATTTACTCAGTTTCACCTGCTAATTTTTTCATGCTAACTTTTATGGCATAAAAATAAAGCCTCATATACCAGCCAAAACTCGTGTTTCCAGGGTCACGACACACTGCAGCTGATGTGGGATGCTGCAAACCCTGCGGTGGCAATTCATTTGGGTGGAACACCCTTGTCAGAACAGTGAAACAGGCTGCCTGGGGAGCTCGTGGAGCCTCCTTCATTGGGGAATTTTCATAAATAGGTCAGAGAAAGATGAGCTGGGAGGCTTCTTAGGCAGGATTGCTTCTCCTTCAGTGTTGTGTCTCCTGGGTTCCCAAAGCCTCTCTGGGAGAGTGACTCTGTGCAGTCTGCAAAAGAATTTTTGAACGGTGATGTTTCTTTGAGTTGGGGTTGTTGATGGTAGTTGAGCCCCCAGACTGATAACCCAGTGAAGGCCAACACAGTTGGTTTCTAAGTCCTATCACAGTCTCAATGTTTAATGAGTAATAATTGACTTAGATAGTATTTTATTCTTTCATTTTACTGCCATTGGACTCGAAATTTTACAGTAGCATACCATTTTCTTAATCTTTTTCAATAGCCTCTTGTGCTAACACTTCAGTATTCTAATTCTCCCTTCTTACACCACTTTCTCCTTCATGTTGCGCTTCTGTAAGCATATTCCCACACTGATGATTTTTTTTTTTTGGCTTTTAAAATTAGCACACAACAACATTAGCACACAACATCTAGGGGAGCTGTGAATAAGAGTACAAACGTTGAGCAGACCCCATTGATTTCAGCGAGACTCTTACACATTAAACACACTGGAAGATGGCTGGAATTGCATGCTGAGTCTGCAAAAAGCTTTGACCTGATGATCTGAGCTTTGCCTATTCATTCTTCTGCCTCTGGCGACTTCATGGGGACCTGCCTGGATGTGAGGATCTCCAGGCATGTGCTGGGCAGCAGCAGTGGGGTCTCTTGAAAAGGAGAAACCGGGGAATTAACGTAGTCCTCTTTCTCAAGCAGAGGTGCTTACTTTTAAGCAACATATATAATCCATTTTTTCTGAACTTTGAAAGACTCGGGTGACTAGAGACAGTGACTTTCTCTTCAAGCCACATGCCCTTTCCCTATCACTTCTGCTTTCTCTTTTACCTTGTCATGCTGGTGATGTTTTTTCAAGTTGTATCCTTTGCATTTTCATTTCCTCTGATCTCCGTTTGTCTGCTTAAAATGTGCACGTTCATAGAAGAATAGCAAGTGAAACCCTTTTGCCTTTTGTATGTGCTTCTCTTTTGGGTGATGGTGTGTGCCATATTTAGGCTGGAGGTGGCTATTATTTCAGCTATCTGTTCCCACAAAAGAGCCTAGCTTTTTTTCTTGAAACTCCTAGAAAACCAGGGAATTGTTTTCACAGACTTTTTAATCTAACGCATAATACCGAGGCTAAAAGAATCAATACTGGCTCTTACATTGAAATATAAAGCAATATAAAAAAAAATGTACTTGTCTTTTGTAAGCTTTTTACTGGATTACAGCTGCTGTGGAAGTTAATATACCTAGTCCAGTGTATAAATTTTAAAGCTTATTTAAGTAGTATAATAAAATATAATAGTACTGAGAGTACTTTGGGATTTGCAACAAAAACCCCTCCAATACATTCAATTTAAGAAGTGGTCACAAGTTTTGGATTTATTGTAGATTTTTATATCTCTTTGTGAATTTCTGTGGAGGGAAAGGATGGTTATTCCTGCTTTGCTGACACTACAAAATGTAAAACTTCCTCAGGGTTTTGTAGAAGTTCCGCTTTAGTTTTTAAATCATTCTGAAGTTGTGCTGGATGTAACACTGAATATTTTGTTTTATTTTGTTATTCCTTGGGACTCTCAGTTTGCTTGATTGACATTGCTGGAATTTCCAAAGATGAAATTACAGAGTAGAGAGAAATATGCACAGCGCTGAAGGGATGATGGATTTTGCTCTGACTCATTTAAAAAAAATTTCTTCGCTCTAAAATCTTACAGTGTTTAAAAATGGAGATCAAGCTAATTCTCAGAAACTGAAGTCAGTGAGTTGCTCTGATTTATGCCTGTGGAAGAGCTTCCTTGAGCACTTGCAAAGATCAAGAGGGAAGTCCAATCATCCAGGATAAGTTCAAAACCAGACTGCAGTAACGAAGGAATTTGCCATCATGCAGCTCCCGAGACCTTCTTGAAGTCTCCCCAAGTACATGTATTTTAATCTACTAAAATTCTGGGACAGGGAAAATATTCTTGAAATTATCCAGAGGTAAAACCACAGTCCCTCCAGTCTAATCAGAGAAATCACAAACTGCAGAAGAAGCATCCAATAGTCAGGGATAGTGATAAGCTGTTTATTATGTCAGGACTGCTTCTTCCTCTACTAATATTGATCATTTGACGTTTTCACCTTCGGCTAAGGTACCCTGACTCAATTTGTCACCTTTGACCTCAGTCTCAGTTCAAGAATGGGTTTGCCCTTCTAGTTCATTCATTTAGGAAACACAGTGAGTAACAACCCATCCTGTCAATAACACATGCCACATAGCAGCCTGACTGCAATGGCATTCATTCTGGTTCATCTCTTGTACATTGGTGGTTACATTTTTCCTAGTTGGTCACCTGTATCTTATGGTGTGTCTGTCATAATTTCTTTAATTGCTTTAGCTTCGAACTTGTGTGATTTTCAGACCTTTCCCAGTTACACGTTGTCTGTCACCCAAAATGGGCCAATATATGTCCTACTGATATGTGTCCTGTAGTTGTCAGAAGACAGCTAAAGGATAGATTTCCTGTCTTTGCATTTCATCAATACATAAATTCACAAGCTGAGATTCATCTCTATTACTGCCACATAAGTGGGTAACTTTAGGCTAGAAAGAGTTTATACTGACATTTTAGTCAATGGAGAAATACTCTTTGACTTTATTTGTTTAAGTTCAGTGTGTAAGTGGAGGATAAACCCTCCACCTGATTTGGTGGATATGTATTTGATACTTTTGTTCCTAGTCAGATCTTTCACGTTTCCCTCATCAGGATAGCATGACTGATTTTCTTACTCTTGACTTAGGATGTGGTGGTTTCTGCCTTGTCCTGCTTTCCGTTTCCATGAACTGGAGAGAAGGAATGAGTTGCAGTTTGCTGCTTCTGGTTCCTTCTTTCTGGACACAAATTTCCCCAGTACAGTGAGAAACTGGAAGAGAACTGTGTTTGATGTGTCACTTTTCTGCTGCTTGGGAGTCCGTCTGCTGCTGGAAAAGATTAATGAAGGGAAAGAAACTTGAATTGTGTACAGCACTGTCTGTGGGCTGTGCATGTGGACACCTAGATCAGCTCAGCTGGGCATGGCAACAAAGCAGTCTGTCATTAAATAGTCCATATTCTGGAGTCTTGGAAAGGTGAAGATCTGTCCCCAGGGAACTCCAGGAGGCTGTGTTTGCATTGTGTCATAGGGCTGGGACAGCAGGTTCTGGCTTAGTTCTAAGTCTAGCTGGTCTGGACCCCTGTATGAATGACAGACTGCAACACGAGCTGCTGGAATGGGGTCTTGGGATCCTGTCTCTGTAGGATTCACACCTGGGCTCCATTTCACCCATCGAGGAGCTAAATTCTGTCAGTTGATTTGTGTGAGCTAAAAAAAAAGAATGCCACCTTATTGAGTGGCCAGTAGTTAAGTTTTTGTATGTCCCTGCAACGAAAGAGCTATCAAGCACATAAAAAGGGACTCTCTCAAGGGCCAGCTGTGCATATATATCCACATTGCTGCTCTCTGGTTTTTTTGGAAACTGCTTTCTCTTTAGCGCTGGTTCTACTCCTCCATTTGTAATTTTATGCTTGTCTTGATACATACTGGTCTTTCAGAATGAATGCTACCTGTTTGGGCCACATTTTTCTTCCAAATGTAACTGGAGGCCTGAGGCACTGTCACAGTGTGCCCTGATGCTCTGGAGGAGGAAAAGTCCAGAGCTCAGGAAACTTCTACAGCAAGAGACTTGGAAGCCCATGCCAGGATAGGAGCTGCTCCATCTACTGGAACTGCCAAGGGAGAACTACTGTGCTCCTGCTTAAATGAGGAGTTGGCAAACTTACATCATGTGACAAGAGGCTCTATTTGGTCTGTTTTTTAATTGCTGTAGTGGAGTGTAGAAAAATAACCTTTTCTCTGGATTAGGAGGATCCACATCAGAACAGAAGCCTCATTCTCCCAGGCAAAGTACCCACCAACAGCTTTTCCTCACTGAGCCACTCTGCTGAGGTTGGGAGCAGGCAAACATTTACACACCTGTGTAGCATGAGTCTGCAAAAAGCTCACTTTATTCAAGATGCTGTTTAGTTTTTTTAGCCCCAGACTTGTCCCAGTAACAACTGGTACCTGTAGTAATACTTTACTGATCTTACTCCTTTGCACAATTGAAATTTGTTATTGTGACTATTACCTTGCTGAGTTGTTCGTTTGTAGTGCCACACATGATGAGGCTTCTGAAAGACAGAAAGAGCCCAGCTGGAATGACACAAGAGCTGCATTCGCAGCAGTACAGCTGACATAGCAGTAGTGACACAGCCAAAATTAAATCGCCACTCTGGGAATACTTGGCAGTGCAAGCCCAGATTAGAAGTATCCAACAGGCCTGGTGACATCACAAGCACTTTTCCTCTTGCCCTAAACCACTCCAGAATAATGCAGAAACCTTATTTTATAAAATGGGGCATTCTTCAAAGTGTTTTCCTGTGATTCATTTGTTTGGTGTGGCAACATCTCTCTCAGTTCCCTGTGTGCTTACACATTAATCTTTTCCCAGTTGACAATTTCCATCTTCCTTGAATTACTTGGGGATGGGGAAAAAAAAAAAATCTGGATACATCATCTAGTAGTACAGCCCCTTACTGACTGAGTAAGGGGAAGACTGAGATTGCAGAGCTTTGGCACAGTGTGATCTGAAATCTATCAGTGTCGTTGACTTATTTGTGCAATGGATCCAACCTTCTATCCTGTCTGGTTTTAGAAGTGGTATCCATAGTAATTATACTTTCAGGATTCTAGTAAAAGTGAATTGTGGAAGTGTGTTCTTCTAAGACAAGCCAGAGTTTCATCAAGGCAGTCAGTGTCATCTGATCCAGGGATAACCCAGAAACTCTGTTTTGAGAGATTCTTTAGGGTTCTGGTTCAAACCTTCATTAAAGCTCACTGATCCTATTTGCAAAAGTTGCTATCTCCTTCTGCTGCTGTTGGATGTGATAAATCTTTTGGTGCCTAACTCTGTGAAAGCTGGGTGTTACTTTCTGGCGTTTTGATTGATCTGGGAGTCTTCTAATGGAGCAAGGCACTGGGAAAGGCCTATTGTTTGGATCCACATGCTCCACTGTGGAGCTTAGTCTGATCACAGTGACCACAACACTATTTACTCTGTATAACATGGATGCAGCTTTAAATAATTTTGATATAGTTTTGATTATTTGAAAATCCTTTCCTAGCATTTATAAGCACATTTAATGGCAAATAATATGGGTGGAGACAAGATCTTCTGTTTCAAGGAAACGTTGATTTTCCATTCCCAACTGGAAAGGAAAAAATACCCTTTCCAAGTAAGTGAAATTCCAGGAAAACAGATAAATGAGACAAAATGTTTGGTCTTAATTTCAATCTTTCATAACTTTTGTACTGAATTTTGCTTTGAAATACCATTTACGGAGAAAGAAAAAGACAACTGTCATTCCAAAACACAAAATAAGATACATGAACTTCACAATGTGTTGTTCAGTTTCTTTCTAGGGCAAATGTTATCAGAATGAATAGAGTTTTGAAAATGCATAAAGTATGACAAAACCAGATCTTTTTTCTCGGTCCCTAAAATACTTTAACGAAATCTTGCCAACCTGCTGCTACTATAAGTGTACTTGTCAGCTGAACATCCAGGCAGATATTCTGTAATGGGCTTGCCAAATGCACCTGGAGACTCTAATCCTGAAGTCAAAACAAGCAAACAGTAGCAGAGTTACATCAAACCAGGATACTTTGAAAAAAAAAAAATTAATTGTTTTAAAGGGGCTTCAGCTGCTGTAAAGACTGGATTCTTCTTTTCAGTTTTTAATTTGGGGAATGGTCATCCTCCAGTTCCCTCTTGTAACTTCCTGAACTAACTTCTATGGTTACAGTGGAGTAGGGATTCTGCAGCAATTTCATCTATATTGAAAAGCAGAGATAGAAAAGTTAAATAAGAAAACTAATAATTTGTTTTCTAGTAGAGTATGCTGTGTCTATTATGATGTTGCATGTGATATATGATGTCTGTCTGTATAGCTTCTACTCTGGATTTTAGTACCAGGTACCTCAAACTGCATGTCAGAAGCCAGCATGAACCTGGGAGAAAGGAAAATGGGGATTTCAGTCACCTGGATGAACACTGTTGGAAGTCTGTTGGATATGGTGTTTTGGATAGGCTGGAATTGTGAGATGCAAGTCGACTGTTTCTTTTTGTGAAATAGAGCGAATCTGTACTGCTTCAAGAGTTAGTGTAGTCTTAGGAGTATATGAAATCCAAGACTATAGGTCCTTAAATCCCTTAAGTTTCTGATTTTAGTGCCAGACTTCTCCTAATTTTCTTCGTGTGTGTGCATGTGTGTCTGTATGTGGTTGTAAACTACACCTGTAGAATGACAGTAGCAGCAAGCCCAGATTGTAGCTTTGGTGATCAATTTAGAAAATTATTATTTATTTCATAGTACCTGCAAATAAATGAGGTTCTGATATAAGGAAATTGTGTGGAAAAGGAGATAACAGTGCAATGAAAGATTTGACAGTTCAGTGAGGAGAAAGTGTGGGGAAGAAAATGGGTTATGGAAATTGGAATATGTGGTTACTGAAGCTCGTGTAGGTGGCTAGAAATAATTTTGCATGTGAAGCTTATGTACATCCCATTTCTGAAAAGCATGTGAAAGAAGTGAATTTTTTATTTTAAGGATAAACGCTTCACTAAGAAACGTTGAGATCTGTAGATGAACAGGAATTCAGAATTATTACTTATGGAGAAACAGATTTTTGGAAATAGCCAAGAAAAAATGCACTCCTCATGATCACTCAGTTGTATGACTCCGCAGCTTTTGTCTCTTGTACTGACATTTTCCCTTTCTTTATTGGACAAAAATGTGAGCAGCTAAAGCCAGTTGGAATATTCCTTTGGAAATACTGCTTGAAAAGAAATCACTTCATTGTCAAAATAAAACCTGATGTGGAAAATTCCTGGGTTTATTGAATCAAACAAACAAACAAACCAATGTGAAAGCCAAATAATTATTTCTGCTTGATTCATGATAAATAAAAACCCAAACATTTTTGTCCATGAATTGGGTTCGGGGCCAAAAATTTCCTTCTTTTTCAGCAGATGAAACCCAAATTTTTTTGGTGAAAAACAGAAAAATAATCTTTCACTAGACTATTTTTAAGAGTATAAACATTTGGCTGTCCTAATAATGCAAATTCTTATGCATCCTCACAGAAATGGGTGGACATGGTCATGCAAACAAATAACCTAGCAACAACTGTGAGTTCAGTGTTTGCCTGAGACAGATAATTGCTAATCAATCAGATAAATTCCTTTACTAAAAGATTTTCTTTGAATGCCATAAAGACCATAAAACATGGTGCAAAAATACTCAACTGTTTCTTTTACAATTTGGGCATGCTGAGATGGTGTGGAATTTCAGTGGGCTGTAGGGAAGGAGAGCTTTACGTGCAGACCTCTCAGATATGCAGCACAGGTCTGCCTAGGCCAGATAATATTAATCACATGTGAGGAAATTGAGATTCTTTGCCCATTTAGAGCTCATCCATCATTTTCAGAATTAAGCACCCGAGCAGTTCTAACATGAAAGTTAAGGGAGGTAAAGAGAATCAGCATAATAGAATGTGATTGTGAGGTAATGAAAGGTGCAGGAGCTCATTACTTAATTACAAGAGGGCTATCTGCCTGCCTGGTAGGGAAAGGTCTTTGGCATCCAAAGCACTGAGACAGATTGCCCAGCCTGGGGAGTGCAATGCCATTCCCACTCCATCATTCGTGAAGAGCTCAGGTGCCTTGTGGTTGACCATACCTGTGACACTGGACTAAAATAAAAGTTAAAAAGCAGGGCTGTGTGAGCATGGGGGTGGTGTTTGCAAATCTGAATCAGTCCTGGAAGTGAGGTAGCTGTGTATGCCCCATGCAGACCTGGAGCTGATGAGCCCTGAAAGCTCTGCCGTGGGTCTTTCTGTGTGCACTGTAGTGCACCTGGATTATGAGACAGGACCAGACACAGGCACGCCAGCACCATGTGAATTAGGAAGAAAGAGCTTGGGGGCCTGAGGTGCAGAGAGAGCTGGGCTGCCTAGGTTCAGGGAGATGCACAAAACTTATCAGGTGCCAGGTGAGGGCTATGTCCAAGGTCGAGGTCACCCCTGAGGTATACCTGATGTACTACCTGTGACTAGCTGCCCTAGAAGATTAAAAAGTTATTTCTGTTACTACAGACTGATTGCATCTAAGCACTCATGTAGCTGCAAGGCAGCAGCTTCTGTTTGAGATTTTTACACCTCACTTGACTAATTATTAAGCAGAAGAGCCATTTAATGCACCTGGCCAGACCGAGGCAGTTGCAGACAGTGTAGCTCTCAGCCTTGTTCCCACTGTAGCTGTCTTGTGTGTGTGAAGGTGCAAGGGCCACCTTTCCCCTTAGGAGACTGCCAGCACTTTGAGACTGTCCTTCTCCTGTGCTGCTCTGGGAGAGCAGAGCTGCCCACATATTCCATGTGTGGAAGTGGAGAGCAAAGTGCCTTTCCACGGTCCACTACCTTGAGCTCTCTTGACACTGGGAGCTCTGTGTCGCCCCTTACAACTAGGATAATGCCCGATAAATGTTGATAGCACACAGTATCCTTGCTATCACTTCATAAATGTTGTGAGGATAAATGTTCTTTCAGGGAATTTATATGCTGCCTCCGAAAAGCAGAGTGCGATGTGTTGCACTTTGAGAAAGGGCAATGCTGAGATGAGACTAAATCAAAAGCTTTCTCATCACTGTTATCCACGGTGAAGAGCTTTCCGTTACTTCTTGATGCATGTTTTGCTGACACTGTTTTAACAGATGTGATCAAACTCCATTTGCCTGAGTTTGAAAAATGCACATTGGTGCCGCAGGTAATGGGGTGTAAATCTGTAGACTGTGAAAGACTCTGTATTACAGTTTCTGGAAAGACCTACTGATCCATTTATTAGCTTTTTAATCTCCATCATGAGTAGCTGGCTATTAGGGGAAAAGATTTTGAATTCAGGAAAATAGCATGTTACACTTCATCATATCCAGACATGGTGGATCTTGAACAGTGCTTAAAACTCTCAATAGCTGTAAAAGGCAATACTGCTCTCATTTTGACCACCATTGAGGTCAAAATAATGAGCAGTGGTTATTAAAAGTAAGGAGAATCAGGGCCACTGTCATGCAAGAGCTGTATGATTCTTGAGAGTAACAGCTCCATAACACCTTCTCATGTGGAGGTTCACAGTCCACATCAGGGTGACTCCTCCCAGTCCATTGCAAAACATGTAAAACATGGATTTCCACAGCCAGCTGCAGGAAGGACCAGAAATGTGCACTCACCTCTGGGCAAGGTAAGGCCTCTCTGCAGGAATCTGGGAACTGTGAAAGCCTCTTGCAAGATCTCAAGGACTTGTCTGGTCACAGCTGCCTAAATTAGGCAGTGCAAGCAGCAGCTAAACAACTGTTCTTATAACTGGTTGCTTTGAAAAAATCCACCTCCAGCAATGGGTGCTCTTTTCTCTCCTATAGACGTATTGCGAAGGGATGGCTTTTCCAACTGTTGTTTTCTCCTGACCCAGAGGTTCCCAGCCCTCCTTTTGGGAAGAGGGAGGGCATCACCAGCTCCCTCCCTTTCTTGAGCACTGCCTGCTATTCCTTTGACAGCTCACCCCTGTCCTTCAGCTGATGGGGTACAGGGTCCCTTGCAGCAGGGAGAGACCAAGACTGTCTGAACAAGAGACAGGGGAGAGCTAAGAGGCTGGACATGGAGGACTGAAGCCACTTGCTGTGTTTTAACCATCAGATAACATCAACTCAAAACAGAAGCTGGGGAGAGTTAGGGATGCCCAGCGATTAGCCCTTTCCTCCTTGCACATAGAAAATAAAATGGTGGTGGATCCAAACGGCACTTCAACCACAAGCACCGGTGAGAAAGGTTTTACAGAAAATTGTCTCTAGAGAGCCACGCAGTGACATCATGCTTTGCACCTTTGATGAGTATTTTTGCCTGTATAGAATCATAGAATCATTTAGGTTGGAAGAGACCCATAAGATCGTCGAGTCCAACTGTAAACCTAATACTGCCAAGTCCACCAATGAATCATGCCCCTAAGCTCCATGTCTACATGTCTTTTAAATACCTTCAGGGATGGCTCCACCACTTCCCTGGGCAGCCTGTTTCAGTGCTTGACAACTTTTCAGTGAAGAAATTTTTTCCAAATATCCAGTCTAAACTTTCCCTGGTGCAACTTGAGGTTGTTTCCTCTCATTGTACCACTTGTTACTTAGGAGAAGAAACCGGTCCCCACCTTGCTACCGTGTCCTTTCAGGTAGTTGTAGAGAGCAATAAGATCTCCCCTGAGCCTCCTTTTCTCCAGATTAAACACTCCCAGTTCCTTCAGCTGCTTCAGACTTATTCTCTAGACCCTTCACCAGCTTTGCTGACCTTCTCTGGATGCACTCCAGCACGTCAATGTGTTCCTAGTAGTGAGGGTCCCAAAAGTGAACACAGCAGCTGTGCAGCTCACTGTTTCACATTGTCCCATGAAACTGAGGTGGGAACCTGTACTAGGGTCTGTGAATCATTAATGAGCTCTGCCAGAGGCACTGAAATGTGTGTCGCTTGAATAGTGAGATGGTTGAGTACCTGAATGACAACGACATTTCACCGTCACATCAATACTTCTAAATATACTTCTGAGTTCTCTCCACAAAAGGATGAGAGCGTCTTAATGGCTCAGTCTGTATTCTATTTGGGTGCAGACAGTTGCCAACATGTTTGTAAGTACCAGTGTGACCCAGCTGCCACAAATGATGAATTTTCCATGTCAGGAGATATCAAATAACCAATCTGGCATCACAAATGGTATCCTAAATTACACCAAGTTGTTGTATTCACTGTCATTCCAAAGGTGTCAAAAAGGACTTTTTTTTTTGTACTTTTTGTTTGGCTTTGGGCATATTGAAAGCCATTATCTTTGCTTCATGATAAAAAGAGAAAGAATGTGGGGGAAGCAAGGAGTCAGAGCGAGTCGGGAATTATTAAAGTGCCACATTCCCAGTGACTCTCCAAAGTCCATATTCACCACATCTGTCTGCAGACTCATGTATTGTATCAAGGAGTGGAAAAGCTGTATTACCCACAGAGAAAGACAGGAGATGATAAGTCCTGAGCATTCTGGATGTGCCTCTCTTTGCTTTCTACAGGGAGTGTGCCTACTCCCTGCCTCGTGGATGTCTCTTCAAGGATCTGTTCTCAGCTCTTCAATTCCTCATGGATCCCAGCACTCCTAAAGGAGAGCATCTTCTGTAGGGCTTTCCCGCTCTTTCCCTTTCAAATTAAAGATCTTTGCACCATTCTCTTATTTGTCAAATGACTAGGAGTTTTTACATCCTTGCAAAGGACAGGAATCTCTGCTGGTCTATGCAAAGGAAAGGCAGGCTCTGATACAGGGTGCTCTGCCTGCTCTGCAGAGCACTGGTTAATAACCAGGGGTTGTACATGGCTTTGGTTTGTAAAATATTAAACAAATCAGTATCTTCTGCTGCTGCTCTTGGATAGAGTGTTAATATGAGCAGTGTAACAACTGCTGCACTTCATCCCAGAGGAGGCTTTATGTTACCAGGCTTGTAAATCCGGGGTGCATGATGCAGAATGTTGATTTGCTACTGTAGAGGAATTACACAAAATACAGTATTTTTTGCTATTTAGTGAAACATGTTATTTTTCTCACAGATGAAGTGAAGGCTTTGGAAAAACTACTTGTGTAACAATGACCTGGCCGTTCTGCTTTTTCCTTTCCTGTTTAGTTTCCCATTCTGCTTCCCAGTAGTGCTCAAAATGGACTGATTTTGAGCATCACTAGTATGCTGTTACTGTTTTTGCTAAAACTCTGGAGAATTATTCCAGTACTTGACCCTTCTTCCCTTTCTTCTATCCTTCTAATAGATTTAATCCCAAGATTTTTTCTTGTCTTCATGACTGATGCTGTAATCACCAGGATATTCAATCTGTTAAAACACCATGATGTATACACAGGAATATATATTTCGGTTTTGCAGGTATAGACAAATGAAGTGACTTCCATGGACAGTGCAGCAGTAACAGGGGGAGGTAACAAGTCTTGAGTTCTTGAACTTTTACACTGTCCTTAAATCCTTCAAATCAGAAACCTGCCCTTTTTAATCCAAGAAAGAATACATTTTATAAGCAGGTGGCCATGAACCTTGTCTCTGGGTTGGAAACAAGCTATGCCTATTCATTGTGAGCTACAGTTTTATTACTGACTTGGGACTGATATTACTGGCATTCAACATGACCACATAGCAATACTGGGTGACAGGTCCTCTCCTGATTTGCTTTTGCTGACAGGTACTCTAACTTCACTCTGGTTAGCTTAGACCTAGGTTGTGGCTGTTTCCAGTCCCGTAGTCCTGTCAAGTTATTATAATATCACTGCAACAAACAGCTTTTTGCTGGCACTTAGCAGTGGAGCACATGCCAGAGATTCATGTGAATCATAAGGAAATGGTTCCCACTACTGAGTACATTAAGTTAAAGGAGAAAGCTATTTCCATAGTAACCACATATGGTAGGTCAGATGGTGACTTTCCAGATTTACCACCAGTGGTTTTGATCCTGAATTATTTATACAGTGAATTTAGCTTCTCCGGTCTTCTTGGCATGTTGCCTGTGAATCTCCATGTTAACATGTGGGAGAAAAGGGAAGTTTTATATGTAGTGCCAGAAAGGCTTAGACTTGATGTTTTTATTCATAGATGAAACAATTGCTATTCTCATGGCAAGAATCAATGCAAATAATAGAGAAAACACTTGAGCTCACTAATCTACTTTTTACTAGTGACCTTGCAGTACAGACCAATTTGTGCATGTTACAGGTGGAGCTGGTAGCAATTGCTGTGCCTATACTGCCCAGCATTTTTTCCACTATAAGACCTGCTTTTCTTACTTGAAACTCCTTGAAGCTTAAAATGCTTCAGCTGAAATTCATCAGTTCTCCTGTTTCCTTGGACTGTGATTTTTGGAAGAAAATTTCAGCCAATTTCAGGCTAAATTTGGGGGTGAAGTATTGCTTTGTTCACATCCAAGTTTTCTTAAAATTGTTTTGCTGAGAAACTTGCCTACTTCTAGTACTGTGAGAAAGCACCTAAAATTGCATGGGAAGGTCATCTTACCATCATGATTTGTCTTCATTTCTTCCCAAGAATTATAGACAAATGTGGCAAAAAAAAAAAAAAAAATTAAAATTAATTTCATTATCTGCTGCTTTTCCAGCCCTCTGAGCTCGTTAGGGCTCTGCAGTAGTCAGCCTTTCAGCTTTTCTAATAGAAGACCTGGAGTAATAAGGACATGATATTTTATAACCTTGTGGACATCTTTCGTAGATCTTTGTATAAAATAGTCCTGAAACCCCTAAATTGTTGGTGATTATTTTCTAAAGTCCCTGGCAGAGTAAGAGACAGTTCTGCACAGAAGAGAAGAGCTCCCTGCTAATAGGTGGCGGTGGTTGAAGTCCCTGTCCCAGCCTAGCTAAGGCATCTCTACAGCTTCCCACAATGGCATTTTGTTTTTTGCTGCCTGGGAGGTGGTGTTCAGGTCAGCAAGGGATAGCTGTGAGCAGCTGCCTTGCAGGACAAACAACAGAATGTTTAGCACAGCCTGAGTTTCCTGGGCTGAGACCCCCTTTGGAAGAATCCCGTGCTGTTAAACATGGGTTTCCTTTACACTTTGTCCTATCAGATGTCATCCCTGGGCCATAAGGACTCATTGCATAGATCCAACAAGCCGGTTGGTTCCCTTGCTCAGGAGGTTTTTGTGAGGGGCACTCCCAGCCAGACTGGCTGCTCCCTTGTACATAGAGAGGAGAATTCACCTTCTGAAAGGACCAGAAGCTGCTGAACCTAACTGTATCACTTGCTATGACAGGCAAAAGCAGTGGAACAACCATGGGGATCCCACAGAGACAGGCAGTAGCAGAGGTTGAGGGATGGACCAGTTTCTGCCAGATAGCCAATCCTTGGTCTGGGAAAAGTCCTGTCAGGGAAGTTACCCTGCAGTGAGGGTGTAAAGCTGTCATGGTCAGCTAGGGGTCTATGGTATGAACCAAATGTACATTAACTGTGGGCAGGAGGTTAGTCAGGAGATGATCACTGTGGAATAGGTGTACTGGGACACGGTTGTGGAGAACTACCACATGGGCATACAGCTGTCAAGAAATCAGAGAGATGGACATTACAAAGTCATGCATCTCTCTTTAACTGAAGCTCATAATAGTGTTTGAAACCAATATCATGTGCAGTTATCAGTGAGGTCCATGTGCTGCCTTCCACCCGTGGCAGTGGAGATGAAGAGAACAGGGCCCCGTGGCAAGCTTTCATCCACCAGAACTAGCTTAAAATCCAAATTATTTGGATGTGGAAACTGCTCAAGGCACACCAGCTTCTCTATCAAGTAAAGTGATTGGCAACAGTTTGCTTATGCAAAGGTCTGGCACTCATTCCCTTAATACTTGGCTTCTGTGTTTTGTTCTTGTCCTTTGATTTCTTCTGCCTTCATGATTTGTTGCTTTGTCACACTCTGAGTCAAGACAGAGAGAGGTGGAAAAAGTCCCCTGAGGCTGCTGTGTATTACTGGACTTGTGGACTCAAACTCAACTGCATGCTCAGCCATGGCTTTGTGCTCTCTGAGTGTGAGACATCTTCTCCCTTGGGTCCCATGTGTAGGAAAATCTGTCTGGGCATTACTGGAGTGGTTGAAGGAAGCTGACTCCTCTCTTCTAACCAGCTACAGACTCTCCATATGCCATGGTATGCATTTTTAATATTAAAGGCACTTAATTATGTAGGTAAGGAAGACCTTGGAAATGAGGTTCTTCTAACAATTTTTTTCTTGGGCCTTCACTTTTCACACTGTTTTGAACTCCCAAATATAATGGCTGAGGGAGCTGGTTGTCAGATCAATGTGATGTTTTGGGTGATTGTATGATTTTTAAGGACCGAAGTTCACCTGCTAGAGTCTGGTACGTTAAATGCACTGGAAGCAGGTGTGTAGCTGCTCAGCAATGTGAGATGAGTCTTTTCCAGATCCCAAAACAGAAGGAGGGAAGTTAATTTCGTTCATGCTGACATTTTTTATTCCATGGCAGAAAACTTATCTTTCAAGGTCATGTCATCAGATCATATCACTTCTTCAGGATGACCTGGGTAAGGAGCTGCTCTCCCACCACCTCTCAATCTTTTCTCAGCTTCTGGTCTGTGGTTTTGTTGCAGATGGAGATAAAACTTTTTTCTCTTTCTTCCTGGAGCCAAGCAGATTTTTGCCTCCAAGAACAGTCTTGGTGTTTTCCTGTTTCAGTGTGACACTCAACTGGTATTTGAACAACTTGAAACCAGAAGGAATGCTCCTAGTGCCATATGCTTGTCTATTGATGGCCCAGCACTTGCTCCACAGCACTTTCTCCTCACCCTGGAGAAAGGCTGGATATTCTCTTGGCCAGGATGTCCAAGTGCTGGGCTGACCGCTGTGGAAGCTTGCCTGTGTTGGGTCATAAAAATCCTGGTTTGGCAGTAGACAAAACAGTGAGTTTTCTGTTTATTACACTGGGAGAAAAAACAGGCCTGTAATTTCTAACAACATCATGTAGTCATAAAATACAAAAGAATGAAGAAATAACTGGCAAAAAAATAAACGCAGAAACCACCCTTGTGTCAAGCAGGTTTGCCAGCAATTTTTGGTTTTTTCCAAATGAACATAACCATTTTGCCACTCTGGCTGTGATGCGATAAGCATTAACTCACCATCTCCACCCCACCCGAAATCCCATTCTTTCATTTCTAGACAGTGGCATGCCTTCATTTGAAGAACGTAAGAATTGTTCTCTAGACCTGCTGAATTGCTGATGAGAATGTGTCATTGAATTCTTCTGTGCTTCAGCTTCATTCTTAGTGATGGAGAGACAGATGGTGATTGGGAATGGGTCAGGACTGAGTGGCTGTACTCCTAATGCGGGTAGCTGAGATTAGGTGGGATGAATGCAGGCTGACAGTTGTCCTTCAGATGTTGGCTCTGTTCCACAGTCTCATGTGTTGTCTTGATCTATTTGGCTAATTTTTCACATAGTCACTCTCCTTTTCAAAATCAACTTCACCTAAGACAGGGCCCAGATGAGTTCAGTGGGTGAGAGGTGTAAAACAGAAGAATTCAGCTTGGGGCAAACCTCCAGATTTCACCTGATCCGACCTCCTGCTCAAAGCAAAGATGACTTCAAAATCAGAGCATGTTGCTCAGGGCTTTGTTCAATCAAGTGCTGAATATCTCCAACGCTGGAGGTTCACCACCCTGTCTGGGTACTTTCTCCAATGCTGAATTATACTTTTTTTCCTTCTGTCTCTTTAGAATTTCCTTTGCTCTGATTTGTGGCTGCTGCCTTGTGTCTCTTCACTGTCCACCTCTGAGAAGAGATGGACTTCAGCTTCTTGTCCTCCCACTAGATAGCTATAAAGAGCAGTAAGATCTCCCCCAAGCCATTTGTTACCCAGAGTGAACAAGGCTGCCTCACCCAACTTCTCCTACATTGTATGCTCTAGCCCCAAACCACCTTGGGGGCCCTCTGTGGAATGTAATCTGGTCTGTCAATGTCTGCATTGTTTGGAAGCCCAAAGCTGGCCACAGTTTTCCATCTGTGGCTGCACCAGTCCTGAAGAGAAGGAAAGGATCTCTCCCTTCATCTGCTGGCTTCAGTCTTGGGAAGGGTGTGCTGCTGAGTCAGGTTCACTTGGTGTTCACCACAGTCCCAGGTCCTTTTCTGCAAAGCTGCTCCCAAGCCAGCTGTCTCCCAGTCTGTACAGCTGCACGGTGCTGCTCCATCCCAGTAGACCTGAACGATGGAAAAGATGTGGAATATATCCTGGTATGGAGGTGACTAGGAGCTCAGGAGGAGTAATGACCCTCAGAGGGTGGCTGGGCTGATATTTGGCTTCTATCCCCGCAACAGCTTAATCTGTATCGAGCTGCGGCGTGACCTGGGGGTAAACGGGGAACAAAGGTGCAGAAACGGTGCAAATTGTGCTGTTCTGTGACAAAGCACAGCGCACCCAAGCTTTGCAGCGATATTCGGGCTTCTTCCTTTTTCCACTAGAGGGACCCAAATGCAAATAAAAGCTCTAATTTATCAGCTGGGGAAAAGTGTGTGTGGGGTCAAGTATCTTAACGTTGAATGAAAGGCAGTATTTTCTCCCTCTTAGTATTTGTATTAAAGACCTGATTCACCATTCATTGAGTTTGATGTGGAAATACTCAAAGACTTCACGCTGAGATCTGCGATCCCTATTTCAGCACCAGTTTCCAAGGCTTGAATATCTCATATATTAATAGCTAAAATAAGGACAAGTCAAAGGCAAACCTTGACTATTAGCTAGTGTATCCTTTTGTGTGCAGTACATATTTCATTTTCCCTGTCTATTTTACCAGCGACCTCTCTGCCGTGTCTCCCTGACACTGCTCTTTTCTGCCAGACGACGGCAGAACATGGTTTCTGTTTCAGCTGACTGAAATTAGCTGAAATCATTGCTTATCACTGAGTGTTTGAATACCATTAGCAACAAAAAGGTATGGGGATTTGGATCTTCTATCCTAGTCTTTTGTAAAGAAAGGCAGAGCTAAAAAACAACCAACCAAGCAAACAAACTGAAGGTAAAAAGGCAGTAGCTGATGTTTTTTTGTGTTTCATAGTGGAAAAAGCCTAGGATTCACCCTTACTCCCCCTGCAACTTATCCATAACAAGATTTAATTGCAAAGGTTGCTTTAACTTCAAAACACCGATGATTAACTCAAAGCCAGCTGAATAAATGTCCTGCCTGTAAAGAAAAATCTGAACTAAGTACTGGAGGAAAATGAGACAAACCTTTGTTAAAAAGCTGAGTTCCACCTTTTTTTCTCACTTGGAAAAAGAAATAGCTAAACACATGACTGTGACTTAACCTTATGCACCCACTGGCTCTACCAAATCCCAGCCTTGAATGTTTTATAACTACACAAGTGTTTATAACTTATAACTTTATAACTTATAACTACAGAAAGGTTCCTCTATTAAGAGGAATAACAACACTCCCTGGGCTGCACAACCAGTTTGCCTGCAGAAAGTTGTGACCATGTGTCCTGGTCCATCAGGACTGATGAGGGTTTGCCCTTAGCACACAATCCTGCTCTGAAACAGACTTAGTTTTACTGAAGGAAGCTGGGACCAAAACACTCTGGGAGAGCTGGGCTTAGTGACCAGGCACCCAAGCTGTCAAGATGGGATGAGAGCAGGAAGCTGGACTTTCAAGCATCTACTATTGACACTGGTGTTTTGTTGTGTCTGTCTTGATTTGCTTTTCTGAATTGCTAGGATCATATCCGTCCCTTTCTCATTCTTCACAGGTTTCATCCTGTGCTCCTCCAGCAAGAGCTTCAAAACCCAGACACTCATTTCTCTTCCACTCAAGATTAAAAGGGAAAGGCATCAAAGGCTGCCAGAAACAGTTTTCTGGGTTCTGTTCTTCCTTTCTGCCATGTTATTAAAATGAATCCTCCATTCTGTCTGCCTTGGCAGGACAGAGAAATTAAGTCAAGTGGGAGCTACAGTCAAAGAGGAGGAGAGTGCTAGCCCTGGGACCAGCGGTATAGAGTCTGGAAAAGGGGGTGGGAAGAGGGGTTCGAGCACATCTACACTATGGTCAGGCATGGGTCCACCATGTTTCCTTTCACCTGCTATGTTGTCCTTACCCATGGACAAACTCAGACTGAAGAGTGCTGGAGCCCTCTGAGGGAAGGAGGATAGGCATCCCCTGCTCTTCTTCTCTGCTGACACTCAGATCCCATCCCTGCATTGGGGGACTGGTGGGGTGGCTGATTTAGTAAACTTTGGATTTAAAGGCAGATTCAATCAAGACAACAGGTATTTGGGATTTGTACAGTTTCCCTACATTCCTGGAATAAAGAAAGGTCTAATGTTTTTATGTTGGTCAGATTGTTGGGGCTTTTGCCAATAGAGAAATGCTGTGAAAATAACACCACCAGCTGATGTGGTTAAACTGGCAAAAATGCCAACTGGTGACCTCACCCCTGGGCCCAGACCCACTGCTCCTTCTTTTGTTTCCTGCAGGTCTTAGTATTTCTCTCTGGCCTTATCATTACCTGTCCCACACACTTTTCTTATAATCTGCTGCTGACAGTTTTCTATTAGGCATAATTTCCTGACCATCTTGTGTATAACTTAGACATGCTGTAAATTTGGAGATTTATATGGAGTTGTATGAACTGTGCTCTTGAGACACTTGAAAGAAAAACATTGAAATGAACAATCTTGGCAGGAAGAGTACAATTGGAGAGTTGTAAGGCCGATCCATAAGAGCTAGTTAAAGCTACTCAGTGTGAGTTGGTTAAGATGAAACAGGCCCTCAGCTTTGTCACTGCTTGGAACCGAGCCATCAGTGACTGTAAATGCTATGATGTGGACTTGGGTGGATGCTCGACAAGAAAACTCCCTGATCTGCAGCATATCCCTGCTTGAAGCTCACCAGTATCTGGAAGCCAGGTGGGCTTGGAGAATCCTGAGAAGCCAGGGATTTGCTACGAACTGACAGAGCTGAAATACCTTTGAGCAACAAGAGTGAGCTCTCCTTTTGAGCCATGCCTGACTTGAAACTGGCTCCTGTCTCTGTTCATTTTTCATTTTTTTATTGCTGAAAGTATCCTGGGTTGCAGAAGAAACAGAACTCAGCAATAACGGATGTATAGGCAGAATGATTCCTCACCAGTAAAAACAAGCAAGTTATTAGTGGTTTTAAGATCGGGCTCATAATCCTAATGACCCCCTCCCAGATCCGCAGAGCTGCTTGCTATTGGAGTCAGTTTGGTGCAGTTTGATACTGGCACAGTCCTAGCTAGTATCCTAGAACTGGTCTTGCCTGATCTTACAGTGAAACACTTCCCTTGTTCCCTTGCAGCTGGACTGTCTCAGCCCCTGTTCTCAGCTGGTAGGTGGGTCCCTGCTGCCAGATTTGCAAACCCAGGCAAGAGAGAGACAGGAGGAACTGATGACGTTGATGACTGTGTCTGTAGAGTCTTTTTAGATAATGTGCAAAGGAGAGCAGTCTCCAAAAGGGAAGGAGAAAAAGTGCTCCATTTTTAAAGAGGCTCTCAAGAGCCATGCCTATAGCATAAATCCTAGTGGGGTATGGAAAGAGTCTGCACTTAATTAGTTGATCAGCCATTGCTAATACTTACTAAATCAGAGATGACAGACGTGCAAGAAAGACAATCTGAAGAACTCACGTGGTGTGATCCATGAGTTAGTTCTTATACATGAAAAAGTTGCTAGAAGCTGACAGAGGTGCTGGATGCACAGGGTGAAAGCTGAGGTTGTGGCCTCCTATGCAATGCAATGTAATTTGACAAGGAAGGGCTCTCTCAGACTTTGCTGCTACCTGTCCTCCACCCTGAACATAGTATCTGAGATACTATGTGTCCAGCCTTCTGTAGCATCTCAGGAGTGGAGATGAAAATATTTATTGGTGATTTACTCAAGGGTTTCTGTTGAAAGCAGGGTGTATAGAGATGTTTAAAGGCTTGGAAGACTTGAGGTGAGTTATTCCTACTTTTTCCATGTTATGACCTAACTCTCTGGAGTAATTTTCATGCCTGCAGTGAAATAGTTTCGTTTTAGGGCTGCAGTGTGAAGTTTCCTGAGATTTGTAGGGTAATTTACCTTTGTCTCAAAACTGTAGATAATATATCTTTGAAGGTTTAGTATACCAACTTCAACATACCTGTGACTGGCTTGACTTTATGGAGTAATTTTACTATGAACAGGAGTTTGGCTTTGTTTAAAAAACCAAAACAAAACAGAGTTTAGACTGCATTAAATATCTTTTTACAGAAGTGAAGATTCAAAACAATCAGACCATGGGAAATGCAGCAGCTTGAGACACTCTGAAGATGAAGTAGCCAATTAGTAACACAAGCTCCATTGTCAAGAGGCCTATCTTTCAGAAAATTTATACCCTATGGTAAACTTTACACAATGGATGGTGTCTTATGGAGGACAGGAAGATCACTTCTTGGGGGAGATAGACAAACCCAGGGGAAGCAAGTAAGCAAGCAGGAATCACTACATTTACATTTTCTAATGTTCATCAAAATGAAGTATTTTCTATTTATAAAATTATCAATTGCCAATTATTTACACTGGTTTTTATTTAAGGTGGTTACTAGTATTTTCTCTTTTTCAAGGGTCAGCAAATGAAAAAGGAATCTTTAATTTCTCTTTTGTTGAAACCAATTTGGAACTCTCTCTTGATCTCACTGAGAATAGGGTGGGGCCAATATTAGTTCCATGTGATAAATAAGTAAAAGAAGAGTGCAATGAAATGTTTTTTGAGCTGTTATTGTTTTGGACCTCTGACAGGAAATAGTCAATGGCGACTGATGTGCTGAGGTCAGAATGATTGTATAAGCTATTCATTATATTCCTTATTGCCAATAGAAAGCACAATGGTATTCCTGTTCTTGAGATCCTTTGTACCTACTGCTATTTGTAGATGAGGAAAAATTATTGCAGCTTCTCATAACTGAATGCCAGGAGAGATAGCAGAAATTTTCATTTTGTTACTGCTTTAGATTACAGAACAAAATTAGTTGCATATGTAATAAGGCTACTGATGCCATGAGAAAGTGATTTGTGACTCATGAGAAAACTTCTTAGCCAAAAATATACAAAGCTAATTGGGAAATGATTTTTTTCCCCCCAATGTGGCAAGTCATGTCAGCCATATATTTCTCACCACATAACTGGCAGGAAAATAAAGCAATTTTACAGTCTTGTATTGTGCTACAATATGTTGGTTATTTTAAACCTTTGCAATCATTCAATTACAAGGTACCAAAGAGAAATGAAGCTCAACAACAATAGTTCAGGACTCTACTCAGCTCATAAGTACCTCCAAATCTCTGAAAGTATATGAGTTTTCAAATCCACACATCTTACTTTGCCCCTCTGACACTGCTCAGGCTAAAAGCAGTAGGTTCAACCCAAAGGTTCTAGGTTTAAATCTGCATTCTTAGATCAACTCAGTATCATACATCCACTGCCTATCTGTCCAGAAATTTCAGTAGCTTATACCATAGTCTATAAAACACTTTAAAAGTATTAATCTTCCAACCCTGACATTGGTAGTTGTGTTTCCCATGTTTCAGGAGAGTAAGAACAGTCTTATCTACCTCTTTGTGACAGCTGACCTCTTAAATCTGGAGAAAATACGAGCTCAGTACTAATGTTACCAGTCTTTGGTTGATGCAGGAGACCACCTTTCCCCTCCAACCTTGGAAGTATGTTTGGATTGTTACAGTTTTTCCTGGCATTGCAATGCTTTCCACCCCAGAATGATGGCATCTTCTTTCATTAGGATGATATTACGATGATGAGGATTGTGAATAGCAAGTAAATAAGGTCTGTATGATGCATATGTCACAGTGAAAGCTCAGAACTTAATTTGATTTTCATAATTTAAATTTATAATAAAACTAGTCAGTTTGACAGTTATGGCCAACTGCAGTTACATAGGAGGCTTGAAGTCCTCAAGATCATTGGTTAAAAAAATCAAACTGTTTTCTTTTATTAGGATAGACACACATAATTATTTAAATTCACAGTAATAAAACTATAGTTCTCTGGGATGGCTGACAAAGGGCCCCTAATAAAAGAGACCTTATCCATCTTGGGACAGGGATAGAGAGCAGAAAAAGATTATATCCGATTCTATGATTCTATATATTATTTCTTTCACAGAATCCTCGCTACATGCAGTGCACAGGGTGAGAAGTTTTGATTGAGATGGTGTGGGACTAAGGCTATTGTCTGTAGCATCCCAGCCTCATTAGTTGCAAAATTTGGAAAGGGAGCAAAGAAAGTGATTTCAGAAAAAGAAAGTGTGGCCTAATGTTTATTGCAGTCAAATACCACCCTGATGAGCTGGATTCTTGCCCAGCCTTTGAGCTCCTATGTGACACTGAACTGAGCTTTCCACAGGGTTGGGAAGTGGCTCTGCTGTTGGTGTAGGAATCAGGTTCAGGACCTTGCACTTGGCCTTGTTGAACCTCAGCTTGTTCACACGGGCCCTCTTCTTGTGCCTGTCCACATCCGTCTAGATGGCATCTCATCTCTCAGGCATGTCAACCTCATGACTAAGCTTGGTGTCATCTGCAGGCTTGCTGAGGGTGCACTTGATCACACTGTCTGTATCATTGATGATGGTATTAAATAGTATTGGTCCCAGTATGGAGCTTGAGGGACACCGCCGATCTCCATCTGGACATTATGTTCACTACTAACCTCTGGATGCAACCATCCAACCAAATCTGTATCTACTGAACTGTCCACACATCAAATCCGTATCTCTCCAGTTTAGAGAAAAAGGTGTTACGAGGAACCATGTCAAAGGCCTTACAAAGTCCAGATACATGACATTTGTAGCTCTTCCCTTGTCCACTGACATAGTTACTCCATCATAGTCACCAAGAGATGTTCCAGCTCTGAGATAAAGGAAATATTTGGCTTCTACCTCTGCTCATGTCAGTAGTCTCCCTCTACTACCCTTGCCTCCAAGCTGGTGCCACACTGGAGTCCCCGTAACTTGGATCTCCCATGCTCTCTTTTTTTTTTTGTTAGAACGTTTACATGCAATGTGCAGCAAGACTGACTCAGAGCACATTAGCCTATGGACATGTGTGGGTGAAGAGAAAGTGAGCTGAGGTGCTAGAAAACAGAGAAACTGTGGCTCAATCCCTACTGTGGTGCATCAGAGCTGGGAATTGAGGCCAGATTCCCAGATTTTCCCTTGCCTGTCTTTGGAAAGCAAATCCTTCCTTTCAAAAAATGATCCATGCAGCACCTTGCAATGGGCTTGGAAGCACTGGGTGCTCAAAAGGACACCTCCACTACTGACACATGACCCATCTCTCACCTATGATAGCAGGACGTGCACACTTGAAGGTTGATCATTGTATACATCTGAAAAGCCCTCTTTGCCCTGAATTCTGCTTCATTTGTCCAAGTAAGTGGAAAGTGAACTCCTCAGATTGAATATTAATTAGGCAAAATAAATGCAAACCAGAAAGGGAAATGAAAAAAGAATTGCTAGTAAGAATCCTCCACCAGTTTGTGGTTGGATAATGTATTTGGAGATCATTGTTCTCTAGAAAGAGTTAATGAAAGACACCAAGACCCCATTCGTGACTGTGTCTGTGTACTGAGAACTCAGCAAGTCCCCACTATGATTTATTCAGGAAAATCCATGGGAGTGGTGGAGAGGGCGAAAAAGAAAGAACAGCCTAAATGCCTGGTGTCAGAGTTTTATGCCTTTATATCAGCTCCGGGAGTTTTCTGGATGCCACTTGTAAAATTCTTTGAATATCCCCTGATGTTTCTTCCCTCATAGCCCAATATCGTGGGCCTTGTGCCTACCTGTTTACCTGCTTCTTCCCTATCTTCACATTGTTTCCTTTCTGACCTCCACCCACTTCTGTGCTAGACTAGGTGTCCTTAAACAGAATGGTTATGCATTGTTTTCTTTTGATTAACACCTTTTCTTCTGATCCTGTTTGTCCAACTGAGTTCAGGTGCCACCTCATTCTGGCTTCCAGAGGACATTCCTTCTCCAAGACCCAATATGCTCCATGCAAACTTATCCAGTTTACCTTAAATTAAGCACCCACTGTTTGGTGAACTGAATTGCTCTGCCAAGCCTGTTGTCAGGAGCTCTTTCCTGGGGCCTATACACAGCTCCTGAGAAGCACCTGGTACTTCAAGGGAATTGCTCCTTGTTTCCATCTGCCTGTCCACTGTTGATCCTACGTCACATCTGCTACCAGTCTTCAGATATCTTATATGTTCCATGGTGAATCTCTTATCACAAGATCCCTATGTAAAGGCAGCTGAACTGAGGTCTAGATATTGTCTGATCCTATGGCAATGCTGTAGGATGCTGATTTCCAGCTTGCTGCAGCTCTGCCCTGCCCAGCCATGGGCTCTAAGGAGCCCATGCCCATCCCTACGGTCCTGCCCAGCTATTCCAGAGCTATGTCTGACCTGCATTGCCTCACAGATCCTGGTCCTAACCCCAACCTCTGACCTGATATCCCAACGTGGCCTTGGCCCCGTGAAATGCCTTGTGCCTGGGGCTGTGGCCTGATTCCAACTTTTCCTCACAACCCACTCTGCTTCTCCAGTTTAAGTCTTTGCTAATGAGTTCTTGCATGTTTTCTGTTTGGTTGGTTTCAGGCAGTGCTGGGGTCCATGTTGCAGTAAAAATAAGCTGTACAATACATGGCCACACTAGAAGCCTTGGACTCAAAACAAGTATCACAGGCAGCTTTAATCAGAAATCACACTTGATGGGGCCACACAGCAGTCAAAATGGAGATTAACATCAATTTTGGAAAAAAAAAAAAAAGAAAAAAAAATCAAGGCATTTCAAATGATTTATCCAGCCAGTTTTTTTATGACTTATTTTCTACTCACTACATCAAACACATTTTTCTGGTTATGAATTCTGTTTCAAATATTTTTCTAACACTGGGAAACAGGCCTGACACAATCCTTATACTCCAACATTCACACAGTTTTAGCAGTATTATGAATCTACATCTAATTTCTAGTTTTCCAAAAGACCCCATCTTTCCAGGGGAGGGAGGCAGTATCCTAGATTCATGCAGCCCTTAATCTAGAACTGTTCCAAATTTCAAGCCAGCTTTGAATGTGACTAGTCTTCAGCATGTTTTTTATTTATTTATTTATAGTTCTTTTATTTTATTTTTTTTGTATATATCAATACAGTCCAACGAGGTGCAGTGACTCTAGCACTGCTACAAGGAAAAGAGACACTGCTAGGTAGAGGCTGGGGTTCCTACTCCAGCTGAAAAGCTCTGGTCCTCCACCCCTCTGGACTGGATTAAGTTAAGGTGAAGGGAAGAGCTCATTTGCATAACCTGTGAGACTCTTTTGAATGCTAAAGATATTTGGATAGATTTGCAAAATGCATCCAAATTTGGAAACTCAGATACCTAGAGCACATATAGTCACATGGGGACATTTAGGTTTGGAGCTGAATCTTCCCATTTATGCTAGATGCAGTGGATTAGCAGGGCACAGACAGGGCCAACTGGGTATGATGCTGCACAGAAAACATCCAAGAAATCAGCTTATCTGTGGAGGGGTGGCTGTGGCAGTGCCATGTTCTGCACGAGAGACTTGACAGGCCTGTAATTCATTGTCATCTAGTACAAGATGCTGTTTGAATATGGGCTGTTGCAACTACTTAGGGAAACTATAATGTGAATGCATACCAAGCAGAAAAACCAATTGATGTTCAGATGAAATTGATAAGCCATTGATTTGTCTCTTCCTGCATCTTGAATGAATAGAGCTTAGCAAATATTTTTTTTTTAATAGGAAACATATCCATCCATTGCACACAGTTATGAAAATTGTCAGGCTGGAGGCCAAGCAAAATAAGTTTTAGGATTTTCTTAGCTTCATAATTGTGTTGTTACATTGAATGATAGAAATTGAGCTGTGGCATTAATTCTGTTCTCTGGCATTAAAAAGAAGAGGAAGTATTTCTTCTTTAATTGACAGTGAAAATTTCATTCATGGGGTATTAGCAGGATTAGCTCTTTGCCTACTGAACTGATACTATGATTTAACATTCACACTAAGGAACTCTTTTATTTGTGAAACACCAATCTGTATCAAGCAGAGAGGAGGAAAAAAATCACTAATGGGAGACAAAGAAAATCTGCAATGTTTTTAAACTGAAGGAATGAATCTGTTATTTAAATGCTCTGACTAATCTATCTCTATCCTACCTGAAAATCTATTTTGAAAAAGATCTCTGACCCCTGCAATGAATATTTGGACACCTGCTCCCCCCCACCCCAACACCTCCCCCTTCCCCAGTTCCCCTATACAGACTACTGGCATCATATGCTCTCCTTGCCACTTGATCCACCTATTTGCAGGTTGTTTTCATGATCACAAGTCTGAGATGTGGTGGGATGGGGAGCTAAACCTCTTGAGGACTTCTCTGAAATCAATATCTGGATGTCACTCCTGAATTGGTGCATAAGTCTTATCAGCAATAAACACTTTACCCTGTGTGCTTAATTTATTGTATCCATTTATTATTATTATCATTACTGTCTTCATCTAGACACAAAACCCTACATTTGCCATTTAGCCACAACATTCCTATGTTTACAACTTTGCTTTTCCCAATGAGGGAAAAGACCCCAAAATAGCTGAGCAATTTTCTCTTTCCAGCTATTTATGAGCTAGGGTCTCTGACAGACATCATGTGGATCTTTTGCCTTGAGAAATCTGGATAATTTTGGCAAAGATTCCTGCGAACATTTCACACCATTTCAGTGATGGCAGGAGGGTTACAACTTCTTGAACAAGAATGGGTAGGTCTCACCTTCCAGGCACCAGTTGTGGGAGAACCTGAATTTTCCTCCACTCTGCTGCCTTATTTGATGGTCCAGCCTTCTGAGGGTCGCCATAGAATTCCTTCTGCCATGGACAATGAATGGAGATTGCTTCTCACAGCTAGTGCAGTGGTGTTGATGTGTTTGGTGGGGAACATGTGTTCACTCCTGTATGATACTTGCAACACGCTGAGGCTATTGTATTATCTTGTGAATGCTGCAAATTGCTCTGAGAACAGAAAATCCAGTTGTCTCTTGCACCCTTGGAGAGAAATTAACCTGGAATTTAAAAATAAAATCATCGGACCCTCTTTGCTAATCCTGTCACCAGGCTGATTCCTTGTGTTAATTATGAAAGCTGGTGTTGATTGTTTATGTTTCTCACTCTCCCTCATTGTGATAAATTGTCCTTAAAAGAAAAAAAATCCACCCAAAAGTGTTACACTGATTTCTTCTTTAAGTACACAGGCTAGGGATAGTAGAGAAAGGTACTGACAAGTTGCAGAGCATCTGTTCTTGTTTACAGAGTTTTCAATCGCAAACTGAAGATCTTGCCAGAAAATATGAACAATAATTGTGGAATTGAACAATCCTAGCAAAAGCAAAGACATCATCTTTGTTGTTGTTACTTATCCAAATATACTGTGGAGGTGAACCAGAGCTTGAGGTTTGTTTACTGTTTGGTGTCTCTATTCTTTCCCTTTAGGAGAGTTGGAGACAAATAATTTAGCAAACACTGGAAAGTAACATTTAGAAGGCAAGAATCTGAACATGCTGTGCATATGAGCAAGAACAATCCTTGGTTCTGATATGTCATTACCAGACTAAAACATCTTGGCTCTGACCCTGTCTAGGGAGTGTGAGTGCTTTTGAGGGGGCTCAGAGCTGTGTTCTTCATCACTCTTGGTCAATGAAGAAGATATCCTGAGGCATATTGTAAGGGACACCAGTTCAGATCCCAATTCAAAAAGCATGTCATGCCTCACTGCATTTTACTTTGTTGTGTAGCCCCTGTTTAGTTTAGTGAAGTGATGTGCCATGGTGTGCAGGACTGAAAATGAAAAAAAGAAATTTTTGAATTAAAGGAGCTTCATATGAGGTCTCAAAATCTGGATTTAATGAACTAAAAGCAATTTTTTCTGCTTCTCGATCAGACTGAGAAACCAAGAGTTTCTATTAACATCACTGGGAGTTGCTGAGCTCTGCTATTTAGGTGTATTGAAGTGAATAAGGAGTTTCTTTCCAGACAACCTTTGAGAGAAATGCTGATGACGACTCTTCCCAGTGAAACATCACCACAGAAGGACAAGCCAAATTCCTGCAGAATTTCCCATGTCTTACCCTGTATTATTTTTTTCCTTATTTTATGTTTGTGGTTAAACAGCTGCCAGGCTTTACCAAAGAAGCAACCGCCATATAATGCAGGGTTATATGATATATGATTAAGTGCCTGGGGGGGGTCTTTTTACTGCAAAGGACACTGTAATGCAAGATATCATATCTGATCATAGAATAGCTCTGAATGTATACTAGTTATTCCCCAAGACAATAAATAAGCAACAGCTGATGTATTTTAAAATTGAGCATACAAATTTATCTATCCCTTAAGTTTTGAGGGAAAAGCTGTGTGAAAAGTCCTGCATAATGATATAATATTAATTCTTACAAATAGTAATTTGTATATTTATTTTGATTCAATGCACACTAAAATTGAAACAGTGAGGTTCTGACTTGAATAAGGGAAAAATATTTTCAGCATGAGGACAGTCAGGCATGGGAACAGGTTGCCCAGAGAGGTTTTGCCATCTCCATTCCAGGAGGCTTTTTAAAGACATGACTGGATAAAGCACTGAGCAACTTGGTCTGGTCTTAGTTGTGTCCCGGTTTTGAGCAGGAGATTGTGCTCAATACTTGCTAAGGTCCCTTCCAACATGGATTCTCCTTTAAGTCTATGATCCTATGTACTTTGGTGGTGCATTAAGATTTCAGTCATGCAGATCTATTTGTGCTGGTGCTGTCAAATGCCATTCATAGAGCTCTTGGCAGTCTAAAAGATTAATTGTAATAGCTGGATCAAGAAGGTTATCTGGCCTGAGGTTTAGGACACAAATCAGTAGCAAAGTCTAATGGGTTGCACAAAAATTTCACTCCTTTAATAGAAGAACTTTTCCACAGTTCTCTGCACAGTTCTCTGCTTGCCACGTTAAAGACTACTGGGTTTGTGCCGGAGGGATGTTAGGGGCTGCACTGCACATTTTGATTAGAAACTTGCCCTGTTTGTTGATGACGAGGTGAAGGGGTATGCAGGATATGAAGCTCATGGCCTAAGTGGCCACGAAGTTCTTTTTATTGCCCTTGGATAGAAATAGGATCACTAGGGCTAGTGGCTCTGAACATCTAAATATATTGGTGCACTAAAGGACTTCCTGAGGAAAAGGGTGATGGGTCTGCTGTCCTTGGTAAAGCCTGGCTTTTGTTTGACCTTGCAGTAATGGATTGATGGGACAGAACAATGTTTTGGAGGACTTTCAAAACATGGAAAGAAAGTGTGTGTTTGATGAGGAAACAAAGGAGGAATATGGCTGTAGAGCTTGTAACAGAAAAATAGGATGAAAAAGGGAGATGCTTTTATTGGCTGTGATTTGAATGAACTCCCAGAAATAATCAAATTTGGCTGAATTTAGCAGAAAAAGATCCTGCTGTATTTTTTTTCCTTTTAATTTATGCAGCTTGTGGTTTCAGTGCAAGTCCTCTGAAAAGGATCCCAGTGCTGTCTGAGGATAAATATCAGGCCCCAGTAAAACCCCTGAGTGATGCCAACATGTTCTGTCAGAAATAAGGCATGAAACCAACAGGTGGAGATACCTCTGGTGAATACTATGCTCTATTGGCTGAGGTGGGGCATTTTTGTTCACTTGTTTTTTCCAAAGCATCTTTTTAGCAGATTAGAGAATAAATTATCACCCTCAGATGTTTCAATTTTTCTCACAGTTTCCTCATACTCCTGTCATTTCCTGACATAATTTTCCTTAGTATTTGCAGCTCTCTTTGATGATTGAAGGAGAGCTAGTGTAAGGAAGATGTTAACATGAGGGCACTGTAGAGGACATGATTCATTGCCATATGTAGCCCCCTTTTTCTGGAGAGGTCACAAACCCTTCCTGTTCACTTCTGGCTCATGATTCTGCCCACTGTCATCTAACTCGTGAAAGGTTGTCAGAGTTGGCACATCTTCATTTTCCTGCAGCTCAGATGGTTGTCACTTTTATGGACTATTTGGACAATAAGTTATTTCCCACCATTAGAGGTATTCCAGTGTAAGAGTTCAGAATGTGGTATTAAAAGCCTTGTTGGTTGTAAGTAAAAAATAGTTAAAAGTATTAATTTTTATGGAATCTTTTTTTTTTTTTTTTTCCCCTGGCTTTTAAAAGGAGGTTGTCATCTTATGCAGCTGGTCAAAAAATGTTTGAGCAAAGAGGTACATTTCTCCTTTCTTGATTAGAATATTTGACAGTGCACACAATGAGGCATGGAGTCCCCTCAGAGAGCCCGGAATAAAGTCTTCTTTTCTTAAACCTATGCCCTAACCAGAAGTGTCACTGATGTCCCTGAGCCTTCTGAGCAGTTCTTCTATAGTCAGAGTCTACCTGCATAGATCTTACCAGATAAAATAAAAAAGTCCATTCAAAGAAAAATTCTAACTTTTCAAATATTTCAGATAGCTCTCCAATAACAATTTTCATATTTCACATTTCCATCCCAACCCTGGGTTGGGTCACTGGAAAGCTGGGTGAAATGGTAGAGCCCAAATGGATGTCTGTGCTTCCCTGAAGAATCACAAGTGGTTGTAGCAGTGGGTTTCCTTCCATCCCTACTCTAATATCCATTTATTTTTATCAGTTTTCACCACTTGCTAGTGCATGTTTCCCATGGAGCAGGAAGCTTCAGAAGGCACTGGAAGGATGCTGATGTCTGTTTTGTATTTCCATGATCTACAGTCAGAAGGATGTGTCATCAGTCAGCACCTTTATGGGGTAGATTTAGGAGGAGACCTCTTTGTGTGATGTTGCCAAACCCATTGGAAGAGCTTGAGACAAGGTCAATGCCAAAGGAACATGCCTACATCTTCATACATTGCTTACTGCCTTGGCTTTGCCAGTCCCCATGCAGAGCCACACAGTGTGTGGGTGTGAGAGGTGAGTAGCACGGCTAACTACCCACAGCCCTGCCATCACCATCTTGGGGGATTTCTCCTCTGACATGCTTGTGCTGCTTCCAGACTCACTTACATACTGGTCAGGAGTGTTTCTACTGGCTCACATGGTCCCGGACCCAGAGATTCTGCAGTCTGCACTGTGGTGGTAACGTGAACCCAGTAAGGCAATATTGCTACAGGGGACACTTTTGTGTGTGTGTGTGTGAGATTTAAGGGGTGATGTGATGCACAGTGTCTCAGTAGAATTGGTTCTGTAGTTTCACAGTTTGTGAGTGGTCAGTGCTGTTCCTAAATGCCAGCTGACAATAAATACTGAATTGATTTCTTTATTTGCTTCTGCAGGATACATTTAGCTTATACATTCTGATATGAAGCTATCTCTTTTTTCCAGTTACAATGCTTTGAATTCATTACTGATCTTCAACACAAGTAATGCATACAGTTCTTAGATTTCACTACAGATTTTGGTCATTTACCTTGACTGACTTCAGAAGTTCCTGCTAAAAATGAAGGTCACCAAATCAAAAACATATTTGTGTACATTAAAATCCCTCAAGCAGAGTGTTGACTGCCAGTCTGGCTGGGAGGACAGCACTGGTCCTTGCAGTTAACTGGACAGTTTCTTCCTCACTGATGCTTTTCCAGATGGGTATCAGCACAATGGAACATGTGTTGCTGAAATGCATAAACAGTGAGCACCAGATGCAATGGGGTTGCTCGTTTTTTGTCTCCCCCAGTGTGCCCTGATGAGTCTGAAGCAGGATCCAGTAACTTAATTTGTGATATCTTTAAGATCACTCAACAATTCAGATGCTGTGGACAGGGGAAAATAACATTTTGTAATGTATTTATTGAATGGTAATGCAAACCAGAGAAATCTATAAAGAAGGGAGGAAATCATATTCCCTGTCTGGGAGGTATTGAACTGAATTTTAAATCAGAGAACCAGACATGGCTGAGACTGAGAAGGGAAGGGGGAGAGTTCACCCGACGTTTCCCTTAAGAAATAAATTACTGGTGAGACCACACAATATTCTTCCAGTTTTCTGTCCTTCTGATCTCCCTTTACAAGCAGACACACTCACATTTTGATGGTCTCCCCCATTTTTGGAAGTATTGCCCTTGATAAAGGTTTACATAAAAGTCTTTTATTTTTCTCCCCAGAGGACAAGTTCTTGCAGCTGAAATCCCTTCCAGGAAGTCCTTCCCTCTGATTGCTTCTACTATGTGGAGAGTAATAGGACACTGAGACAGTGAAGCTGTTTTCACTCTGTGTTAGGCAGCAGTTTCCCTTCATACGCCACCATTGCTGCTGAATAGCATGAAATGAGAAAAGGCTCAGTCTCTGTAATGAAGTCAATAGCTCCTCGTCTGAAGAATAAGCAGGATTTCAGCCAAGAGAGCAGAATGGCTTGCTTTCTCTTAATTTCTCATTTTACTTTGTACTTTGTGTTCCTCAACACGTACATTACCCATTTTTTGCAGTCACTGGGGGATAAATTAATCCAAGATCCTGCTTACCACTGCTTCAGCATTTCTACCATTTCTGATCAACCTATATTTAACATGTAACCTATACCCCTTCTGAATTTGTCATACAGATTTCCATGGGAATTGTGTTCTCCAGACCAGATTCTACTTTGTTATTTCAGTATAAAACCACAGCACTTCCACTGAAACTCTACCATTTTTTATCTCCATCCACATCTATGAAATCTGTGTTTCCCTAGAAGTTTTCTGGATTTGCACTGGAATAACTAGTAAGTTAAATATGTCTGTAAACAAATTTATGTGAAGATTTACTGCACTGAATAACCACAGTGCATATAAATCTTTTAAATTTCAGGTAAAATTAATTTATATTCTGATGCTGGTATTTGAATGCACAAGCCTTGGAAGTTGGTTTCAAACAGATCTCAGGATTACTGTCAGGTAGATTTTGCTTATTCTTTGATTGTAGTAGAAAGACTAAAATTGTGTCTTCTGAATTTCATGTCATAAATCCAATTGTATAGAAACTTTACCTTTGAACAGAGTGGGGCCCTCTTGGAGTAAGAGGAATAGAGGTTAGATGTAACAACAGACGGGGACATTCAGAGAGTTTCCATCACTGTCATTCCTCAAAAGATCAAACTGTTTCTCGCGAAGATGATGGCCCCAACCCTATGGGAGCAGTATGGTTTCCATGTCCCTTGATCTTATTCTGGAGGGGTTGTCCTCATTTTGACCCTGATCCTGCCATCATGCTGTGTGTGCTCTGTTTCTTACTGTAAGGTACATCTGTAACTTCGGGACCAAGTCTTTGCTACCTAAAGTCTGATTCTCCAAGACACAGGCACTCTACCCTTGATGAAGTACATGCTTTAACTTACACATTTTTTGATTCCACACAGATAAAATATAAGCATATATTTAAACATTTTCCTGGATATATCTCAGAATGCTCAGATGTTGAAAGTCTGAACCCATTTTCTATCACCATGCTCATAGCTGGTACAACTTAAATTGTGATGATCCTCAACCTCTGGCACAAGTCACTCAGAAGAGCGGTCAGTGAGGATGACGTGGGCTTTGGAAACTCAGTACCCCAGAAGGACATTCACACTTTATTCCTCTGCCTGTACCACACTGATCAGCATGGTGTTTGAAACCACACGTGGTTCTTGCACAGGCTGCTGAAGAGTCAGAAAAATACAGTGGTCAGAGCTGGGATTTGTCCATCTGTGTTGTGGTGCTGTGGAAGGACACGGTGTCCTGCTGCCATCCCCAGAGCTGCCCAGTGCATGGTAGAGCAGTAAATCTCCTTGCTTCGCACAAGCAGCACTTGACCTTGCACCAAATCTCATGATAATGAAGGAGTATTCTCCTCACTGAGGAGAAAGATGTGGATGATCCTGAGACTGACACATGACAAATGCACATTTGAAACTTCTCTCCATTCTATTTATTTATTTGTTTGTTTATTTATTTTATAGAATTATATTTTTTTCAAGTCCAGACATAATTTGCAAATACAGCTTTCTGACTGAAAAGGTTTGGGCACCCTTACCTTCCCTGTATCTACCAGCAATAACTCTCCTTCCACTTTCTCTAGGAAAGATATGCATCAAAGTGGCTACGACTCAAAATCTTTTCCTAAAGCTTCCTGTCACTTGCAGCTTCTGGTTTTCAGCTACTGATGAAGTATTCTGGTCACATCAAATTCAGGCCATGGAAGGTTGGCATCTAAATCCCTATTTTGTTTGATTTCTCTATAGAGCTGAAGGTTCCTGTGCTGACTTGAAGGAGTTAGATTACTTTGGTAATCTAGGCTCAAATCACAACTCCACAGGCTATGAAGGGATATGTATTTAAACTCCTTTGCTTGAAAGTAGTCTTGGGAAATATCTGCATATCCCAGGACAAGATGAGCTCTGATATGAATGCAGGCAATATGAACAATATTGAATGCAAATTGCATTTAAAAACTGACTGTCAGGGAGACAGCCCAGAAAACTCTGAAATAAGTTCAAAGTTTACCATTTGGTTGTTAGCAGAAATTCTTTGAAAGCACAATCTAAGCACAGTCCCAAAAGTGATTAAAGTGCTTTTCAGAGCTCCCATCTCTGGCATGGCTTGGTGGAAGCAATAAAATTAGACTCCTGGAAATGAGGAGGTGACCTGTATTAAGCTTGCTTTGAAAGGCTGGCACAATAGGAGTTCAGTTCCTGAGAATATATTTTATACACATCCTACCTCTAAATCTGTGTTTCCTGGTTGAAAAAGCCAGCAGAATTGAGTTGAATTTACAGCAAAGTTGTGTGTTGATGTAGTTTAGACTCCTGAGGGCAAAACAAACTTTGTAAATCCAATTCTGCAGAAAAAAAACTTCCTAGTACTTCACTGTTGTTATTAAAGTGTGGTTGTGCTGTATGTGATTGAAAAAGTTTCCAAAAGGTACAATAATCACGGTGATTAGCAGACAAGAAAGAAATAGTTGTATGTTTGCTTGTGCATGAAAATGCTCCTTTCCGAAAATCTTGCAACTAATCTTTTTAGCCATGGCAGGAATAGGCAGAAGTGTAGCCTTGAATCAATACCTGTGGGAGATGATGACTAACAGACTCAAGAGAGTTTTTTGTTTGGAGAAGAACGCTTAAACTTTTGGAGTTCATACCAGCTGTTCCTTTGAACAATGCTGTACTTATGACTCAGTCCAGGGTGGTTGTGTTGTAAGCAAGCAAAACCGATTATTTCCCTTTGTATGCTTACTAAAAAAATATTTTATAAAATGGAAAGAAACTTTAGGTGGGCCTGAAAGATAGAGAAGCCTCTAAAGTACTTGTGAATCAGTTTTCCTGGTATAACTGCATCCACATGTGAATTTATTGAAAACATATGTGACTTTGATAAAAGATTACATTTAAAGAAGGGGCTAGAACTGGGCTACAGACAACAGGGTACTGTGTTTCATCAAACACTGAGCTACACATTTTCAAATGTTTCATGTTAAGAGAAAATGTTTAGATGATTTTAAACAGTGCACTACTCCATTTCCATTGGCTTGCTTATCACAGAGCCCTTATGAGTGTTTCTGTTACAGAATAATCCACCAAGGCCATTCATCTGGTTGCTTGCTTGGGGGAAGAAAATTGAGTTACAATATGTTTACTCTAAGGAATGGTATTATGCATTTGTAAGGTTCAGAACTGAGCAAGCCATGTGGGAAGAAGAAACAGCAAATGTAAAACTTGCCTGAGATTCATTATCATTATTAGCTAGCCCCACATTTTTGGTATACAAACTGATAATAACTAATATGCGGTGCAACTCATATTAACCAAATGGGAGAAGCTGACAGGAATTCAGACAATTATGTACTTAAAAACAGATGAGATACTTTCAAACTACTTAGTAGACAATAGAGAACATGATACAGTTCTGGGAAAAAAGATGTTTCAGATAACCAAAACTCATGGAAACTGCACTGTAAACTGTATATTAGGGTTTAAACTGTACCGTGTTTTTACAACACAAACAAAAATAGTCTTGGGGCTGGATTCAGCTTTCCCTATGTAAACAGAGTGCTTCAAGTATATTATATATAGCTAGATTCTTCATGGATTGAATCCTCTGTGAATTCAAAGTGTCTCTCCCGCCAAGCTGACTTTCAGAATGAAGCTTAAAGTTGAAGTCTGCCCAAGATCTTTGGTCTATTATTGGTCTAGACAGGTCAGGTTCTGTAAGTGATAGCTACAGGAATAAAGCCTGAAATACATCTTTGCCTTTGACTTCTACATCCCAGTCACGTAGTGTTTCTCACTGGGGCCAGCAGTGTTAAGTAGTCTGAAACCTGTGACTTTGGTAATTCTTTTTTGCTGCTGTACCCTACTGATAGGGATGTGTGTGCACATTTTGCTCCAGAAATGCAAAATGATTTTGGATTCATGAACAACAGTGAATGCCTGTCGAAATCAATAGGAAATCTCATTATTTTCAGTGCTGTGATTGGCAATTTATTCTATCTCCAGGAATTAATTCCCACAATCTGGAAAATCTCCAATGTGGAGATTTTGCCACCTTTAGATACTGCAAGATGTAACTATTAGAAGTAGCCTTCTGCCTGAACAGAGGAACTACTTATAATAGGGTACTTACTATCCTTATGCCACAAGTAAGGTCCCATTTAAGACAGGAATGACTAGAAATATGGCTGGAACTTTTTTTCTTGAACTTAGTACTTTATATGGAGGCATAAAACATTCAAGCCGGTTTTCAAATAGGAAAGAGATGAGCAATGAAGACCAGTTTTGTCCTTACCGATTTGGAAGATACCAAACACATCTGAGAAATGACCATGCAAGCATCAAAACAGGGCTCTAGGCTGCCAGGGAACCAAGCAGATCTCATTTGACAGACTTTGTGGTTTTACCCAGGTAGTTGCTCATCTATCACATGAAGAAAACTGAGATCTAATAAACAAGAGGGATTCTTTAAGGAGGTTACTAGATGGTCAAAGGGAGTTCATAGGATAGAGGATATGGTTTGTTATGCAAAGGACTATAAAAAAAGAAAACTCTCATACTCATACTCCGCTTGAAATTCTGTCATCAAACTACTGTTAATGCCACCTGACATAGGAATATTAAACAAAGGCTGCTCTCTGTGATTATCTGATAGCAGTGAGTCAAGTGGCATCATGCAGGTATCTGCTTCACTAAATTATTACCTCATCTAGTTGGGGGTAAGTATATTCTTTTGAACTGGACCTGTCTGGATGCCCTGATCTGCACAGTAATGACCTGAATGGCAGGAGCATGGTAACTACATTTCCTAAGGATTTGTGTTTTGAGGGTAAGTGCAGTTGTAGATTCACTACTGTTTAGTAAGACTGGAGCTCATAATGCCACTATTACCACAGTGGGAGATTATCTCAATAGACCTAGCTGTCTAGTCACATTAAAGTTGTAGGAATGTAACTGTTTTGAGATTTCTTACCTTCTATGCAATTTGGATGTTAGGCCCAGCAGTTACGAAGGAAAATAGATGATAATATCATAGCATAAATCAGTCTAAAATGATCATTGCCTAATTAGGTGAAATACAATGAACAATATTGCAATGCATTGATAGCTGGTTTGTGAAGATTTGATTTCCAATAAGAACTATGACACAAATGTAGATAACAGCGATTTGCAGCAAGAAGATAACCTTTAAGTCCTGAATTTCAGTTTTCTTCTGAGCTGGAGGAAGGGAGCCATCCACATATGTATCACTCGAAAAATTGGTCCCTCCTGTTTATTATATTGGTTTTGTTTGCAAAAAATGTGGTTTATGATTATGTGGTTTAGATAGATGAGTAATTCATGACTCTTGAAAGCCTCCAATGTTCACCATTAGCAAACATAATGCTCATTAGAAGTCCTTCTTCAAATGCAGAGTGAATATTGCTGTTTTCCACTGCCAAATGAAGATACTGCCTTCAAAGCCCCAGTTTCTTTCACAGCCTGCTTCTTTGGTCCACTGGGCTTGGGGGAGTTAATTTTCCTACCTAAATAAATAAATAATGTATGTATAGTGACAGACATTCATAAATAGCATAGAGACTATTTAAAGTGCATTAGACATTGCGATCCCACCCTTGTCCTTAAAAGCATGGAAACAAAGGGAAGGACTTGACTGTCCTTTACATTATGACTGTGTGTATTAACATCATATCTACTAGTCCTGACTTTATTCCATGGACTGCCAAGCATCAGGTTTTGCCATATCTCTTTCTGACTAACTGAGGAGCTTTCTGTTGTCTTTGCTACTGTCCCACTGGCACTTTTTGACTGTGAATTTCCCATTAGCATCATTCAGTGTTGTGCATTTTTCCTCATTGTGAGATAAACTGAGCAGTATCCTGCGTGGTCTTGGCTACACAGCATTGTCCCACAGGCAAGGGCATGTTTGTTTGACAAGGGTAAAATAAATAAAAAAACAACCCCAAATCACTCTCGTGTGGGCCCTGAGGAGCCCCAGTGTTGCTCTTCAGTGGCTGAGAAGCCTGGTGTGCCTTCCCAGAGCTGATGCTATGGAGGACTGCTTCTTGCTTTTGCTCCAGGGCTAGGCAGCTCTGGGCTAGTAGGACCAGGATGGAGAGACGGGCTTTAGCATTGCCTATTTTCTCCCTGCCAGCATGTTGCTGCCTCTATTATTTCTAAGTTTCAACTAGCCTTTCTAGTGTCTGTTGCTGGGAGATGTTAAAGATCCTGTACATAATGTGGTCCACAAACAGAGGCTGAGTTAAATTTTTCAGCTTTTGCTTCCAGACAAAATCACTGCCTTATATTCTGGCTGTTTTGGCTATGTCTACACTAGTAACTAAACTAAACAAGACTAGGGCATAGGGTGAGCACTGACCTACAATAGCCTGTATTGTGTAATTGTTGGCATTCTTGTTGGCATGGTGCTGGCCCATGCCAGCTAATACTCTTCCAGACAGAGTCCTGGCATGGTTCAGAAACAGGTCAGGCACTGTTTCCAATAGGAAATTTGGATTAATTTATCTCTTTTTTTTAGGGAAAAATAGTGTAGCCATATGGATGCAAACTGTGTTGTACTACTTCATGCAATGCCAGAAATCAGCCCTTGTCCATTGTTTTAACTTCAATAGATGTAGTTTTTGATGCCTAAGAAGCAGACAGTTGTAACCCATGGAGCATGGGCCAGGCTCTTTTTTGACTTCCTTAATCACAGTCTAATGTGGTACTAAATGAAACTAAGCACAATGTCACATTTTTTATCAAACAAACCTGGAGCAAATTCTATTGCCAAGACTTTCTTACATGTCATGAGCAGTTTGGTGTAATTAAACTTGTACCTAATGCAGAATTCCATCAAAAAAAGCTTACGATCTATGTTTTATCAATAGATTGACATAATCAGTATTGTGCTGCTCACTTGTGGTGTTTAAGATTAAACTATCACTGCATCGTAATACCCTTTTACATTGGTGTCCTGGAGGTGTAAATGGAGAGGAGAATTATGCTGTTTTTTATCAATCCAGCATTTGACTGGTGTTAAAAGGCACAGCATGATAAAGCTGCTAGCTAGATCTATAATTTCCAGTACATCTGCATATGTTACCACGTTAATCTCATGTAAATTTGGTCACCTAAATGGTAGGTGCTCAGTTCGACTTTCTAGTTCAGGAAGCTCCTCTAAAGGCTGATTCATGCCATGCTCAGAGAGGCATTGGGAATAGGAGAAATGTGTTGTGCTCTGCTGAGCCCAGATCTTTGTCCTGATAACAGCTCTTTGGGTTGCTGTTATCCAGGTATCATTTATGATGCATCTCTTTGCTTTTTTTCTCAGTGCTTTTTGTCTTCTTTTATTTTATTTTTTTTTTTCGACAGTTTTCTCTTGAATTTCTAACTGTCACAAGCTCAGATATTTCTTTCCTGGTTTTGTTTATACTTATCTAGCATGGTTTTCACTCTCTTTCTTCCAGCTCAAGAATTTGTTTCAGTAAAGCTGAGTCAAAGACACACCAAAGTGATTAATAAAAATCTAGTTACTGGCCTCCAACTAGACTTTGTGCTGCTGATCACCACCCTCTGAGTGTGGCCATTCAGATGGCTTTCAATCCACTTCACTTTCTGCTTATTGTGCCTGTACATTCATGGGTTCTGTATGAGGATCTTATGGGAGACAGTGTCAAAGACCTTACTGAAGTCCAGGTAGAAAATATCCACTCTCTCCTCATCTACTGGGACAGTCATTTTCATTCTAGAAGTTTATCAAGTTGGTCAAGAATTAATTCTCCTTGGTGAAACCATTCTGACTACTCCCGAGGATTTTCTTGTCCTTAATGTGCCTGGAAATGGTTACTCCATTGCCTTCCCTGGTATGAAGGTGAGGCTGACTGACCCTCCTTCTTGCCCTTCTTGAAGTTAGAACTGAAATAGATAATCTTTAAGGTCCCTTCCAGCCCAAAGTATGCTATGAGTCTCCAGATTTTCCCCTTGGTTTCTGGGACCTGGGATTCTTGCAAGTAAAGAAGGAGGCAAATAAGGCATTCAGTAATTCCACCTGTTCTATGTCCTGTGTAACCAGGTCCACCATCTCGAGCACGAGGTCCACATTTGCCCTAGTCTTTTTTTTGTCACCTATTACTTCTTGTTGTCTTTAACATCCTTTGACAGAATCAATTCCATTTGGGCTTTAGCTTCCCTAACTTCACACCTGGATGCTTGGACAATTTTTTAGTATTTCTTTGAGGTTACTTATCCTTGCTTCCACCCACTGTATGCATACTTTTTATGTTTAAGTTTGGTATAGAGCTCTCTTTTGTTGATTTTGTGATCCTTCACTATCATATCATTCCATGCCTTTATCTTAGTGATCCCGTCTGTCATTCCCCCACAGGACTGCTGGTTACTCTTTTCATCCCCCACCATTCCTAGTTTAAAGGCCTCATCATGAGACCAGCCATCCTGCTGATGAAAATAGCTTTGCCCTGTTTAGGGAGGTAGATCTCACCTATTGTAAGCAGATGCTGATCTGCAAACAAGGTCCTGTGGTCATACAAAGCAAAACCCAGCTGCAAACACCAGTTCTGCAGCCAGTTACTGACTTGTCTTATTATTGTTCTTCTCCTTGCACCCTTGCCCCTCTCCAGCAGGACTGAGGATAACACCACCTGGGCACCCATGCACTTCATTACTGCCCCCGGAGCAGTAATTGCAATGAATCGCTGTTTCTTCCTGGTGGAATCACAGAATCATCTAGGTTGGAAAAGACCTTCAGGATCACTGAGTCCAACCATTAACGTACTCTATAGGTCCACTTCTAGACCATATCCTTAAGCAACGTATCTAGATGACTGTAAAACACTATCAGGGATGGTAATTCAACTGCTTTCCTGGGCATCCTGTTCCAGTGCTTGACAACCCTTTCAGTGAAAAAATGCTTCCAAATGTCCAACCTAATAGCCGTGCATGGCTTAGGGTTAAGTAGATCAGGTACTTTTGCTGGTCCATCTGACTCTAAACCTTTTACAAGCAGAGGACTTGCTGGGTGCTATATGGAATGACACACCACTGTCATTTTCTTCTTAAAGGTCCCTTGCCTTCTATTTTTCTACAAACAGCTGTGGAGTGGTAGAGCAGACAATGGAAATGAAAGCTTGTTTCAAGGCTAGAATGAAAAAGATCTTTCTAAGTCAGTTTTTTTGAGTTAGAGACTGCAGTTGATTAACAATCATTCAGTAGGCAGAGCTGTGCTTTGAAGTGGGTATTAAAGAAAAGGCAGTATTTTCATTTGGCATAAAGTATTTTTTTTGAGCAGGGCATAAGCTTCCAGGGGAGAAGACAGAGTGATAGGAATCTTCCAGCACATGGAAGCAGGGAATCGGAAATCTTGGAATTAAAACAGAAACATCTAAACTAATGATAGAAACAAAATACATCAAAGAGAGAAAATGGGCACTGTAAGGCAGAGTAAAGAAAGAAATCTCTAATATAATCCCATGTTTTCCATAGCTATGAATCAGGTTAGTGAATGAGAAAAGACCATAAGAAACCTGGGTAAACTGCTATGACAATTGCTATAGCAAGCTCATAATGAAACGCTGCAAAGTGAAACTAGAGAGGGTCCCAGTCCTACTTGGCATTCCCCTTGCTTATTGCCTGCATTTGTTATTCATTTCAGAAAACTCTTTGAATAGAAATTAAGGAAAAAAACCCAAACAACAAAAACCCCAAACCAAACAAACTCTACTGTTTATTCCAGATAATACATAGAAAGTCAGCACAAGATTTAGGAATGTTATGAATGACAAGTTAGACATTAAATTTGTAGTTTAGCTGTCTTTAGCATTTTGGAAGAAGACATTTGAATTTCCTATTACTTTAATTTAGGGCTGGGAGCCTATATTTACAAGAAGGCCTTAAACAGAGTATTCATTTTAGGTTTGATTAAATCTCTTGCTCTTCATTTTTTAAAGGAAATAAACCAAAACAGTGACTATAAATTTCCATTGAATATGTTTGTTCTGTTACTTTTGTATTGCTAAGACTAACTCCAAATACTGCCCCTTTCTACTGTCACCTCTGAAAACAAAACAAAAAAAAAAACCCGCAAAGCTTTAATTCCTCACAAGGCAATTGCTTTAATTTCATCTTTCTTACCATAGTAGAAAGCTTAAAATGAAAGACTGATGACAGTCCTCAGCTTTATAGTCTCTTTCCAAAGCCCTGGGAGAGATGGCCTCATTTTGCTTTGCTTATTCAGGTGAGTAAACTCTTGCCGGGTGCTCTTGGCAGGACCCACTAGTGGTTAGCAAAGAGTTAAGATGGTATGGGAAATGGTATGGTTGAGGTTCCGGCACACTGAAATCCACCCACCTAGTGCCAGACTTTGGCTTTAATATTAGCTTTACCTTAAAACCATTATCTAAAGGGTGGGAAACAAACTCTTCACCTTGTAAAGTAAAAAGGTTGGTTGGAAATGAAATCCAAGCTGCTTTGGTAGGCCTGATTCAGTTGCTCCGATTCATCAAGTGAAAACAAGCCATTTGCCATCTGGTAACTACCTTGGGGACTGAGGTGTAAATCCCTGTTCCTTAATCTTCCCCTCTTTAAGAAAACATTTTCTCCTAGGTGGTCCAGATGGCGAGAGGCCTTCAGACAATGCATAGAGGTGACCAGTGATGGGTTGCTCCAGCACAGCAGGAGGTCCCTGGGTCATTCACACAGAGGGAGGAAGAGAAAGCTCTCCTTTTCAAACAGTTTGTCAGACAGCTGACAAGTGCTGTGCCCGTGTGTGAGAAAGCTCCCCGTGGGATCACACAGCAACCCTGCGTGAAGCGCCCCAGTCCCTGGCCTGCAGGAGAGTCAGCAAAGGTGGTCCTAGGTCCAGGCAGAAACAACCAACAGGAGTATTCTTTCTTTCTGCCTCTATTTATTTATGCATCTAAACTATGGTTGTGAAATGCCTCTGTCCAGTGGTACTGATTAAATGACAACCATATCAATCCTTACCCCCTGGATTCGGAGAATTGCCTTGTTTTCTTTAGAAATCTAAGCTGAAAGGAAAAGAACTCGACCAGGTGTCTGAGGCAGTCATCACAAGAGAGAAGAAACAACATTATTTTAGAGGCTGTTTGGTTAGGGTATCAGCAGTGCTTCCCTCCAAGAAGGAGACTCCATCTTCTCCTCTTTAACTTTTAAAGTAGCCAGAGGCTAAATTAGGCCACTGGCAGAGGGAGGCTGCTGTTTCTCAAATGCTGACCTGGGTTGCTCATGCAGACCTTGGCTGATGGCAAATAGCTCAGTATAGGTTTTTAATCCTCCTTGTAATTGCAGCTCACTGTGCTGGGTGTGCAGGGCTTTACCAAGGGGATGCCACCTGCCGCACCACTGATCTGACTATCGAGTGGTGTTACTTCATCATTTGCTCTGAAAAGGAAGAGAGGACACAGGTGGAGCCAGGACCTTTTTCTTCCTACACTCATCTCCCTTGTGCACTCAAGGCTTTAATTCCTCCCTCCCCTCTTTTCCGACCTGGAGATGGTCACTATACAAGCAGAAAAGCTGCAGCGTTGGCATGAACTAATGACTGAACTGACAGGGAAGCAGATAAGAGTATTTAGGAGAGCTGCTGCTGTCAGATAGGAAATGAAAGCTCCTTGACTTCACCAGGATGTGGATCAAACACTGCAGATGACCCAGCCCTCAGATAATCCACACTCTTTTAAAGGGACTACAACTGAAAAGAAGTCATCAAATAACCTGCACCCACAGATAACCTTTGGATAACCTCCATGCCTCCAGAGATGTTGCACAAAATCACACATGGGTACAACAAGGCATTTCAGGACCAGGGGAGCCCAATGGGAGCAACAAGCAGGACCTGGATAAAAAAAGGAGAAAGAAGACAGGGTAGAGGAGTTAATTTCCCCTCCCATTGCCCCCATTGAGGTATAACTCACATGATACAGAAGATTTTTTTCTTACAGGCATTAGACTAATGGGTACAAAAGACTTAGTTAAAAAACATTGCCTAAAAGGAGAGTTAAGACCCAGAGATATTTGTGCAGCTTTGAGATCTCGAGGGGAAAAAGGCAGAGGGCTGATAGTTGTTTCCCAGATTCATCACCCTTTATGTTCATATCTGCCACAAGTTCAGATGCCCAGAAAGGCAACTAAGGAAAGTAAGACACCATTTCATCCCCTTGCAGGGATCTTGGCAAGGGCACGTTATTCCCCGAGTAGTTTGTGCCTTTCTGTTGATGTCACGGTGGGGTTAATCACCAAAGGTCAGCCAAATGGTATGCTTTTTGGAGCATTTGAATGAACTGCTTCAACCCATTTTGTAGTATGACTTCAAACAACATTTTTCTCATGTGTTCCACATAGAAATGTCATATCATATCTATTCATGAAGCCTGGACAAATATCCCCATGATAGTGACACACAGGAGCCTTTGCCTATGGTGAACAAGTCCGTTGATTTCAAAAGGGCAAGACACATCATCCTGGAAAAATAATTGTTTGACATGATTAAAAAACATAATTAAAAATCAACTAGTCTGACATTTTAAAATGAAATAACTTTTATTGTTATCTGTTAGTGGTTTTGGAAATTAATTAATAATTATAGTAATATCAGCTATCTTTGTTCCTTCCAGAAGTGCAGCCTGCAAAGTTTTTAAAGCAATTCCATCCTGAGCTGATGTTGAACTTAGAATGCTCTAAAAACAAAGGCTATTTTATGAGATGTAGACACTAGGAGGCGAAATTAAAGGTTACAGTTTCCTAACTTTGCAGTGTTTTCCCTTTTCGTTCTAATTTGAAGTAATGCCTGAGGTGGTTTTTTGGTTTAGTCGCTCCCCCCCCCCCCCCCTTTTTTTTTGGTTTTTTTTTTTTTTTTTTTTTTTGTTTTGTTTTGTTTTGTTTAAATCTGTTTAAAACTCAGTGTTCATGGATCTAGACTTTTTCTTCCCATGCAGTACTTTTGTTGCTACAAAGGAGCAGTTTAGTCACTTTACAAAGTTTACATCTTTGGAAGTGTGAAAAGGCACATGTGCGGTTAGGAATACAAAAGATGCATTACAGAGAGGAATACAATGCTTATCACTTGGTTTATGAAGAACCTTAATTTTCCTACAGTATTTTTGCAAATAATTTTTTTCCTCTTTAAAGGATCACACAGTCTGAATGAGGGGAGGGAACATGGTATTAATCTCAATGCTTATTAAATTGCACTGTGGTTATATATTTTGTGGAATTTCTTTGTATTTACAGTAGTGCCAGAATAGATTTAATCCTTTAAGGCTTAAAAATATACATTTCTTGGCTTGCGTGCAGGACATTTTCATACTGGAAAATTATGTATATTTTCCATATACACTGTGGGCTCTTTAGAAGAATGAATAAAATCAACTTATTTTTGTGATAACATAAAGACTAAGAAGCCAGTAAAGAGAATGGGAATTGAGTGGGGTGATTGGCGTTGGGATGTGGACTGAAATAAATGTGGACACAGAGCTAACAACTAAGTGTCTCTGAGGCTCTACCTGAACACAGAAGACTTCTGCTTTCCCTATGTTCGTGTAGCTACAGCAGACTAACAAAATCTTTGTGAGGAAGACTTCATAGCTATAAGCACACTATACCTATGCAGCTCTTCATGGAGCATTTTAGGCATCTTTACATAAGTATAGTGATAGCAAATGCCAAAGGATCTTCAAAAGCTCAGAAGAAGTAAAACAAGCCTCATGCAGAGATTGAAATATATAAAAAAAAGAGCTAAAAAAAAAAATAGCTAAAAGGAAGCTGCTGGATTAAGAACTACAGGATTGAACATGTGTTGAAAATCTCTCATTATGAGAAAACAAATATTTATAACACTTCTTTGGTTTGTTTTGTTTTTTTTTAAAAAGGAAAGCAGGTATTCATTTATACAAAAACAAGCACAAATGTGTAATTATTTCTGTTTATTCCAATCTGAAGATGATCCTGGCTCCTGCTGGAGTCAGTGAGAGATTTGCCATTGACTCTACACAGCAGAGATGCAGGATAGATGTTACATTTGCATTATAAATCTAGGTTGTTATAATTAGAAGTGAGTTTAAATGCTGATGTTTAACTCTGCATCACAAGTTTCCAAAAGGCTCATATTGTCTGAAGCTGTGATTTTGGTTTGGGCCCACCTCCAGGGCAGGGAAGAGGCTGATTAGCTGTAGAATCTGTCTGAGATCTTGGTCAGCAATATTTTTATATATTTTTTTGTGGTTCAAATAATGTATGTTGTAATATGAAAGCAATACTTTTCACTCATTAATCATATTTCAGAAAATGGGAAGCACATGACAACTAAACAAATCAAAGTATGAAAACGAAGACAGGAATTGTGGTACGTTAGCCAGTGTGAAAACCTTTATTGGACCAAGAAACACAATCAGGAAGAAAAGGATTTCTGATGAAAAATTTCACAGGCTTTTGGTTCTCATTGGTGCTATTTTTCTTTCCTTGGAGGTCTTTATAAGTTATTAGTCTAATAAACATAATAAAATATTATCTATTACTCTTTTAGCAAAAATAGCTAAGAAAAGGAACATTTTGTTTCTAAAATCTTTGGAAGAAAATAATATTAATATATTATAAATATAAATATATATATAAAAACTTCTTATAACAATGTTGATACAATAAATTGTTATATTGAAAATGCCTATTAATCATTTTTTAGGGATTTCACAACCAAAGTAGAATATATTCTGTAAAAAGAAGTTAAGCAACTGAAACTTCACCTCTATTTACCAACCATAACTTGAGTTTAAAGTTTTGGGATTTCACTGCAAGTGAAAGGATTTAAAATAATATGAAGCATGTATCTCCCACCACCCTTTGATGATAGAAGCAGCTGCTGCACTAGAGAAACGTTCCTGTCTGCTCTTTTACATGATTCTTTACATAGTTTACCCTCCCTGCTTCTCATGGCCAGCAGTCCGGGGCTTTGCGCATCCAAAAGAGGATGGTTTTCAGCAGTCTTTAGCTAAAACTTTCAGGTTGAAGTTTTCTAGCTCCAAGAAGTTTGAAGGGTTTCTTTTGAGGAGCCATATAATGGTTTTAGGCTCCACAATGCTCTTTCTTTGGAAGGAATCCCACATTGTGCTTCTGCACCAGGTAAAAAGTGCTTTCTTCAGGTTTGTTTTAAACTTGGTGCTTGCTGGCTTCCTTGGGCACCCTGAAATAATTGCATTATGAGAAAGAAGCAGTATTTGCTTCCTTTTGGATATTACACACCTTTATTTATAGTCTTGTCCACTGGCAATCAAGCTCTAGCTCAGGCTCCAGTACCTCTGTCATGCTTGGGAAGAGACGAGCTCAATATATCTGCCAGTGGCTGTGTTGGGCTTAGTCCCATTTGTGTCTGAGTTATGTAGACAATGTGGAAAGAAACCACTATGTGTGTGTGTGGCTTTTCTTCAGGGAACCTGGGAGGTCATTAGTGTTTTTCTAGGTAAAGTATGTAGATATGGAAGAGCCAAGTTTAGGAAAATGGGCTTAAACTAATATATTGAGTATAAGCATACTGAAAGGTTTTGTTTTATAATGACAGTAAAAGCCGCATTTTTTTATGTTGGACGTTTCCTTTCTTTTATTTCTGCTTTGTTACCATATGCTTGTGTCTTTAGTTGTGAACAGTAAAAATACTCCACTAAACCTACTAAGATAAAAAAGGGAGAAGTCACTTTTTGCGAGGTTCCCAAAGATTGAGAGAAAACAGCTTCCAGTGATTGAGTAGGGGGAGAGCCTGAGTAAGAACCAAATAGATATACTGCATCTGCTGAGAAACGAGGGAGAACAAAGAAAGCCTTAGATGGAAGGAGGAACTGTGAGCGCGTGTGTATGTGTGCATGTGTATCTGTAAAGCAAAACTCTGAGCTCCAGAGTGATTTATTTATGTTCAAACACTGCTCATTTGGAGATCCTCCTGAGATGCCCATCTCATCTTCATGGGGGTCTCCACCCTGCTTGTAAAATGAAGAGTAATATATAAGATTGTAAAATGAGGAAATAAATTTCTTTGCAAACAAAGCCTAGCCAGGATACGTCACCACAAGACATGCTCCTGGAACAATCACAAGGACTGTAGTCACCAAGAATATGGACAAATTATTAGGAGACAGCAGGAACCTTGGAGTGCTAGGATGGAGTTGTACACAACATTTGGTTAATAAGCAGTCACAGTGTAATAACACTGACTTTTCTAGGGAAAAAAGAAGTCTTAAATTCTCTATGTTCTGTTACTGATGAATCAGTGGTCAAAGTGAGCTTAAGCCCTCAAGCTTCAGGATTGCATATATTAACATACATGTAGCTCTGTGCACAAGCTAAAAAGTTGTAGGTTACTTTGCTCTGTTGTGGCAATGGGGTACCATTGTCATGACTTCTGTGAGAAAAACCTATGAATTTTAGAATTTGATTTTACTGACCCAAACATCTGGATAGAGTGATCAGTCATCAGATTTAATCAGCACCTTTGTGTTTTTAAAGTATAGGTGACAGGTAAGTTGCCAAACACACTTTTACAATGATTGTATGCTGGAGCAGTTCTGCCTTGCAAATTTAAGGCTATCCTCATATTTTCGAATTAGCAAACACTTACAGCAGTCTATAAAACTGTTCCATGAAATCTTTCCAAACATCAAAACTGACACCCAAATTTTGCAAGGGAAATGGCATTCAAGTATAACTTGGATACCTATGCAAAAAAATTACAGTAAGATATCCCTTCAATTTTTATGAGTCTTAAATCCCATTATTCCATGAAGTAGACTAATGCAGTGAAGTGTTTATGTAAAAATACGGCAGTTATTCTTTCACTATGGTGCTTACTATATTTTTTCAGTGATTTCCTCAGAAAAAAAAATTCAGCAGTTATGAATATCTGGCCTGAAGTTTTCTCCATGTATTTTGCAGTACTACAGACTGGCTCCAGGGAAACTGCTGTGGTCTCTCTGTTCCCAGGGCTTTAAAGCTCTATTGATATGATAGACCATAATGATTCAGAATGAGGATTATGGTCTATCAGTAAACAGTAAGGTATTATGCATGCACCATAATATAGTTACTATGATTTTTAATGACATATTCCTGGAAGCCTCATTCGTGTAATAATAACTCATCCTAGCATAACTTTTGTGTAAAAAGAGTAGGGTTATGCTCTGGGAATGCAAACAGGAATTGCAGCAGTGCAGGCTGGAGATGCAGAACAGTGGAAAGCAGAGACTGCACAGTTCTTAATGGGAAACGGTAGCCTATGCATTTTATTCTGAGCATATCTTTTTATGTTCTTAAGAGCACACTTCTATAGCTCTCCAGAAATTCAGGCTATGTATAAATATGGGCTTCTAGAGTATACAGGAGGGTGTAAACCAAAAGGAATTATGTGTTCCTTTTACTCTGAATTTTGCTTCGCTCTGAGAAAAAAAATTGCTAAAGCAAATTTACTCTTATCTTACTCGTAGTTTTATTGCTTGTCTTTGGCTTTTATATTCACACAGAATATTATAAAGAACTTGTTTTATTCCTTGTCGTTTTTTTCCACATAGGGACAAATTTCTCCATAGAGAAGTCAGAAGTTAAACCATATGTGTCAGATGATGTTGGTGGCTTAGTAGAATCTAGCCACTGTGGAGGGAAGGTTAATATTCTTAGAACAAGCACAAGCTCTAGGGCATTACTTCTCATTTGCAATGTTCATATATATATCACTGATAGACTTTTGAGAGCAATCTCATGGATCATTGGCACTAGAATGAAGAGTTTTCTGATTTTAATTTTGAAAAGTGTTTTCCTCCACAAGATATGAAGTGTCTGTGGATGCACCACAAGAGTGTGTTTTACAAAGAGGGTATATAGCTGTAATAGAGAGGTCAGGAGAAAGGAAGCATCAACCATTCTTTTCTCTGTTCAAAGAAAGAATGAACAGAAGGGCTGACTTGTGTAGTGAAAAAAAAAGAAAGAAAATTTTGATAGTTGTAATTGTGGATGGAAGAAAGATTCTGGATGGAGCCATGGCCAGAAAGCAAGTCAGAAGATAATGACATGAAATTGTAAAGTAGACGTCTGAGTGTACACAATCTTTCTTGGTGGCTGCTGTCACTACCAAGCACCAGCAAGGGAACCTTTCGTACTTTCTTAAGTTCACTGGGTCTTACTTCCTTCTAAGGTCAGAAAGAAGCAATGTTTGCAGAGTCTTGATTCTGAGTTTCCATATGCAGAAAGAATAAATACCTATTTTCGACCTACACTAATTATTGTATAGGAAGAAACCAATGTAGAAAAAAGGGTATGAAGTATAAATGAGAGTTCAGCACTTACATGGGAATTCTCTGCAACCCTCTGCCCAGCACTGCATAAAATATGGCTGCTGCTGCCCTCAGCAGATACCTGTGTAGAAAAAGTCAGCCTCACATCTCAGGCCTTAACAGGCTCTTAGAGATGCAAACAGTCTTAATGACCAGAAAGTTAAGCTCACCACACTCAGCTACAGTTCAGCCAGAGAGAACACTACTCCACATGATTTATGTGACATTGTGTGTGGTGAGTGTGTTAATGTATTTTTTCACTCCATATTTATTGCCTGGATAGACTTCTCTTGTTCTGACCATGTGCTCTTCTCTGACAGATTGGGTAAGTCATAATAAGCAACTGCTCCTTTTCTACAAACACTCTTGCATTTGGAGCCTCACAAGATCAATCTTTCCTCTGTTTCTCTTCCCATGGAACAATGCCATGAAGGAGGAGAGATGGAGACCGTCAGAAATTGTGACCTGTTTTAAAGTTGCTGGAACATGATATGCATTGTTAATCCTCTTTAATATAAAACTTCTTTTGTTTCCTATAAGAAATATTTCTACAGTTCAAAATGTAGAAATTGAAAATGTCATTTTTGAAAACAAAAACTATTGCTGTGGTATCCTAAGTTTCTTTTCTGTGGAGAAACAGCTCATCAGATGCTGCAGCTAATCAGGAAGCAGAGAAGTGCAAAAGGAAATTGAGACATCTGAGCCTTCAGCTGTGCAGCCACAGTCAAGGGAGCTAACAGCAAAGGAAAAGGACCTGAAGAGTGACAATCCTGGCTAAACTGATCATACTCTGAATGACACTTCATATGGTAAAGGCTGGGCCTTGGATTACAAATTGTAGATTTAGGTTTGATCTCCTATGATAAAATTTAGCACTAATTGTTCTGCTGAAATTATCCTGAAAAATTTGACTGTAATTAAATTTAGTTTAACTTCAAATAGGAACTGCTGTGTAGTGGCAACTTACTGTCAGAGTGGCAGCATAGACTAAAAACAAAGGTATAGAACACTAACTCAGGGTTAACAATCAACCAGAAAACCACTATCGATAAAAATACATCTGCTTTTCCACATGCATGGAAAATCTGCTCCCATGTAGGTGTTACCTCCTTTTCAAAGTCCTCTCCCAGTGCCTCATCTCATTTATCATTTGATGCTGCCAATGTAATGTGCCTTTGTGAGATGGAAATAGTGATTTATTGCCTGTAATAAGAATATTTAAAATGTATTTAGCAACATCAGAGATGAACTCATTATCAAAGACTTGTGGGTCGCAGTTGTAGTCTTTGGATGAACATTCACCACCAAAGAAAGACCTTCTGGACAGATTTCTACTCAACATGAAAGCATGTAGACTTAGGTGTGTCTTTGTAAGCAAACCGTCCAACTCCTGTTACAGGAGACTGGAGGCAGGAGTCGATTTCGTTTTCATAGGGTTTTAGCATACCTGAGATGTCCAGGCTACTCTTGGTGTGTGACTGGTACTCTGGGTAGACATGGATCTGTTCATTAGCCCTGTTCAGATGTCTCAGACTCACTGGGACAACTCCAATGGCACCACACAGTTTTGCTTAGGAAACTGAAGCACCAACTGACTCAACCCTGTCATTAAATTTTAAGCATTTGTTCATCCAGTAGCTGTTTCTTTCATGATAAGCTAAATTGTTCTCTACATTGCCCAGAGGTGTCTTAGTTATTCTAGACATTATTGTTTGAGGTGCCCTCAGGCATTCTGCCTTTGTGTGGCCTCCATCTGTTGCTCCAAGCAGGTGTAGGTCTCCTATAAACTTTTTGTTGACTTTCCAAGCTCACGTGGGTCCAGATACAGGCATCTTTGAGGGCAGTAAACCCCAGTGTTTAGGGAGCTGAATTAGTTACTGAATGTCCAGTGACTATAATAGGATTGCTGGCTTACAAACAAGAATCTGTATTCTGATGTCTGGTGTCTTAGTCTTGAACTGCAACCTGCCCAGAGGGTCTGATATTAGACCTCATTCTCCCAAGATATGCTATTTATCAAACTGAAGTGTACGGACACCTGTGAATCTGTAGATTGGTCCTGAGAGGTTTGCAAAGAAAGACTTAGCAAAGCAGGTGTATGTATGCCAGAAAGCTGAGTAGGTAAGTGAAACCTTGAAAGGGGCTGCATCATCAGTGGAGATTCAGCAGGGCTCCACATACTGAAATGTTTATAAAACATAGACTGAAATTTTAGACATAGTGGGTGTGCTTGTTGATGCCTTTCCTGACCAGAGAATATATAAAGTTCTGAAGAGAGAGGCTTTGGCTGCATGGAAATGTTCTGTTAGGCTTAATTAACCATGAATATTTATAAATGATAGTGTAAGAAATGTCATACTGTTTAGATCAATGGTCATTCTAGTCTAGTACTTCACCTCCAGCAGAGGCAGAGAAAATGTTTTATTGGGAGAGCAGGTAAGCTTAGTCCTTTTAATATCCTGGCTAGTCCTTTTAGTATAGCTCTATGGACCTGGTTTTTATAAATCTGTGTAATCCCTTTCTGAACTCAGATTTACTTATTCTGGTCTATACTATAAGCCATTTATCAAAACACTGTAGTCAGCTGATACCTTACCAGTCATGTGTGCTGGTATTATTTGTACTAGTATTTAAAATTTGTATTTCAGGAATATCTTCTGACCTCTTGCAGGTCATGGGCTTAGGGTGCTAAGCACTGTGAAATGCTGGACTGCCTATAATACATCTGTTGTGCAAGGGTTTGCTGGATTTTTTTTTGTTCCTGGAAAAAGTTAGCATTTAAAAGGAATGTTATCTTTGTGATTTGGCCTAAGTTTTTCCCATTGATAAAAGCTAAAAACACGAATGGTCTTATTTTAAAAATATTTGAGTGGAACCTTTGTTAATGTTGTGAAACAGTGGTAACTTTGAGTCACTAAGTACTGAGTTGAGATATTATACAATCACAATTTGTGTCAAGTCCCTCCTTCTGTTTTAATTTTTGTCCATGCCCATTTTTCATGTTGGCTTTGACAGGATCAGGATGTAGTCTTATAAATGCAGCATTTATCTTGCAATGATAAAGTTTATGCCTTTAATGTTACCTTTCAAGAATAAGAGAAGCTTGACAAATTGTCTGGGTCGTTTCAGGGTTTAATTGCTGTAGTGCTCACTGGTTAGGAGCCATCCCCATTTATTTCACACAGCTGCTGAAGTTCCAATTCATTAAAGCAATTTAGTCATATACATTTCAACAGGAGCAGACACCTGCTAAGAGTTATGCATGTGCTCAGATGTTCTCCTGAATCAGTCTTTGCCTGCAGAGCTGTCTATGGGAATTACTGAAAATGACTTATAGTCATATCTAAGTCAGATCCCTATTTGTACTGAATTATCTTGGTATGTGTGTATTACATTATATAAGGTAATACAACCTACCTCTGGCTGTCTGCATCCTTGCTATTTGTTCATAAAAGCACATTGCAATAAGCAGACTTCTCTCTACCCTCATGTTTTTTAAAGTTACTACTACCTGCTACATCTTTTGAGTTTCCTTTTCTTGTTGTATGAGGTCAAGGCTGACAAAACTTCAGAATGTTCAGCCAATATCCACGGTAAGTTTTGTAAACAAATTGATACATTCTTCCTTTTTCTCATTTCAGCTTAATAAAATCTTCCCTTGTGCAAATTCTCAGCAAATGACAATTTGATGTTTGCCAGATGATGCAAGGATAAGAACTGAGGATCTGTTCCTTCTTTTTAAGAGAAAAAATTCAAGTAAAGCCATCTGTGAATTTTGTCAGCAGGAGCTGGACCCATGGAGATGACCAAGTGAAATGGGCAGAGGGCAGAGAAATGCAACCATGCTGCCAGAGAGACAGCTTAAGGAGTCAAAATCCAGAGGTGGTGAGGATGGTTTTACAAAGTGTGCACCCAGCAGAGTATCTGTAGGTTTTCCTCAGATTCCTTGCTAAACTGGTAACTAAGTCAATGCCTTTGAAGGAAGAGATGATGTTCAGCAAAATGCTATGGTGTTGAAACATGACTCACTCAGTGAATCCACCTCCTGCCTTCACATGTTCCTGTTGATCTGGACACAAGGCTCACAATGTGATAAGATGAAGCTGACGTATCAATCTTAACTTGAACAGGGCCTTTTCTCTCTTTCATTTTTTTTACAGACGGTAAAGGATGTGGCTTTATCTTGGGCACTCCCTGACTTCTGTCAGTTAGTGTCACAGCTGGTATGTTATTTAAATCCAATTTCTGTTATCTGAAAGTATTTATGTGAGTAGATAAAGCATTAAGCCTTTATCCTAAAGTGGCCCATTCCACTTTAGTGCTCCAGATAATATTGACTTATGCTGGAGCTGCCACTCCACAGACAGGAAATCAATTCTCTCCCCCATTCTCTGCTTGATCTTTCCCGGTGGATAATGGCAATGTGTGTGTGATGTTACTGACAGACCTCAAGATGCAGTCCATTAAGAGGTTAAAGGGAATCTCTTCAGACTGTAGCAATCTGTCTTTTTTTTTTTTTTTTTTTTTCCCCTGATGTAGTTTTCTTTATTTGAGGTGGGAAGAAGAGTGGGACAGTTCACATCTGTATTTACCACTTTTCTCTGACTTGAAGCCCAAGTTTAAAAGCCAGAAGGCTCCCCTCACTCTTCTCACCACTCATAAAGAGCTTACTCAAGCAGGACCATTAATGTAGCTGAGAGAAAGTACTATTTGGCATGAATAAAAGTGTCAAGAACTGTCTTGAAGTGGAATACATGAGATTTATGCATTTGAAATGCAAAAAACATGAACTGAAATGCAATCAAGTGCTTTCTAAGACTGCTGATAGAACCTTTTCTAGCATGAAGCAGAAGAGTTGGTAATGGAGTGAAGTTGAGCCTGGAAATAGGAGAGCGGAAAGGTGTTTTTAGTTTTGCTTTTGTTTCTCACCATCCTACTCTATATTTTAGTTGGTAACAAATTAAACAATTTTCCCCCAAATAGAGTCTGTTTATCCTGTGACAGGAATTCATAAGTGATCTCCCTGTCCTTATCTCAACCCATGAGATTTTAATCTTAAAATCTCCCCCTGCCCTGCTGAGGAGTGGGAGGGAGAGAGCCCCTGGGTGGGCACCTGGCAGTCAGCGTGCGTTAAACTACCACAGTCACTCATGCATTCTCTGAGGTTACTGTTAGCAACCTCAAAAAGAAGTTCTGGAAAGTTAATTGAGATTCATGGACTGGGAGATGGGAATAATTAGGTTGGACTAGACCATCATATGCAGAAAATCTGGACAGCAAGATTCTCATGACCGCACCTGACTTTTGTGAACGCCCTGATGTTGTAGGAAGAAGGATGTGTAACGTGTGTCTTGTGTAAGTTCTGGTAGAAACACAAAGAGCAAAGGTATGTAGGACAAATGAGTCATATGTTTAAGAGCGAAGGTATAGAAAATTGGCAAGATCTGGACTAGGAACAGGCGTGAAGGACTTGAACAGTCCCAAAAGGCCTTCTTTTGAGGAAACATGTCACAGAGAAAATGAAGAGGGAAGGTTTACCAAATCAGAGGCATAATAAAATTGAGAGGATGTTGTCATATGCGTAATTTTCCCTGGGAAACCTGTGTACTGCAACACAGAAAGTTCCTAAGTAGAACACAGTGACCTAGAACAGCAGCAGCTAGGAGTTAAGCTGTGGGTCCTAAATACTTCATATGTTAAGGGCAAAGGCAGGGTGGGTGTCCTGTGCCTCAGAGTCAGTATCTCCAGAGAAGGTCCGCTCTGGCATGGCTGAAGATGAGTGCCTCTCCACAGCTGCTCTGAAGAACGCACTTACCATGTACATCATGGGCCCTTCACCCATTTACAGCGTCATCCCTCATGGGTTAGGAGGAGCGGAGGAGGAGATGGAAGTGCTCAAATTTGCTTCCTCATTAAGGATTTCTGCAGGTATGACTGCTGAGGCAACCTCCCCGCAGCTGAAGGGAAAAGCAGTGACTCTACAAGACTCTGATGCCATCTGTAATGGTCCCATGTGGAGGTGACTGTGCCTTGTCTCCACTGCTTCAGGGAAACTCCTTTCCTTAGAACATAACAGCTTTCCAAAGGCACACACCAAGTACAAGCCACCGGGAATCAGGGCTTGTAGGTTACTCAGTCATAGTTAGGGTGGTACTTTGTTCCTATCTAATACTACTTTTTTTCTTCCCTTACGTATCATAAAAAAGTATCATCAGTTCATAGAAAAGTCTATCACAAGGCTCTGAGCAGTGAAAGTAGCTCATTAAACTCACTGTAATTGGCAGCTGGATACTTTGGAGGCATATCTGAGAATGAGCAGAAATATTTGTAACAGTGAACACTGGATCTGGATGGTTCATTTCCTGGCAGTCCAAAGGAGCCTTCTGGTCCTCATCCAAATTGCTCTCACACTGCAGCATATTTGGATAAAAGGAAGCCAACAAATTAGATGAAGCAAAACTGTGTGTAAAAATGGTGGTCTAATTGTTTCACTCTTGTATCCCCTTTATGCCAATCTTCCTTCCCTCCACAGTACTCTTCTGCAGCCTGTTTATCTCCTTTCCTATACCAGCTATACACTACAGGTTCTCTGGAAATCCAGTTATGTTGCTCTGGATACTTTGGGAACTTCATCTTCTACTGCAGGAGTGACCAACTGCCTCCTAGGAGCCTACTGGGAGTGGGTATTGTGTTCTTATGAATTGACTCCCATGGCAAGATGCTGCTGGGAGGTTCAGCTCTGCTTCACTCTCCTCACTCTGGCAGTGAGCTCCCACTGCTCCCAGTGCAGACGGCTCACTCTGGGGCCCCAGGCAGCTTTACAGGGGATGAGCCAGCTGGCTGAACTCATCTTGTGGCTGGAGCAGTGCTAGGGAAGGGTTGTGGCAGAGGACAGGCAGGAGCTTACAGCCAGGCTGGGAAAGCAGAACTGCTCTGCCAGAACCAGATCAATGTAGTGTAGGCTCAGCTGTATGTAACCCTGTGTCCCTGCATACATACACATGTAGGAATCCTTGCTTTTTAATTATAACTAGTAATCAAAGAGAAGCAATTAAAAATGTTACTGTATGCAATTATAAGCTTAAGAAATCCCTTTAAGAAACAGACACTGACTCACTTTCCTTAATCATTTGAATGATGTTCATAAGTGGCCTTTCAAGTCAGTGGAGAGAAAGAAATATCTCAGGTGTCTGATGGATCTGATCTGGCACGTGGAACAAATATAAGGAAGCAATGTTTAAATGGTGGGTAATGAACCTCTGGAACATGCTGCCATTGGAGTGCACATAGTGTCTGAGCACAAAAAAAGGCTTAGATGAGTTAGAGGACAAAATGGATATTGCAGAGAATGGACAGGTGTGTATCTCCCATTGTCCTTAATCCTGTGACCCTGGACATGGGTAGGGTACAAGGACAGGGGGCTGCAGAAGGTGGCCAGGTCTCTTCCTAACAGCATTCTTTATTACTACTATTGAAAGCAAAGCACAGGACCCAAAAGGACATTTATTGTACTCTAATAATATTGATAGCTCCAGATATTACTCCTCTGTTTCTACCTGGTTCTGGACACTGCTTCCTTTCATCCTCATCCTGTTAGGTCAAACTGCACTGTATGTGTCACCCTGAAAATTTAGAGACTGGGACATGAAGACAGAAAGGTAAGAAAGGATGGACAGACCATTCTAAAGTATAGATGCTGCATATTTTTTTTGACTTTTACACCTAGGATACTCTCTGAGGATACTCTGCTTGCAGAAACATTTAGATGTTGTTTTAATCAGTTACAAAGAAAATATTTCTTGTTGAACTGATGACTGGAAAAGTGCTTCCTTCCTAACAGCCTTGAATATTGTACTCAGCCTTGAGTATTTCTCCCAAATAGTTAATAAGCACAGCTCTTATTACTAATGCTGTGTAAAGAGCAACGAGCCACTTAAGGGACCGCCTTGTTTCATGGCCAAAAGTAGAATAACTAGAGCTGAACTAAAGAGGTGTATTTAGTTGGAGTGGAAATAAATCTGAAATAACCCAGACCACAAAAACTATACATGCCAGCCACCACTCAAGGGTGCTGCAATGCAGCTGGGTGGCTCCTGTTGCTGCTGAAGAGCAAATTCTGCAGAAAGGGCAAGTTAAAGAAGTGGGATTTAACTCACCTGCTCTGAAACAGTGACACGTGGGAGGAAGACACCTGAGCTAGTTGCTTAAATGCCCTTTTTAGTCAGTAGGAGAAATAGGGGCTTCTGGGGTATGATTCATCCAAGGTACTTCATACTTTTCTGCTGGGTTGAGACTTACTGAGATGCAGATATCTGTCTCAGTCTCTTGCTTATGCTTTGGCAAGAGAAATCCCTCCCCCAGGAACTAAAGCCAACGGTGGATTGAATATGACAAAGAGTTTCTGGCAAAAGTGGGAAGAGGCAAGAGGAAATGGTTGTGGAAAACGGCAACAAGGTTCGTTTCTATGTTTTGAAATTTTAATTTTTGAACTGGTTGTTTTTAGGCAGCATTACAATTAAAAAAACCGCCATGTATAGAAGAGAATTAATAAAAAGTGAAACAACCTTACTGAGAAATGCTGCTCTATTTCAGACCAAGCAGTACTTTTGTTTTGATCCAAGGCTCCATTTTCTAATTTACTTTCTCCTAATAACAATAAAATAGTATTTGGGCTGAGCCACACTGAGATGTTTGTGTAGGCTTAATCACCCAAACAAAAGAAAAACCAACCCCCAACCTATTAGCTGCCTTTAGACATTAATTTTCCTACTGCTGTGGGAAATAGTTGTGGTTACAATGGTAAATGTTCTCCTGTTATTGATTGCTCTGTTGGGGACCAGAGATCACCTACAAAACCTATCTACATGCAATGTGCTTGATTCTTCTTTTTCACCCTGATTTGTGTGTAGATATTGTACTTGTCACACAGGAGCCTGTACAGGCACATGGCTGTGAGGGATGGTGATGTTCTGGAAGGATTTTAAAGAGGCTTGAGATCAGCTGATGACAGCAACTTTTCCTTGGGTTTTCTGAATCTGCCTGTGGCAGGGAAATGAAGGTGTAGAATGACTGAAGTCCTTGGCATATTCTGAATCCTGCTTACTTTCCAGGCAAAACCCAATCTTTTGGTGGCATAAGTAAAATAAAAATATATCCACTGGCCAAAAATTGCTTTTGCTGATGTCTTATGAGATTAAACATAAGAATCCTTCCTCTAGAATTTTTAGATCAAACACGTTTATACCCTGAAGAAAAGATGAGGTTTATATTGAGTTTTTAGCATCTAAATATATTTAGGTGCAGCTCAGGAAAAAAAAAAATCCCTTGACAGCCTCTTTGGAATACATATATTTTTGCCACAATTTTCTTACATTGTTTTTGCTACAATACAACTGTTCTTTTTTTCCTTCATAAATTCCACTTCCTTGGGGTGGGGGAGAAGGAAAAAAAAAGCATTTTGGGTTATTGCCAAACCCAGAAATACATTGATTTAGAGATGCTGCTTTGATGCCTTGTCAGATTTTGTAGCTGAAACGTGTAGTTTTTCCTTTCTTTGTGGGCTGAGCTCCCCTGCTGGGCTCTCTCTTTCCTCACCACTTCCTGCAAGGTTGGATTCCCATTAGGCATTGCCTCCTGACTCCAAGGAAGGGAGGAAGAGGGTCACTCTGCATGACAGAGACTGTTGTGCATGTAGGAAAACATGGTAGTGAAAGAAATTCATAGGATGAAGAGCCTCAGCTGCACCAAGACTACTTTTGTAAACCAGGTATTTAATTCTTCACCAAAGTATTTAAATGTTTAATTACTATCTCAGAAGTATGCATTTTTCCCTAGCTTCATTTTTATATCATCATTCATAACAGGGGCTTGTCTTGCACTCATAATGCTGGGGAAAACAGCACAGCCCTATTCTGGGGCTGAGAAGAAGCCTGGGTAAAAGATTCTTCACACCTCAACAATGATTCTTCCTCCAGTACTGAAATGGTGAAGTGCCATCATTTCAGAAGAAAGCTTCAATACAGAATAACAGCAGTTCTTAAAACCGTACAGACCTCCTGAGTTTTATACTGAACTCTGATGAGAGTCACTCGGTGCAGCTATATCTGCATCAGTCACTGACACCACTCAGAAATGCAAATATTACGTAGGAAACAAGTCAGGGCCAATCTCCTGTGCTTTGTGACTGCCAGCCAGGATTCAGATCAACACAGAAAAGGCCAAAAAGCATTTTAGTGCCTGGTCTTAATTCATCAGAAACACCAGATATTTTGTATTGACATGGAATGAATTTTATGATGTGACTCAGATAACTCACTATTAAAATCCAAGTCTCTTTATGAATCAATAATAAATATGAATTTACCTGTTCTTAATTCATGCCTCGTGCTGCAAACCTTTGTTGATTCAGGAAGTCTTTAGGAGGGAGGGATAGTTTCCTTCAGGTGGAGGGTATCAAGGATCATCTCCTTAATATCATTCCACTTGTTCTAAAGTTAATAAATGCCCTTAGCAAACAGTATCATTGCTTCACTGGAAAATTAGTAGTATCTGTGAATAATCCAGAGAGGTTTGCCAAGCGGTTCTGCTTTTTATACTTTTCTTAATAAGAAAATTAAGGTGAGCTGTTTCCACATGACTAAAGTCAAAAGACCATGCAGTATCTTATGTACATTCTTGCCTTTCTCGGTAGTCTGATGATTCTTATCAATGCTTTTGACTATATTTTTAATTATCTACCATTTATCTTTTTAGCATTTTATTACCATTTGATAGACTAAACAGCTGTTTAAGTACAATTATATATTTTTCTTGGTTTTTGTTCAGAGTTGCTTTAGCTCTTGTGAAACACTGATTTCCAGCTGGGAGCCAAAGCAATTTGAAATGTCTGCAACAGACAGCTAAGGATACAGTTTAATTAGCCTACTTTGATCTTTTCTATAGTGGCTGATGATTTACTACAGTTTGCAGCATGGTGAGGCAATTATATTCATGGTCATTATGACAGCATCCTTTGAGCCAGAGTTATCGTAGAAGTAAGACTAATTATAATGGGATTTTGTGGGGCCCAGAAGCCAAGATAAAGTAATGTTATATTCAGAAGAGTGCAATAAAGGAGAGATTCATTATCAAAATATTAGGTGAAACTTTGGCCCGCCCGTTAATAGCAAAACTGTAACTTCAGAGAGGAATTCACTTGTGGGGTATACCAGATATACAGTACTTTGGGCAATTTTCAGGAAGATCTTAACTTTATGTCCTCTTGCTTGGGCTAATACCACTCTCAGCTCACAATATGGTAGCAGCACTGTTCTTTATACCTTTCAGCATTATATTCTTCATTCTTCTAGAAGCACAGAAGAAAAATTTGCAGAATATAGTTAAGAACACTGATAGCTTTAGAGTTTTTCTTCCTTTGTCCCCTTTTTTTATTTGAAACACATCTCAGGTTCTGTGCAGCTACTCTGCCACAATGGGAAAACAACTTTTAGGTGAATCTACAGAGCATAATGCAGTGTGTCAGTGTTAGCCTTGCATCTGTTCAAAGGAGACTGGGTTTTCTAAATATTATAGCTTTGGTAGCACTTGTATGTCAGGAGAGTTATGAAAATGCCACAGGCAGAGTACAGATTCTTCCAGCTACTACCTGTGAGAGCCTGTTCTTCCTGCATTTCTGCCTCTTTCCTTGGGCCTGTCCTAGCACAGTGCTGTGTAGAGTTATCTACAAGCAAACTAGCTGATTTGTACAAGAGTTCTTCAGGCTTTCTCAGCAAGAGAAATAGCACGGCTATTAGAGTGTTCGAATGTTGTGTTAATGCAACCTTTTTTGTTCTGCTACTCCAGAAACCTGTAAAAGCTGAAGAATAGCTTTGGAGGGGTCAAACCAAACATTCACTTAATGCAGTATTTGATTTGAAACAATAGGCAAGGCAAATGTCTAGGAAAAATTGTAAGAGGTAAAAAGTATGTATCAAATTCCCTGCAGAAGACTTTCCTTACAGACTTTTATTTAATGAATTTCTGACCCCTTTTTGACTCCACCTAAACCCTTCTTACTACACCTTCCCAGTGCTCAGACCTGCTGCTGAGCCGTGCTTTGGGGGAGGACCTTCCCTGCCAGCTGCTGTCCTATCCCACCTGCTAGGGACTGATACACAGAAAAACTCCCCCCTGATCCAGGACCACCTCTCCTCATGGTCTGGAGCAGCCTCACTCTCCCACAGGCATTTCATTGCAATGAATCCCAATGTCATTCAATTTACAGCGAGTTCAGGGGAAAACAATGTCAAGTGGCAAGAAATCATGCGAATTTCAGATGTGAAAGTGCTTGCAAGAGGAAATTTACTCTTTAAAGCCCAGATTTAGGGGAAACTGCTGAAATTAATGGGCTGGAAAAGCCCATAAATAGGATGATTGCAGTGATTTTTCTCAGGATTTTTATATATTACTAATATTTTTGTAAGTAATGAAATACTATAGCTGCTGTGGGGAAAAAGGAGAAAGGAACAGGGGATGCTAGAGTTGAGAGCTGGCCAGTGAGCTACTCTGCCACTTATAGGAAGAAGATGACTCATCTTTACCACCCAAGGGAATCAAGAGCATGCGATTTAGTGTGACTCCTGGTTTTTGTTTGATTTTTGTTTTATCCAGCCTTTCTACAGGTTTCTCCATTAAAGCAGGTTACTGGTGACTGCCAGACGTCCCCTTCGTGGCTGTGGTTTGGCCTGCTGTACTGGTGTGCTCTCTGTCTCAGTACTGATATCTTGCAGCTTTTGCCTCAGTTAGACCCAGCTATTTCTGTCCCTGCCTCCATGAGCTCTGCCAGCAGCTCTCAGCAGAAGTGTTGGTCATGGGGGAGTTGCTGACCTCCCTCCATACCTGCTACTTATCAGCTCTTGCCCTTCCAATGGGAGCCATTGCCTCTTCCACTTTGGAACAGAGCTGATCTCCCAAAACACAGGTTTCCCCAGGAGCTGCTGCGTTTTGTAATTTCTCAGCAGCATACTGCTCTGCCCTCTTTCAGTTGTTGATAACAGGTGGCTTTGGGAGATTTAAGGCCAAAGATTAAATGGCCATAAGAAGTGAAATGTAGGAGTCCCACTGGTTTACTGCTCAGGCAGTGGTGCAAGAAGTTTTGCTCTCCCACCATTTGTGGTGCAAAGTTTTTTGGCTACACCCATTCATCCTCCTTCATTCAGAACAAGCAGAAATCTCAGAGTTTCTGCCTTCGACTGCTTTCAATTAAATGCCTGAGAGGAATCCTTTGTCTTCAACTTTTTGGACTCCATGAGCATTCATGGGTTAAAACCTCCCTAGGTAGACAGAAGTTGCTAGAGGTGCCCCAGTCAGTGACCCTCGGATAATGAGGTCATAGGGAGATTTCAGAGCCATATGTTTGTCTGTGACCAGGTGCTTTGAGGATGTGTAGACATGTGTCAAGGATATGTCAAAGCTCAGGGACACTTCTCCAAAGCTCAAGCTTTCTCAATGCAACCCACTCACTGGGCACTTCCCTTCCACTTGGATTCAGTGTGGCAGCTCTGACAAGCTTACTGAAGGGCTTTTATTTAAAACATGGATCTTTCCTGAATCAGTTTTAAATGTGAATTTTGCTGCATTCTTGCTATGGCTTTTGTAATTTAGAAGATCTCATTTAAAAAATCATAATAATAATAATTATGATTATCATTATTAACAGCTAATGAGTCTCATTGCTGTGCTTTTATTGTGGCTTCTGGTAACTTCAGATGTCTGTGGACAGCATTATCTTTTTTTTTTTCCTGTGAGCTGCTGATACAGTTGAGTTGCTTATTTCTCATTACAAAGCTGTACTGCATTGCATTGTGTGATTGCCCTCTTGTTTTCTATTGGTGTTACTTCTGTCAGTCCTTAAAATGTCAAGAGCTCTCTGTGCACAAGGCTCAGTATTCCTATTTTGAGGGTAGTAAATACAAATTAAATGAATCCTGTGATGTGATGAAGGAGGGGCTCAGTGCACTCTGCAAACATTCTGGCTGCAAGTGACAGACTCACCTCAATGACTGTTACTCAGGGTTGCAATTTTAAACACAGAGTGCTTACAACAGACAGGCTTTCTGAATGTACCCCATAACTGACTTCTGATGCTCATAACATGGCTTTAGAAATCAGGCCTATGGTGCTTAAGGTCTTAGAAAGGACTCACTCCTCTAGCTGCTTCTCAAAGGGATGGGAAGGGGGGGATTCATGCATTGCCCTATACTTACTACTTTCTATCAGCTAACTTCAGGCATCTCTACACTGCGAAGTGTTCAGGCTTTTGAAGATGCCCTGTGATGTGCCTAGATACCCACTAGCCCTTGAGGAACTGCCTAAGTGCTTGGCAGTCTTTGGGTATCACTCTGGGGATTGTCCTCTGGTGTTGCTGGAGGATGGTGGCACATGACTTCTAGCCTAGCCTGGACACAGGACCTCTTGCAGAAGTGGTGCATAACTGGTTTTGAAGACCCTCCTCTTAACAAACAGAAAAGCAGAGGCAGATTTAACAGGATGAGGCTCCAGGTTTACACCGATGTTAGTAAGGATTTTGCCATGCTTGTCTGGAGGTGGAATATGGACTATCATGATCTCGATAAACACCATCTGCTCCTATCCTTCTCCAATGACATCTCTCAGTTTTCATGCTGACTGCTCCTTGGAGACAGGGTGGCTGTCAGGTGGCCACTATTTGAAACCAAGAGATCGTCCTCCCACTGCTCTGTCTCTTTTGCATTCAGTACCTTTTGCATACTTTCTAAGCCTGCTGCCAAATGTTACTTGGAGACTGAAACTTCTCTAACAGGTCCCAGTGAGGGAACATGGTCTTGCAATATAATGATAATAATTATTCTTCAAATTAGACTTTGCACTCTGCAGTTTTGCTCATTGCTTTGCCTCTCTTGTTGGTTGAGTGCCTGAAATAGCAAAGCCAGAGACTGTCTGCAAAGCAGTACTACGTCTTATTTTAATAACCATAACTCATTGCTTTATTGATATATTTTTTCATATTTCAGGGAAAATCTCCGAAGAACCCTCTGGTTTTGACCATATTTTATAGATCTATTGGATTGCAGCAGGACAAATAAAAAACATTCATAGGAAGGTGTCATGAGAATGGGCAACAATTACATGCCTGCTAGGTGACAAATTCTCGCTACTGTGTGCATGTGAAAGGAGTAGGAAAAGAGAGCTTGGAGACCTGTCCAAGAGCAGGGACTGGAATGGGGCCAGGTGTCTGCTTGTTGCTTTGGTAGCTCTACAAGGGGAAGAAAATTGTTCCTTCTGGACCCTGCTTGATGCTTTGAGTTATTTTGGGCCTTTCCTGTGCCAAACCATGCTGGAGGTGGGCATGGTTATAAACACATACTCTGTAAGATGCTCCCAGTCTGATATATCTGGTTTTATGGGGTGAATGTACCATCCACTAGAACAGTGCTGCCAGTAGTTTATTTTCTGGGGATCAATGCTCAAGCAGGACTACCTCTAACCAGTACCACATAGGCACCTGAAAGCAGTAGGCTCTCTATTACTCTTCAGAGAGGATGACTTGGGGCTGAAGAATAAGCAGCCCTTTGGGTATAGCATCCCCAAACCTTCTCACACCAGGCCTACCTTGCAGAAAATTACCTAAATCACCTCCATCTTTGTAGGTCCTGTATGCAGTAACCTTTATATCAGATCTTTGCACCATCTTCTTCCACACACCATTTGGGAGTTAGCTACAGACTGTCTGATTATCCCACAAGCTTTTTTGAGATTTTAAGTTAGTTTTGTTTTTATAAGGTCTATGTAATTTGTTAACCTGATTTCCAAAGAGGAAAAGACTGTAATTACACTGTCTGTCACTGAAATTCCTGAATCCATGAGCTGGTTTGATCCAGATTTTATGTGGATCAAAAGAGAGATTAGTCATGGTCTCTCCTGTCAGGCAGCACCTGGGTAGCAAAGTGGCAGGCATGGACTGGGGAATTCCAGAGCAATTAAAAATTTATAGAAATTAAGTACCTTAAGGCCGTTTTTACTAAAATAAGTGTATAAATAGAAGAAAGGATATAATGCTGGAAAGATAAAATAAGGAGAACAACTTACTCTTCTCTCTCTTTTCTCCTTTCCTTGTGTTATATGCTACCTTCTCTAGTAGGTTAAATCTTCCTGCATCTGGTACAGAGCTTCTGATTTTTCCAAAAAGATATTATAAACCTAACATCATCTAAAGACTTGTGCTGTCTGAGCAATTGCAGATGATGAACACTTGGCAGTTTAGTGGAGGTGCTGGGGCCATAACGATCAGCAAATGAATTCCAGCAATGTTTTGGATGAGTTCCTGCTTCCAGTTGGCATTCACTCCCCTGTCTGATTTGCTGCTCAGGCTCTGTTGCACATGAGTAAGGCATCAAGCCGTTATTGATTTTTAAAGCTGGTTCCCTTTGGCACCAGTTACACTTCAGCTGACTCCTGCAAACAAACAAAACATTTTTCAAAGTTTCATGGAAGTTTGGAAGGAGTCTCCCATTCCTCACTGCCTGAACTTTGACAGTAAATATGCTGCTGTATTTCCCTCTACCTGAAAACACACAAACTTCACCTCTTCTGGAGCTGACAGGGGTTTCCTACATGTGATCCCATATGCAGGTTGCCTTTCAAACTGTTTTTCCCTGTTATTTGATAGTCTCCCAGTTCTGAAATAATCAGACTGATTTATTACTTTGTTGGGATAGAAATGAAATGAAACAGGCACAAGCCAAGAGTTTGCATAATCAGGAGATTAATATTAGGCTCTGACATTTTTATTTAGGCTAATAAATAAATAAGTATGAAAAAATGCTATATGGCTCCCAGCAGCTGTGTCTGGCGTTGATGGTTTTGAGTGCTCAGTTCTTAAGAAGTTGTTTCACCTACATGCGTAGATCTGAAGGCAGAGGTCTGTGCCGAGAGTCTATATTTAAAATCCTGGCCATAATGTTATTTTATTTCATACAGTCTAATAGATAGGCATATTCCATCAGGGAGATTCAATGCCAGTGTTATGAATCTGATACTAAGCTTGTGCTAAAATCTTGGCCTAGAATTGCTTCATTCCAGCTCTGTTCCAACAAGGGAATCAGGAAATGCTGTTGCTTTCAGAGCTCCAGCTTTTTGCTCAGTTTTCCACATCATCTTTAGCTGCCCAAGTGCTGTATATCTTCCTGTAACTATTATCATAACAGCTTTTCATCAGGGTGAAAAGAACATGTTGTGCCAAGGTGCAAATGGGATGCATGTGGTAAAATTTTTGAATTTGTATCAAAAACTTTTTAATAAGATTTCTCTAGAAAATACTTGATAGAAGAAATCTAGAGCATTGATTCAGAAAGGATGAGATTGTCAGATGCCACAACATTTTTCTGTGGCATCAGTTTTCACAGCCTATGCTCTGATCAGTAACGTGTTTGCCCCCTGCCTGAAGGCAGAAACTACTGATTCTGGGTCGAGCTTTTCTTTCTGATTTCCAGTAATTCAGACAGTGGAGTGTTTCAAATGGTCAAGGGCTGAGGAGCTATTTTAACAAGGATCACAAGCATGATGATGAGCCAACAGAGGGATTCTTAAGGAGTGGTATATCAGTTGGAAATGTGCACATCCTGAAGGAAAAGTGACTGCAATATGTGCTGGCTTTAGAAGAGGCAGGCTGCTAGAGAGCTTGTGGATTTTCCACTCTCTGGAGTTATTCAGAACTTGATTGGAGAGGGCTTTGAATCCAAATTTGAAGTTAGCCCTACTTTGAGCAAGGGTTTGGACTAAATGATCTCCAGATGTCCCTTCCAACCTAATTTATTCTGTTAATCACCATTGTTTTTCATGTGTGTAATTTCCTAGGCTGTCTAGGTTACAGCCCTGTCACTTTGGTCCTTAGTAAAGTGCCACCAAAAAGCCACCTATAGAAAGCATCAACAAATATTTCTCCATAGTTGTTTCCAGATAAAATGGAGATGTTGAAGGGGGAAGGGAGAGGATTGTAAAAGTTTTTGTAAGTAGGAAGCTTTGAGGAGAAAAGGTAACTGAAGGAACAGAATTTTTTGAGTTGCGTCACCAGGTTCATTCCATCATCTTTTTCCTGTCACATCTCCACTCTAGTCACCTTGATACACAGCACCCACTGATGTAAGCTAACCAGGGCCTTGAGAGCATATGATCTCAGTGTTTTTCCTATCATATTTTCTCTGGCATTGGTAACAGCAGGGCATTCCTACAGCTCATATCTCCACTGGACCTCCATGCAGCAAAACATAAGAACTTAGTGCTCCAGGTCACCAGGTCTAGTCATTGCACAAACAAATAACAGCTTTATGAGATTTTCCAGGGCAGAAAAGTGCAACCGGCTCTGTTTGTTTGGAAATGTTGACAATTATGTTAGTCAGAAAGTCAGAGTGACTGTTAAGAGATATTCATTTTCACTTTTTTTCCTTGAGACGCAAAGGTTATAAAGTTGGAAGGGACAACAGTGCTAATCTAGACCAATGTTCTATGCAGCACATGATATAGGACTTCCCTGAATTCATTCTCATTTGAAATTTTGTTTTGGGGTAGAAAAGTCATGATGGAAATGTTCCCAAGGAAAAAAGCTGTAAACTCCGGGTTAGTTTTTCAATAGCTCCTCTCCTTTCTGGTGAAAAATCTGTGTCTGTTTCCTGTCTTGTCTAGTAGACTTTAAGCTATTAGAACTGTTTTAAACATCTGCAGAGCTTTCCATCATCTGCTGTTCCCTATAGAGGTAGTTACTAACCCAGTTAAATCATCACTTTGATGAGCTGAACAGCTGAAGCTCTATCCTGAATGATCCCAGGATCCCTTCAAAGTTGCACCTTGTCAGGGTTGATGTCTCAGCCTATATCTACATTCTGTAATGGGCTATATAGTTATATGGTGCAAGTTTCCTGTGTTACTCAGATGACACTTCGTACCAAGGCTTGTTCTACCTATTTCCTTTTTTATTTTTATTTTTTCAAACTTAAGTGCTTAGTACATGTTTTTTAAGATATTTTCATTGATTTCTTAAGATGCTTGTAAACAGCAGAGCTTACAAAAATGGTAAAATACTGTAGCTGTTTTTATTCCTATTGGTATTGGCACTTAGAGAAGCTAATTTGTTGAAAGAAGAGCCAGGGACAGTGTGGGTTGTTTTTTTGAGGGAAAAGAGATTTTGACTTAAAAAAAGAAAAGAGGCTGGATAGCTGGACAGAAGAGGGAATGGGAGAGGTTCAGGGTAGCAGTAGGCAAGGTTCCACAGTTCCCTTAGATGTGGGAGAAAATGCATGGTAGAAAGCATATGACAAGAGGAAAGGAACAGAAGACACAAGAGAATAGTTCCAAAAGGAGATAAGGTATTAATGGAAATAATAAGTGTATATGTATCTATACACTGTATGAAGACAGAATCAGTGTGTGTGTTTATGATCACTAGAGATAGGAATGTAAAATTTGAGGTTCTGAACAAAGATTGTAAAGAGAACATCCAGGTATAATCCACATTTTGAAATGCACATTTCTCCAATTTTCTTCCTTTTTCAGTTTAAAGTTCACCTGTTAGCTGGCATGCGCTGTTGTTTGCAGTTTAACAGTGTGGCAAGCTGTGTCTTATCAATTCAAAAGGGAGGAATCCATCTTAAACCTTGTGGAGAAGGAAAAGCTATGAGCAGATGACACCACAGAGGTCAAAGAAGGGAAAAAGTTTCCTTTTTCTCTGGCTTTAAAAGCACCTGGACGATATGAACGCAAAATTTGCAGTAAGCATATTCAGAAAGGGAAGAATAAATACAAGTAGGTAATGTCCCACTTGTTAAGGCTATACAAAGTATTTAGCAGATGTGATGCTATGTTCCTACAGGTAACAGTCATCTTGCTTAAGTAGGTGGGAAATCTGTAGAGCAGCATTTCAGTTGCCGGGAGAACTTCTGCTTCCTAAAACACATTGATATTTTATTCATTTTGTTTTTTCAACTTGGAGTGTAAGTAGATGTGCATTTTAAAGTCAGATGAGGTGCAGATTCAGTACCCAAATTTGTCCCCTTAGCCGAGTAACCCAATCCTAGCTAGTCCAGATAAATGTAAATTAGAGGTTAGATTTTTTTCCCAAGCAATAGTAGAGAATAAAAATTTGTCTGAAATGCCAAAATGCTTTAAAATTGAGAAAAGCTTTAGTATATTGCTCCTTCATTTGATAAAAATATAACCAAATATTTGTTTGCAGTTCAGGTTTTTTGGCTTTAGCTCAGTGGTATAGGCTTTCTTCCTCATATTTTTGTCCTAATGATCTGCCTGTTACTCTTCAAAAACTCCTGTTGGAATAGGAGCTCCTACACATTTTTTTTTTTTAATTCAGACACTTCATTGTCTTCCCTTTGTTGAGTCTCTTGGATAAATTTTTACTTATTTTTACCTCCCAGATGAATTTGCAGTAATTTTTCTATGCCGGGAAATCATATTTTACATCTGACTTAAGTTTTTTTCAGACACTTGTAATAGAAAGACTAATACTGGCATGAAGGGAGAATTCTTGGGTGTGCTGGCACCTTACAGAGCCCACAGCAGAGAGGGGCTCTCAGAATGGCCTGTGTTAATGGCATCTAGATTAGTGGTTGGTTCATCAAGACCCCATCACATCCACCTGCAGTTTCATGCAGTGCTTGGAAAACCCAGCTTGTAGAAAGGAGATTGGAGCTATGCAGTTTTGGGTTTTTATGTTTAGCAATTATTTCTTTTGCTTACTAGACCTGATGAGATAGTTTTGGGAGTAGTTCCAAAAACAAGGCTTTGTTGGGATGCAGTAAGAAAGGCTCTGTGTTTCACAATGTGGTTTTGTTCCCTTATAAAAATTTGAGAACCTCACAGTAACAGCCCCAAATCATGCTGCACATAGTATGATTTTCAGAGCTCCCCCTGGGAAGACCTTTTCATGGTTTTGCTGTGGCAACCAGATAACAGTGAACAGCCCACGCAGTGTGTAATTCTGCAAACTGTTGTCACAGCTCACAACAACAGATCTATCTGTGTGCTTTTGAAAGATGTGGCACCTGGCAGCATAAAGCCAGAAAAGCTTCGAGTAATATGGGGCTATTACTCCTCCCTGTAAAATACCTAGGTGAGGAAGGTATCATTGGTGAATGCACAGTAAAAACCCACCTTTTAAAAGAAATGTAGCATTTAATGTGTCTTGTTTCAACTCTGACCTCTCAGAATAATTAGCCTTACAAATAGCTGGGGAGAAAATTTAGGTGAGACTCAGGCAAGTGTTTTTTTCATTCTCACAAGCTAAAATGAGACCTGGCTGAAATTCAGCTATCCAGAACACACCAATGGTCCTGCTACCTCCCCTTCACCAGGAACGGGTGAGCTCACTTGGGGCTAGCAAGAGCCAGGTATTCATCAGAGGCAAGAACCAGCTGTCCCTGAGAGGCAAACACAGGCAATTGCATAAAGAATTTGGCCAACACTACTTAGAGGAAAAGGGTGAACAAGTAACCCTGGAGCATCTTCTGTACTCCCTGGAACAGACTTAATCCACTCCATTGATTACAGCGTTTCCAGGCAGCAGTGTGAGTATGAAATCAGTATATCCTCTATCTCATCACAGGTGGTGGTCTCAAGTGCCTCTTGTGTAAGATAACCAAAGGCTCCAGGAAGGCAGCTGGTGGGAGGTCTTGCACTGCAATATGGGAAATGCAGGTTGAAAGCTGGCTTCAAATAGCCCAGAGGTAGCAACAACTGGATGCAGTATCCTGAATTTAATGCATTTCTAATAGTCACTTAAAGGGAAATCATGCTGCTTCTCTCTTTCTGGTTGATCTCATCATGTTTTCTGGGCAGTTTAGCCAATTACCTTCAATACTGATAAAAAGAAGAAATGATTGCTATTGGACTAATTTTGGAGATCTAGTTCATCTGTGACATGTAATATGTAATTTTTTTTTTTTTTTTGGTCCTGCATAATTTCTTACACAGTCCTGCAGACATTTGTCCTGACTGACACTTTCCTGTGAGAAACAACCAGGAATTACTGGGCCATCTCTCAGGCAGAGCTGTGGCACAGAGGCAGCAGCTGGGGAAGGCTATTTCCTGCTACATTATCAGACTTGGCACTGGATGACTGATTCCAAATTATTTTAATTGAGAAAGAAAACAGTAATTTTTTTATATCAATATCAACTATTAAGAGGGTAAACTCTCTGCTCTTCATTTTGTGCTGAGTGCGCCAATAAAAACATCAGTTTTATGTTGTCCTCATGGTGCCCTCCTCTTCAGTGAACAGCAGAGCGATGTCCAAACACAAGTCAATGGTGTGAGGAAAAAGGAAGGCTGATTTGAGTGTTACAGTCTGTGATTTTTTTTTTTTCTTGAGGGTTTCAATCCCTAGAAAGATTAAAAGATAATTGTATCTCTGTTACAGGACTGCAGAAGGGCTTAAGAGAATCACAACATGATTCTTGAAAGAAGGCATTTCTAATTGAAGGTTTAAGAAGCCTATGATATTTTTATTATTTTATTCTTATCACATGGTGAAATAGTGGAAGACCGGGTACAATTGTAAGAACTGTACATTCTGTCAATTTTGGCATCTTTTTTTAACACTAATTTCAATTTCTGTTAGAACTTTTCTTTGCACAGCTGATCTCTAATGTCAACAAAGTCTACCCTGCTAGCAGGTCTGTGCTGCTATAAATCATGTGGTTATTGCACCTTGGGGTTGTTAGAAGCTCAGTGCCCAGGACGACACATTAATATCTGAAGAAAGTCCACCATTTTAGCAGGCAATCTGACAGATGGATTCTGTCTCTGTAGGTACCAAGTATCCACTCCATCACCTAATAGTTTGTTATAACAATAATCACTGTGAAAATTTCCCAAAGGGAGGCTTTAGTTTTTCACTTCTGAAGCCACACCAAAGGAATTGAGTCTGATTTTACTATTTGTGTCTTCTCATGAACTGTTCTCCATCTCTTTGTGCTCACAGATGGGCATGAATGAAAATCAAATTAATGAGTCCTTACAGAAAAACAGAACATAGTAACATAGCAGAGAAACTAGTGTGGGATCAAGCCCTGAATGCATTTCAGTTGTACTCAGGTTATTTATCTGAGGATAAATCATGAAGAGAATGTTTTCTTAGTTTTGGTATTTCATAAAGTGCTGCTGTGCACAGATGTGTGCATTGCAATGCTGATCAATAAAGACAGCCTTGACTAAGCTGCAGCTGCAGTTGGGGAATCACAGAATTTGGCGCAGAGGTGTCTTGAGGCACCCCATGATGGTCCTGTGCCCCTCCATGGCTGCTGCCTTTGGTAGTCCTGGTCCACTGAGTTCGGGGAAGGCTTAGCCACTGACTGCAGAAGTGTGAGGGTCCCTCCTTCCGCAGTCTCCTGGCTCAATGAAGTCCACAAGTCCTGTGGGAAGCTGTGGTGTCCCTGGGAAATTTCTCTTTTCCACGTGAAAGGTTAGCAGCCAGACCCCTCAATGAGTTGTTTAGAGCTTTTTTTTTCCAGTTCTTTTATTATACCTGTATATTAATGTAATCTTCTTAGCATCTATGATCTGTCAAGGTGACCTTACTGCCATAGCATGGGGTCAACGTCCTTTGTCACTGCAGAGAAGGACAAATGACCTGAATTTGATCATTTTCCTTTGGCATCCAGTGTCTTCTGTGACTAACTGCTTTTTTGGAATTTGCTTTTTGGAACCTTGTTTATATGAGCAGAAGAAGGTACAAAGACTCATCCTTCTAACTCGTTTGTTTTCACCTGGACGGTGGATGTGGGAGAGACACAGTTCTGGTTCCTTGTACTGTCCTCTGTGTTTCAGCTTGCAGAGGATCACATGCTCTCTGTTCACACTGGAACCAGATTTGTGCCCAGTCATTTAAATTTTAAAATACTTGGCTTCATTAGGAGCACATTTCAACAATCTGTTTGAGAACAGATTATGAGGATATTTTTCTCTCTTTCCCTTTGCTTCCCTTGTGTGTCATCTGATTCATAAGTTGTCATCAAAACCTTCCACCTTACCTGCTCTCAGAGAGCTCATTTCCTGAGAATTTAAAAGCCACATAAGAACAGTCATGCACTGCTATTATATATATTTTTTTAATGTTTAGTTCAGTAGAGACTGACATGCATGGCTTTTCCCCCAGAAGCTTATTATCCGATTGTAAAAGCGAAGTTGGGTGAATGGAGCTAATAGGTGAAAATTAGGGACAGAGATTTCAACAACAAAATCAGAAAATTGCTTAACTGTAGGAATGTGCTGCCAACTCCCTTTGGAAGCCAACTGTAAGCCAGTTCTGATCTGTAACCGAGTGGTGGGTCTCTGATGGGGTCCAGGTGCCTCCTGCCTGTGACTTCCTTCCAGAGGTTTGACTTCTACAAGGCTGTGTATGGTGGTTTGTGCCTGATGGCTTCTAGCCATTTAAAGTTGTTGCTGTGTAGCTTATGGAGCCAGGAGGATTGGCTCTTCTCAGTCTCTGCGTTGCCAACTCCCTCCTCTATGTAAAATGTAAAAGATGTTTCATAGCTTTAGTCAAAGCTTCCAAGATGACCTCAGTGGATGCAACTTAATGTAGTGACAAAGTCATCAATTTTCACCACATTCTTATCTTTAAAGTTCTTCAGTTCTGGGATTATAGGAACTAGTAATTTTGTTTAAAATTCATGGCATCGTATTACTGAAACCCTTCTTCTACTTTGCCTGGAAGAATAGCTGCACAGAGAATAAGGCTAAGAGAAAACAAGATCTACCAGTTTCCAGATGGAAAAATGGACTGTTAGATGGGTGAAAAATTATGTGGACCACCAGGCTCAAAGGGTGTTAGTCAATGACTCAAAGTCCATTTGGTGAATAAGAAGTGAAGTACCTCAGGGACTGTCACAAGTAGCCCAGGGATTCATACTGACCCTGATACTGGTCATATTTTCAGCCTGCATGAGGAGACAGAGTGCACTGGTAAAAAGTATGGAGATAGAACTAAATTAGAGAGTGATTGCTGTGCTAAATGGAAAATGTTTGATTCAAAAGGATTTTGAAGGATTTTGAGGACTGGCTTGGTTGCAGCCTCACAAAGTTCAACAGAAGGGTGTGAAGTTCTGCACATGGAGTAGGATAATCCCCTGCACTAGCTGACCTGAGTGTCTGAAAAGCCACCCTGGGAGAATGAACTGAAGGCTGTGATGGACACTAGGCTGCGTATATTAGCCCAAAATGCACTTACACAGGAAAGAATACATAAAGAAGGCATACTATTCAGTGGTCTCCATCAGAGGTATCATGGCCTGCAGATCAAGAGGAAGTTATATTCCCCTTTGTTTACCACTGGACACTCAGCTGTGGGCTCCCTGGTTCAAGAAGGATGTGGATGAACTAGACAGGCTCTAGAGCAGAGCTCCCAAGGTGGTCAGAAGCTTTGAGTTGAGACTAGGACCCCTGACAGCTGAGTTTGTTTGCTCTGGTGGCTTCAGGGTCATCAGCTAGCAGTCCACAGTTGCTCAATGAGGAGTTACAGTGATGACAGAGCCAAACTGTTCTCTTATACAGCAGAAGGAATAATGGTGGGTAATGCTCAAAACTGCCTTTGGGAAAGTTCAAACTGAGTATGAGCAAAAGCTTCATCACCAGGAGGGCAGTGCAGCCGTGGAGCAGGGACCCAGGGAGATGTCATTCTTGCAGATTTTGAAGCTGTAGTGTTAGCAGTAGTTGTGCTTTGACAGGAAGGCTGGATGAGGGACCTACTTGGGACGTGGTATTTGATCTTGTGCTTACTGAAGCCAGCAGTTAGGCCCTACAAAACGAAGGATTAGAGGCTTTTCCAGCTTCACCTTTTAGTCAACTAACTTTTTGCTGTTGCTTTGTCTCATGTGTAAAATTACTCTACAATTACTTTATTGTGGTTGGGCAGAGTGATATTCCTGTTTTAAACTGCAAATCATGGCAACAGGGTGTCAGGTGAAGGACTGAGATTTGCTGAACAGTTAATGGTTTTTGAAGCAGAGAGAAGATGCAGGGCAATGTGTGAGAGAAAATGAGGTGAAGGGGGTGAGCCCTGGCCAGGGAAAGGGGTAAGAAGTATATAGGTGAGGCATATCTATAAAGAGTTGGGATATGCATGGGAGATAAATAGAAAAAACATTACTCTAAAACAATCCTGTGAGAAAAATGGAAGGATTTAAGGTGTGTTAAAAGCTTTGCAGCCTCAAACTAATATTTGTGTCCAGTCTGCAAGAAGGATTCCTGTTCTTTTTGCATATCAGCTCTTAGTAATTATAGATGTTTCTCTAAATTTGCTGGAACCATTCATATGTAATGGTATGCTGCAAAGTTTCACAGGGATCTTGTGAAATACACTGTGGTATCAGATTATGCCTGTTGCAAGTCAGTGTTAAAATGCTGGCTTGCGGAGCTTATTCTAGAAATTTGCTAGTGGCTGTTGAGCACAAGCCCTGTGAGGTTTCCGAGAGTGCTGAGGCACTCCTCTGAAAGAACAGACATACTCCACAAGCTCTGCAAGGTAGTCAGATGGGAAGAGACAAAAGGACTGATGCTGTCTGGGAAAGGCACTGGCACAGCACCGTGCCCGCTGGTGGGGCTGCGCCGCTCCACGCAGGCTGAGAACTTGGCGCGGGATGCGGTGGTGGCTGTTGTTTGCTATGAATGGCTGTTTCATGCTAACCAGTCTGCGTTGGCTATTTTTAATCCCAAGTTCTAACATGAGGGTTTTAAAACAACGCTTGTCTCAAATGTGAAAGAAACCACAGAACAAGGGACTGAAGGGATGTTTAGAAAAAGGTCCGGAGGGGAAGCCACACAGACTGGAAAGCTGCCCTGCTAAACCCCAGCTTTAAAGAAAAAAACCCGAGACATCTCCTGAAGAAAAGGGAATAATTCTTTTGAAGGCTGCCAGCCAGAGTCATGGATTCAAGGCTGGGTCAGATGCTTGGGTTGATCCTAATTATGTATACTGATGTTACATTTTAATTATAAATTTGTTAACCCAAGATTGCCTTGACCTAGATGAATAAGGAATATAGTGCAAAGAGTAGTTAATAAGAATAGCTAACCAACACTGTGTTCTTTCAGACCCAAAGGAGAAAGCTGTAACCTGTGGACAACTTGTGCGTAAGAGAAGTTCTGCAGTAGGTCTATAAATGTCTGTGGTCCTGACAAAGCCACATTTCGTAAGTGGAACCCTTACTCGTCCCTGTTGGCTGAGAAGCTCTTCTGAAGAAGGTTGCAGGCACCTCCCCCTCATTACAATTTGTTAAATATTAATGAGTGCTTCGCATCCTTGCAGAAGTCTTTGTGAAATTACAGCCCTACTTGAAAATAGCTAGGTTGCAGCAAGATGGAATAGAGAAGTGTATTGGCAACATTCAGTACTGCTCAATTATGAATTTAGCAGCTCTGCTCAGAATTGAAGGCCATAAGCCTCAAAGCTATATTTTTTCTCAGATACTTATGCACCTTATTCCTTTTTAGAAATTAACAGCTCAGTAGGTGGTGGTGTTCACAAAAAGAGATTTTTCCTCTTTTTCAAATGGATAGGTTGGCTGAAAAGTTATAATCGTATGTGCAAGAAGCTTGGCCGAGGCATATCTGGCACATACATGTTAGTCAGGATCATCTTGGATCACTGCAGCTTACTTGCTTACAGTAAAGGAGGCCTTTACTTACTTGCTTACAGTAAAGGAAGCCTTGGCTCCAAGTGCTTACTGTTAGTACCAGCCTTAACAAAGGCAATGGCAATTACTTGGATAACTCAGTCAGACCTGACTGCACTCATCAGCCTTTAGCATTTATGGTTTCTTAATTCTGTGGGCACTAAAGTCCCTTAGTGGTGTTAGTCTGGTATTTTGATGCCCAGACTTAAGATTATACTGCATTTTCCATTGTGAGGAAAAGAAGGAATTAATCTTCTTTTTTCTTGTTCTAAAGAGTACTGTGGCAAATGAGACTGCTTCAAGGAGAGGTGGAGATTAGTGCTAAAAAGGAAAGATCTTTCCTCCTTGATAAATGGGAATGTCTCCTGAAGAAAAACTGAAGTAAAGGAAGCATGATCAAAAGCATGTGGAATGGCTCCTCCCATTGCCTTTGCTGGGTTTTGATTTAGGTTCACAGAGTGTCCATTACATTTTTATTGCCCTTTCTGGTCACATGAAATGTTACTTTTATTGTTTAAGAAAAAGAAATCCTGAATGACTTCTACACTCACTGGAGTGAGTCATTGACGAGGCAAGTGTAGCATGACGCAGGGGTTCACGGCAAATCCCCACAGTCTCATCCTCCACTCCACTTTAAGAAGCTCCCCTGAGTAGTTGCCATGCCAGCCCTGGTTAACAAGCAGGGACCTGCGACATGAGCAGAATTGCTCATTGCTGCATGTTCATGCTGGGGCACAATGGATAGGAGACAAGACAACACATTCCTGAAAAGCATTTCTGTTGATGACATACAAAGCTTTTTCTCTGGTGACTCCTGCAATCAAGAGCACATTTCATAGCAAACCTGTAGAATCCCAGGAGTGAAATCCTATCCCAGCCCATCATCTGGTTGCCTGCAGATGAGGCCATGAATGTGGGACTGTCCCTTGAACTGGATTTCCTGGAGTTAGACTATTGTCCCTAGATAGCCTGCATATGTGGACCTTGCCACGTGCGTTGCTGGTAGACACTATCGATCCTCACTGCATTGTCTATTGATTCCTACTGCATGGCCATACTCCTTGATGGTGGCCTGCTGCACATTTGTCAGATACAGCAAGGACTAATGTGGCTGACCTGAAAAAGTCATGCTGAGTTGCCCCTTCCCTGAAACACTGAGGAAATGAGAAGAGATCAAGCCTCCCAAATGCCAGCTTTCCCATGCCACTGCACATGTCTGATGTGTTGTGCCTTGGTGGAGAGGGCAACAGTACTGGGAGAGCTGAAAGATGTGGAGTCTCTGCCCAGCACAGAAAGATGTTAACTGCATTTGGCCTTCCATGGAAGGCAGAATCAGATCCATAATTTACCACAGTGTTATAAAGTTTAGCACATTTTCCCCCTGCCCCTGACAAGGGAATGTCACAGTCAGGGTTTGATGGAAAGCCTCCACACACGTTGTAAAAAGCCTCGTTCTGCTCTGTAAACCACCATAAAACTACCATTAGTGACAGCTGGAGCAGGAATGACCTCAGACTAAAATACTCTACCAAAAAAACCTTCCAGCTCACTGCAGGTGGGTTGTGTCTTTGGGTGTGACAGTCATCAAAAGCAGAAGTGCTGAATATCTTGACAAAAGCACTCAAAGTGAACCTGAAGTTTGCAAGTAAACCTGCCTGTGGATGTGCAGGCCCTAATGGGTAGAAAATGTCATAGGGGTTTGTGGGGCAAAGCAGAATCATTGCTGTTACTGAGTGCCTCTTTATATGGCAGAGTTTTCTTTAAGTTCACAGGTCATTCTCATAAAGCTCTACATCTGCACAGCTCTGTGTCCTGGGGATATTTAGTGTTTTAGTGGAGCTCAGCCATCTTTTTGCTTGGGGACTATTCTTGTTTGTTTTATTTTTAGGTCAATAATTCTAGATAGTCTCAGGAAGGGATTAATGGTTTGTTCTTGAGAGGACATCTCTGGCCTGTGGAGAAATCCTGATGCTATTTGTCAGAAATAAGCATCCTCTTGAAAGGTATGAATTTCCTTTGAATTAGATAGAGAGATGAAGGGAAGTCACTGTGCTGTGTGAATAGTTTATTCTGGGCATGGTGTGTTATTGTAATTCACTGTCCCCATCACTGCTGCCTGGGTTTATCTCACCCCCATACTATCCTCTGTTTGGCTATAAATTTCTCATGGTAGTCCTTCACCGTCTGTCCACCCCGTGCCTTGTCGAACAAAGTCCCTCTCTTAATTAAACTCTCATACTCCTGCTGTTATGTAAAGAAGTAGTAACAAGATAAAAAGAAGTTGTTTGTGAGATGATTATAACCTATAGCCAATGCACAGAACTGCACTCTAAAAATACAGAGCTGGTTTTTGTGATGGTAGATGTACATCACAAGATGGTGTACACCAAAATAAACATCGCCGTGGGGACTGTTGTCCCCACTTCTGACCAGCAGCCCCTGTTGTGGCTTCTGTGCTGTATGATGACATCTTGGATCCATCCCCTTCATGATTACACCCACTCCTGCATGTGCCCAGGAGATGGTTAGAGTGGAGTACTGCAAACCAGGGACTTGTGGCAGCCCCAGGGTTTGATCCAATCTGCAGAGCTTCACTGGCAACCCAGCTTTGCTTTTTCCCTGGAGAGGTTGACTGAGCTGCTGCAGGGTGATTTCTAATCATGGGATGGACCTGCAGTGTCACAGGATGGTATCAACTCCTGTTGGATACTCACATGTTAGGTCCCCGAAGTAAGTGCTTCTTCCCTATCATCCTTGCACAAGTATGTGTGTACATTGACATTCATGGTTGCAGTCTTGAAGTGCTACCAGACCACTGAATTTATTTTGGGATGGTGAACATACCATTCCAAAGCTTTATTGTTGCAACAGTGGAACTAAATGAAACACTGTCTTTTTGTTTTGTTTGTTTGTTGGACAGTCGCTGTGAGCCTTAAGGTGGTGTCTCTAACCATTATATTTTCAAATTGATAAATGCCTTTCTTCTTCCTTTTGCTCTATATTTTACTGCTATTCCAGTATTGTCAGAGTATTTCTGAAGAACTGAGTTGTGGTGTTGGGGTTTTGTTTTGTTTTGAAATTTTTAATTAACTACCATATTTTAGAGTTTTAGACACATGGTGTTTACAAGTGTCTCAGTGAGTCTGGTGCATGTGTTCAGTTGACTATGTATGATACTACTCTACCTCACTGATGTTGTTTTTGATTGCACAGGTCCAGCCTTCTGTTGGGCTTCTTTTCAAAACCTCTGGCAATTTCATCCCAGCTCTTTACACCATCTGGGGCCAGGGTTTGTAGGGAGAGGGAGACAGAGCATGGTGGAAGGTGGCATGGCTTTTCTTGTGAATAAAGTTGTGAAATAATGAGTACCCAGATTATGCAAACACAAACAAAGGCCCTTTAATAGTCACGTCATACTTCATTTGGACACATCAAACTGGAGCTTGTCCAGATCCTGGCTCTGAATGAACTGGTGAAGGGCTTGCAGGTAGCTTTTCCTTCTCTGCAAGGGGCACCCTATAATTGCCCAGCCCCAAGAGCAGGATTTTGCATGGTGTGATCAAAGCAGTCTCTTAATCATGCTGTTCCCCTACACTTTGACTGAAAATAACAAACCTATTCAACCTGTGAGGAGTGAATGCGTGAGAGATTTTCACCTGCTTATGGAGGCTTGGAAAAAACCACTTGATTGTACACGTTACGGTTCAAAGCTGGCTTAAAGTTTTGTCCTTTGTTCAGAGGGTCGAGGTGCCTCATCCTGCCTCTTAATGACTTTCATATCCAGCTCTTCCCATTATTTCACTAAGACACATGAGCTTGGCTGCTCCTCTTTTATCTGTGCTAAATATAAATGGAAAAACAAACTGAACACAGCAAGGTAAATAAAGAACAGGAAGTGTAAGACAGACCTCTTGAGACTTTCAGTATTCCCACATGTTTTATATTATAAACCAGCAGGCGAGCACCAGCCTGCCACACAGGTGGAAGTGTGTGTGTGTCGAGGCCACTGAACACTGAATATTTACCATGTATCAAGTCACAGGAAGGGCTAAGTGAAATAGCATTGTGCTGAACTACTGTGAAAGGTTACGAGGCTTCCAATATACCCCGGATTTCTCTAGGGTGGGCTGGTGTTTGCATAGTTGCTTGCAGTATGAAAACATAGAGGCAGTGGCTCAGACTACTGAGCGAAATGTGTTCTTTACATTGCTGGTAAGTAGAGGTGGTGCTGAAATCTTGTGAGCTTTTATTACTAGGTAAGAAATTTGGAGGAACACTGTAGAGCCAGTTATTAAAGTTAACACTATTCTATGATGAGTATCTCCTCCATCTGCAGGGACAGACAGCATCTGACATTAGACCAGCCGATGCAACTGGAGAAAGCGAACAGGGTACACTTCATTTTGTGGATAGGACCATTCAAAGCATGTCAGTACATGGCTGTTAAATTTTTAAGGGCACTCTCGTAGAGGTTAACACAGTCTGCAGAATCTCAGTTACCTGAGAAAGAGATAGAAGATCGTTACTGGAGCTGGGGGGCAATGGAAGGTTGTCAAAGGCTGGATAAAGATGCAGGTGTTGAAAAGATGCAAAGAGGAGGCAGTGGGGGGTAATTCACGGTATCACTGGAAGTTTTAGCCATTTCTCAGAGTATGACCCGCTGTCTGTGAGATGTGAAGGCCTCCAGCATTTGGCACATTTGGGCCCTTGGTGAAGGTTTCTGTGTTTTCGCACAGGCAAGATACAATGAGGAACTGATGTTGGAATATTTTTATAAGCACGTTTTCCAGAGAAGGTCTGGAAGGAGGACAGTCTGCCAGGGTATAGGTAGCAGTGTCCCTATTTTTCTGTAAGTAGGGCTAAGATGTACAGTATTTTACAGGCTTTATCAGATGTCCTTGGCTGCCCTTATCAGTTCCTGTGATTTAATGGAGGATATTTAGTTTCCACAAGTTAATATCTAAATATTTGTCAAGCCCATCTTACATGACACTTGCATGTTTGCTCTGACTTACTAATTGCAATGGAGGGCTGTGAGTAAAGCTTGCAATTTAAGAGCAAGCCCTTGGTTATTTGTTTTCTGACAGTGGGACATGTCCACTCTACCTCTGTGGGTGCCTCTATGTCTGTATGTGTTCTTGGAGAACTTCCTGCTGCCACTTTCCTAGTGAACTAGGAAAGGTAAAAGAAAGGATGATGTTTTGCCCAGGATAGTCGGGGAATGGGTACATAAAGTGGTATTTACCTCACATTTTTGTAGATATCCACAGTGTAGTGCCCCACCATGACCTTGTTGTGTGGGTACTCCCAGCAGCCAGTGGTGAGAAAAGGCAGGTTCACCTTGTACTTGACCATGAGCATCACCATTTCAGCATTGAGCCTACCAGGAGGGTATGTGTAATTTCTGCAAGAGATGAGACAAATGTCACCGTTCAGTGACTTGCCCAGTTTAACACAGTTGTGGGAGAGTTAAGAGCTGAGATGATTGCCTTTAAGAACAAAACCAGATCCTCCAGCACCCATTCACTACTGTGTTAGTCACCCTTCCTGTTACCTCAGTTACAGTAGGAAGGCACTGGTTAACAGGTTCCTCTGGATCTTAGAAAATTCTGTGATTGATCTGAACTCCCAGAACGTGGCAGAAATCAAAGTCCAAGGCTTTGGGGTCAGATCTGCACATACAGTCTGGGAGAAGGACACATTACTACACAGATAACCAATTGTTACTCTAGGAGTAGGTAAAAAATTATCTTGTTAAATATCTTGGTGTTGGCATAAAATTGCTTTACATCAGACAACTGAAACTGTATGTGCCCCAGATCAGGAGTGGGAAGATGGAGTATCGCAGGAAAGGCCCATGAGGATTTGCTCTTTTATTTATCATTGCTCATCTTTCTCTGTGGTGCGTTGTTTTCCCATGCTTTCAGGAACTCTGTGTGACATATCATTCACATTACATTAACTATAGATTGCTAGGATTGTAGCTGGATGAAGTATTATTAGGGAGATGATTACATACTGTGGGTAGCTGTCAATACTCCTGATAGTATGTTGCTGAGGAGTTCACAGAGAGCACAAAGATGTACATCAAGGGCTTGTTTCCCCAAATAGATTATCCACACAGAGTATCTATTTCCTTGCACTTAGTGTGACCAGAAGAGAGATGGAATTGTATCACTTTTCTGTGAAATCCAGGGAAAGGTCTGATTTGAATGATTGTTCTCTCCTTTTCGTATCTTTGATTCTGGGGTCCTGTTTGGCTTTTTTTTTTTTTTTTTTTTATGGGAAAACTTCTGCTGTTTACTGCAAAGTTGCTTCCTTTTAAACCTATGTAAAGGGTGGGAACCTGAGCACACAGGGCAAGCACATTCTTTGTATTCTGCAGTGTCTGAGGCTTGTTCTCCATTTAATTTCTTCCCCACACACAGGTATTAGGGGGTTCTTGGGCTGAAGAGTGACTTTGCCCTTGAATAGGATGCATACAGAAACAGGAGCCTGGTGGGGATGTTGCTGGAGGTTCCCCAGCTGTGCCCCACATTTGGCTGCATTCACACTTGTGCTGGGTATGTGCAGGGGCACTGTACCAGAAGGTGGCACTCCAGACCCTCTAACATATACCCTGGGCTGTGTTAAGCCCCCTCAACACACCCCAAAGGGTACTGGCATTGCCCATTGTGTTGGTACAGACACACCTGGGCTGTCTGGGAGCTGAGAGCTGTTCAGCGGCAGATGTGCAGAGCTCTGCCCGGGTTTATTCCACATACTGGGAAGCAGAGGTACATCCCAGATCCCCAGGGTACAGCTGTGTGCCTCCCCTAAACTGGGGTTTCAACTCTGTATGGGACTATCCTTTCTGTTTGCTCATATGGTCCCTAGAAGAGTTTTGGTCTGTGCCTGCTACCGTTGTCCAAGCAATACTCTGGCATGGGTGGAGGCAGTGCCTCAGACAGATGTGTTCCTTAACAGACCTTAGAGATGAGGCTGACTTGTTTTTGGGAAAGAGTTTCCCACTGTATAAACAAGTCGTGCTGTGCTGCTTGTCTTCAGAGCCAGTGAACTGGCCTTGCTCTTTTTTAATTTGGTGTTACAGAGGGAAATGATAAAACTGCTGATCTTGCTTGCTTGCTGGGAAGAGTGGCTCTGGCAAGCTGATCTTGCTTGCTTGCTGGGAAGAGTGGCTCTGGCAAGTTGGTCTTGCTCTAATAGACAGAGGAACATAGAGATCTGGAAAGCAATTACAAAGCAGGCTGCAGACTCAAAAGAATTAGTGGACTATTAAAGATTTGAACTTAATAACAAGCTTGACTACTTCCCCACCAAAACAGTGTTCCCCTCTCTGCTTTTCCCATCCTCATGCCCAATTACTGCTGACACCTTTACACTCAAGGGCAATGGCTCCTGACTTTCCCTCCCATGCCTTTCCTGGCAATGTATTTTCAGCTAACATGGACATCTCAGTATTTGATCATCCTGCAACCTGTCAGCATGTGGAAAGACTGGCCAGTTAGTGTAAGCTGCCCCCCAGCTTGTTCATCTAGTGAGTCAGTGCAAGGCCCTTCTCCACAATGCAGAGAGTTTTGTTGACTGAGGTTACACAGGGTCCCTGAATTTGTTCATCTGTATTGTTGGGTCATTAGTCTGATTGTGTTTAAAAAAAAAAAAATTAAAAATTTTTAGAGCTGAAGTTGAGCAATTCCCAACTTGGGAACCAGAAAGAGTTGTACTTATTCAGGACTTTGTTGTCACTGAATTTTTCAATTGCTCTGATGCTTACAAGGTGCATGTAGAGCTGATATGAATATTTTCATAATTTTCTGTTAAAGGTGTGATGCAGATACCTCCTTGTCAAAAGGTCTTTAACAACAGCCCTCATAATGGATTAAGTTATAATTTAGCCCCAATCCTCCCTCCCCCACTAAAGATGAGTGACTGACCTTGGCTTACTGGAATGCAATTAAATGAGGTATCTCTGATAAATCTCTGCGTGTTTCTCTGGAAAGCAATTTCCACTTTGTTATATTGCAGTAGCCAGTGCCTTATGAAGTAAAGGAAAACATTTGTCCAGCAGGACATCATAAATTTCATGACAGACTTTAAATTTTCTTGATGAATTGTTTAAACTGGAGCAGACTGATCTTCTAAAAACACATTGGTCTTTCCTGAGTTCATGAGAACCTGCTTCATAGCCTCCACTCATCCAGAAGTGTAAGAAATCCCCTCTTCAGAGGAATCCTGGTGGTAGACGGAAGCAATATAGGTGTTGGCTGGGTTTCAAACCCAGGGAAAACAAAACCATTTGAAAGACAGTATTATAAATAATTAGTCAGAATAATTTTTAATAAGTTGGTTGTATCCCACAAAAGGGGGATTGTGGAAGCCACCATAGTCCCAGTAACTTGGACATAATCCAGTTTTTACAGTGAAGCAAGATTAAGTTAAATCACTTTTCCAAATAACCATCATTTGTTTGATTTGCTTTCATGAGGGCCTTTGGTTATGTCAGTAGTTGTCAGATGCAGACTGACACTTGTGATGTCTTGTGCCTTTCAACTTGAGAAAGGCATATAAACTTTTGCTGCCCTCCAGTTAGAAGGAGCAATGGTCTTTTGAGAATGAATTAAATCCTCTAACCCTCAGCCCTGAAATGTGATGCTTGGGTCAGCCTTTAGTGTTTCAGGAAGTCGATATGGTGATGTTTTATGCTGTAAACCTACCTTCTTCATACTAAAGGCATACTGAGAGGCACTTAAAAATTCACTGAGCTCCTTTTTGTGCATCTGCTTTCTGAACTGCTGAAGAAAACTTTTATAAAAGACACTTAGGTTCAGATATGCACATCTCCTTATGGTACTTGGAAGCACAAAAGTTGACTTTTGGTACTAAAAAGTGAGCAGGGTTTGTTTTTGAGAAATACAAGCTAAATGTACTCATCAAATTTTAGCCTTGACATACATTTCAGGGGATGAACATTTTCTCTGCATAAATTACTACGGTCCAAAGATTTGTCTTATAAAGGATGAATACTATGGCGTACCATGAGGTACATGCTGCCAGGCAGAATGTGACTACAATAACAATAGAAAAGAAAGCCACATAAAAACATGAAAAGCCACATAAAAACTCCTTTGAAATAAAAAAGTTGGTATCTCAACAAAACACTGTCCCCACATCAGAACTGAATAGAACCCAGAATAAAACAAGTACAGTCTTCCAAATAAGAAACCTTTTGCTTCAGAGAAATGTTTTTTTGTAGTAAACTAATGAAAGCTAGGAGATTTTGTAAGGAATAGTTTTTAGTGAAAGAGCGTTTTCTAGTGAAAAATAATTTTGATTAATTTTTTTTAGCAGCTGATAGCTGCTCCAGGCCTCTGATCCCACCTTGGTCTTCCTGGCACTATTGAAATCCAGCTAATCCCACATGATGATAACAAAGTTTAGGGTATACTCTGTAAAACTTCTGATTAATGAAAAAGTCTAAAATGTGCCTAGTCTTGCTCAAGATTAAGCAAAACCAAGAAAAGTCTTTCTTTGTAGTTCCCTCAGCAAAACTGGCTTTTTAATTAAAGAAAAAAAAAAAAATTAAAGAAAAGAAAAAGACAGATGCAAGAAATGTTCCTGCAGAGTACTGAAGATTTAAAAAGGCTACCAGTAAACTTATGTCTCGAGGCTCTTGAGATATGGGAGTCCCAAGTAAAGTTTTACTACAGATGCTGATGTCGGGGGACTGTACATTGATGACTGCACCACAGTCATTTTGCCTTTATTATTCTTGCACTGTAACCTAACTTTGGTTCAGGAAGAGGAAATCCATGGTCTTAATTGAAGTCAATCAGTGAAAGGTCATGTGGTAATACTTAACAGACAGGGATAGGGGGAAAGGAAAAACAAGGAAAAGGTAAGGTCTCGTCTTGCTTCAAAGACTCAGTTGGATCCTGGAGACAGAACACACCTGGAAGGAGAATGTGCTTGAACCCCAAATATGCACATCAACTGGGAGTCATAAAATTGTGTGGAGTTTATTTAGATTATTTGCTTCCCCTTTCTCCAGTGACCTGTGCAGCAGTAACCTCAGTGGGGGGAGGCAGGGATGCCTACTGCAAACATTAAGGTGTTTATTACTGTCATGCAACTGCACTTATAGGAGCCTCTGTGTTTCCATTAGGGACCAGACACAGGGTTCTGTGATTTCAGGTATCCCAAAGGTTGGATTTCAATGAAAAATTGGCAGACACTATTCCAGAGAGCGATTACTTGCTTCTAGGATTTAATCTTTGCTGCTGCTGCTGTTGTTGTTATTATTGTTTTTGTTTGTACTGAGATCCAGTAATATTGCAATTTTCCCTGCGCTGTTAGAGCATATAATTAGCTCTCTAATTTATTCCTGTGCCTCAGTAGCTCTAAAGTCAGAAGGTATTTTGTGACATCTAAGCTCTATTTCCTTGTGTATTTGAAGTGCATTGCTTCCTCCCTTAGCTACAGTGGATACAGAAAAAAACCAAACCACTGTACTTTTTAGAACTTGTCTAAGTCTAAGGATATGGTCATGGCTTGGTCTAAGCTAGTAATGGTCTACGTTTGCTCTCTGAATAGTGCAGCATAAACTTCATCAAGCTCAAGATTTATTTGAAAGCATCCAAGTGAATTAGGTTCTTGCTTAGGTTAGCAAGTACACACATATTCATAGCCTGAAGTAGTTAAGCCAGATTCTTCATTGTCTATTGGGCTTGATCTGCTGGGCTTCTTACTGTTTGTCTAGTATTTCTAAAACTCACACCATCCTTTTATGATCTGAAGTGGGCTTCCAGAGCATCTGCTAATCTGTGCGTGCCTAATGGAGGTGTTGCATGTGCCCACACTGAGAATAGTGAAAGATCCTAACCAGCCTCTGCCCAGAGATGACAGAGCCACACTGCTTCAGGGCTGCACAGGACTGCACAGAGCAACATAGGTATGCTCCATGACAGACAAAAGATGAAAGACGTGATATTGGAACATGTTTTCTTGTTACAAATATCAGTGATTCAAATCCTGAGACCTGAGCAGGCTTTTGTGTTCATAGTGTGAAAGAAAAGCTCTTAAAACTGATCTGGAGTCTTTGTCCTGGCTTACCCATGAACACCCAGTCATCAACAATGCTGGGGGCAGAATTACTGCCTTTGTGCAGACAGATCTATTTACAGAGAAAGTCCAGGACAATGATGTGTCCTCAAAAAATGGCTCTTGCTTAAGTCTGTGTAAAGAATCATCTGTTTTAAAATAGCAAACACTGAAAGATTCCGCGAGCCTTAGATAGCTATTTTTAAATTGTTGTGAGGGATAAACAAAAGGATACATGCCATACCAAGAATAACTAACTTCATTCTAAGTCCAAGGCCACAATACCAACAGGGCAAAGTCCTTGTCTTTTCCCCACAACTGGAAAAGAATGCAATGTTCAGCATTTCACCCTGTGTAATGCAGACTTTGTGGCCTTCTCAGCTAAACTGCACATCAGGATTAAGGTACAATGTGTGGGTAGAACCAGGAGATCATCCAAAAGAAAAAAAGATTGAGGAGTGTATTATTGGTTCAGGCACCTATGTACAATAATTTTGCTTTCATAAAGACTCTGGAATTTCTGATACCAAGGAGATGTCTGCTTTGAGAGCTGAGCTTATGAGACTCCCCTTGATTTCTGCAACTTTGAATATTACAACAAAGTTACAGTTATTTCCAGGCAAGTTACATCCATAATTGTTACTGCTCCTATTACTTCTGTTCTTGATATTGCTCTGACCTATTTCCTCTGTGTCAACAGAAAGCTTTGTCTAATTATAGGATATCCTGAATGGGAGGGCTCACCGGGTTGATTATGCGTGGGAGCTCATCCTTTGTCTGGTGTCTGTATCAGATATTTTAAGCACAAGTATGTCTTTGAGAATCCTTATCTCTAGACTTCAGTTCCTGATTTGTGAAATCAAGATCATGGCTATTCACCTTCTAGAAGGCACTCTCTGAAAAAAGCTTGGAACAAGGTTGCATCTGCCCTTACTCTGTGTCATGGTAAATTGAAACCATGCATATTTAGGATCAAAAGCAATACTTTGATCTGCTCTTGATCCAGTTGCTGTTACTTTCACTGTACTTTCAGAGACTGTCTTGAAACACACTTATATAAGCAGATAGAAAGATGGATCCATAATATTTTCCTTTTCAATGATTCTTTTTTTGTGACTTCTGGTGAAATTCTCACTTTCCATGCGAAATCTGTGTAAAAAGCTGGGAGAGAGCCCATCTGAGGTCTTTTTTCTCCTGTGGTTACAGATGGGTTGTATTTCTTCTGTTGAACATACTCTTTGTAGATATTTGTAGGTATTCCTCCAAGTCTCCCAAGTTTCACACTAATGTTTAAACTTCTAGACTGTCCTTCGTGTTCAACTAGTATTAATGGATATACCTCTGAAAAGCATATTCAGATTTTCAATATTAAATAACTGAGTATTTTATTTCACTGTGTGACTGCTGTTCCTAGGTTTTGGGAATACTTTAGAAGTTATCTCTATGGCCTTTTGTTGTGAGTTTTCTACAAATCTTAAAGTTGCTGCCACAGATAGTGGAAAATTAAGATGATTTTCAAAGCCAGGGGAATTCGTTAGCCAGATATCACTGAAACAAAACAGACTGGAAAATGCTTAGTGCAAATCCCACACAACCAGGAATACTCATCTGCAAAATACCTGTGCTCTAATAGGAGCAAAATCATGATGCTGCTCCTATATTGTATTATGCAGTGTAATTGTCCCTTAGACAACCCTTTAAGTTGTGCAGTGGGTAGATGGGTTCACAGGGCGTGTAGAAGTGGAAAAGCTCAGAATAACTGGAACGCGAAGTAATGACAACAGTAGCCTCCAGGGATATGTTAAGTACTGAGAGTGCTTACCACAGAAAATTTGTATGGCCATTTGCTTTTCTTGCATTGGCCAGGCCTTATGGTTGTCATTCCGAGTATTTATTAGAACAATACCACATGTTGATTGCTTACATTCTTTGAATTAATTCCCACCCAATGTAGTAAGATGGAGCGCTGAATCTTTTCAACAGTTGTATATCATAATTTCACTTACTGCTGGCATGATTGTGGGATACTGCATTTTAATGATAAATTGTGTAGATGTAAGACACTCATATACCCACAGAGTGATTCCCAGGGGGAAAAGCTGAATAAGCTGGTTATTTAGAGTAGACTCTGCTCATGCAATGCAAGCATGAACTAGAAATCAGAGCAGTGTTTTAGCAAACCTTCTCAAACCAGATCAAGTAGGAGTAGGAGGCTGTGTAAGCTGCAGAAGGGGAATGGGAGGAAGTAATTACTGCCATAATTTGCAAGACATGGAAGACCAGATTAGTCTCCATTGCTCTGAAGGCAGCAGAAGCTGTGGTCTCCATCAACAGACACATCCTCTTGATGGGCCCAAAGTCCAAAGCACTTGCACATACTGTAGCTGTGGTTCCTACACTGTGTCTCCTATAACTGGTCATTTTTGGACAGTCCAGGATGGAATGTTCCTAATAGAATTGTTATGAGTGCTTCTTCACTCTGATGAATAGATATCTAGATAGATATCTGTCTAAGGACAGTTCTTTCTCTTGAACTCACTAGTTACGATGTCTGCGATAGCCCTCCAGGTCTGAATGGGCTGCTTTTGACCACTTAACTTGAAACATCTACTGTAATGCCCCACCTAGTAACATAAATCAACCTATAAGTCAATGGAGAGTGACAGTAGTCTTCAGTGATTCATATTGCATAACTTTCCTTCTGAAGGTTCCTCTTTCCAGTAGCAACAGACAGAGAGTGGGCATAAGCAAAAGTTATGTGCCTAATGTTCATTACAGGGAATATGGCCTCGCTACATTAATAAGCATGGAATTGTCCTTAGAAGGTTCCCCTTGTGTTACTGTGTTGTGTTGTTTCTTTTGTAATTTGCTGTGTGTCTGTGACATACAAGTTTTGTACTCACAGTATTGACAGTCACTACCAAGCTTTCATGTTCTCACAAAGCTTGTCACATGTGTTTGAAATTTGTAATCTGCTTGTTATTTTAAAACTGATTTTCTCCCAGAAAACAAATTTCCTCATATTCTTCCACTTCTAACAAAGTTCATTAGGTACACTGTTGGGGACTCTGATTTTTGGAGTTGAAAACAAGCCTTTCTGGGTCAGGCCAGAGTAACCACCTGTTGGTTTTTAACCCTGGTAGTCAACTAAACCCCACACACTGCTCGCTCACTCTTACCCCAGTGGGATGGGTGAGAGAAGTGGAAGGGTAAAAGTGAGAAAAATCATGGGTTGAGATAAAGAAGTTTAATGGGTAAAGTAAAAGCTGGATGTGTAAATGAAATAAAATAAATTCATTCACTGCTTTCCATCAGCAGGCAAATGTTAGCCATTTCCAGGCAAGCAGGACTTCATCACACGTAGCAGTTACTTGAGAAGACAAATCACCGTCCCTCTAAACATCTTCTCTTCCTCTCTCTTCCCTCAGCTCTTACTACTGAGCACAGTGTCATCTAGTATGGGATACTCCTTTGGTCAGCTGAGGTCAACTGTCCCTACTGTGTCCCATCCCATCTTCTTGTGTACCCCCAGCCTACTGATTGGCATGGCAGTATGAGAAGCGGAAAAGGCCTTGGCACTGTGTAAGTGCTGCTCAGCAATAATTAAAACATCAGCGTGTCATCAACACTTTTCTGGTCACAAATCCAAAACATACCACCATATGAGCTACTATGAAGAATGTCATCTCTATCCCAGACACAACCAGTACACAGACGAAGTGGACTGTGCTGCTGGGGCGCCAAAGTTGGCTTGTGATGTTCTAGTAGTACTGGAAAACCTTGTGAGGCTTTATTGTCCTGGCATGGCACATAAGCTAATCAGCTTATGGACATCAGCTCATGGACATCATAACAAGGCAAGTGCAGAGCTTCTCAGGGCTCATGATACTACGTGGCACCAAAGGAGGAAGCAGTTTCTGGCAGCAGCAGAGTATCATCTCTGTACTGTACACTGGTGTGCAGGGAAGACAAGCCCTTGGAACTCACCTCCAAAATCAGAGATGACGTAAGCCCTTTGAAAATTTGTGTGTTTCTTCTGAGGGACCATCTGGGAGATATATATACCTGGGCTATATATACCTGCCTCATCAAAATCTGATGTAAAGCACCTCTTCAGGCCACATACTCCATTGAGGACAATCATTGTCTGCGTCATATTGGCAAGTTTCATGTCTAAGATGATCCTAAGTACTTAGGGATTTTTTTTCTAACTGGTCTGGGAAGGATATTTAAGAGTCTGACACACATTATTGTAAGATTTTTTTTTTTCCCCTGAGATTCTGTCTAAGTTTTTTCTGGCTTAAGTTTTACCCTGTTGTGCCTTGCTATATCCCTTGAACAGCCTTCTTCATTCAAGCTTCAGCCTTGGTAATGTTTCACTTAATTATTAATATTAAAACCATGAATTTATGGGGCACATACACAGCAGAACACACTCCAGAAAGGCCTACTGGTTTCAGAGTGGAGCATCAGACCTTTGTTTCTAAATGATGACTTCAGCTTTGGATCAAACCCATGGGGAGCTGCAGTTAAAACAATAACTTAAATAACCAGAGTTAATGTATAATACTTTCAAATCCCAACAGTTTTTAGAAGCTGGTTTACTACTGTCTTGGCTGCTTTATCCATTGGTGGTTGTTTTCCCTCCATTTGGAGATGATCTGATTTTCTGAAGGTCTTCTTTAAGAAAGGCTCAGTGCAATTAATCAATGTTGTTGGGCTGGTTTTCTGGAGTGCTCGTTTCATTTCAGTTATGCTGATCTCCTTTCTGTAATGCTGTCTAAATGCATTCCAGATTTAGCTTTCTGTCTCCTTTGTGGGATCTGTTACACTTCACAGACTAGGCCAGATGAGATAAGTTTATGAAGCACCATCAGAGTAAATGCTGTCATGAAGGTTTACACTGGGTGAGGATTGGGCTTCTATTTTTTCCCTACTAGAAACATCCTCTGCATGGTCTGTGTGGAGAGGAAGTCTCCTCTCTTCTTGGTACTCCATTGTCAATGAAGAATAATAGTACTGTAATAATTTAAACCTAGGAGCATATGGACCCTCTCCTCTACCATGTGCAAGGCACCATACAGAAAGAGAAGAAAATGAAGAACATATCAAATAACTTACATTCTAAGGCAAAGAACAGATTCAGATAAAAAAATGGAGGAAGCATGTGGAAATCCAGAGGCAGAACTGTCCATCTTGACTTGGAATACTCTTGCCACATCACCTGACCTGGCTGTTGTTGATTTACTTTATTGGAAGTCACCATTCTTCTCTGACTGTGGAAGATGCCAGACATGCTTCTCGACTTACATCTGTAGTCTTTCTGGATGAAGACAAAGCTCAAACTCCTGACCCAAGATATGTAACATGGCTATGTAGTCATCACTGTTTGAATGAACAAGTCAAGAGTTACGTGACACAAAGTTTCCTTAAAGGGAGAGGGCCATGGCTCGAATGTCTGGCAATGCTGACATACTCTACCGTTTAATTCACATAATTTGTTTTCATCCAGAGACACACAAAGATGCAGCATAGTAAAATGTAATTATTCTAAACTCTGCACACAAAATTTCACTCTGAAGAACGTAGCAAAGTTGCTTTTCCTGCTCTGCGCATGTGATGCATCATCCTTCTGGCTCAAACTGAGTGTTCATGTCATGTCATTTGGCTGAACACCATATCATATTGTATTCTCTGATAGGCATCTGAACTGGGGCTTGAAACCATTTTTCACCCAGTGAGATAAATGGAAGACTGCTGTAATCCTGTTTATTCAGAGGCTGGATTACTGTTAAACAACAAGTGGGTCAGTGAATGAGACCTATTTCCTGAAAGCTGCTAAACTCAGTGTTTGTGATGGTGTCTCCACTAAATTCTTGCTGGCTGAAGGTTGCAGACTTTCTGTGAGTTGTTGTCCTGCTTCCACTGGCCTCCTAATTTGCATACATATGATGCTGTGAATTTGATCTTCATGGTTAGGGAGTGAGGAGGAAGTGCTGCCTTGGGGAGGGGCTAACAACATATCATGATGGGTTTCTGAAGGATTTTGTATTGCCTTCATTATGAAAATCCGGGTCTTAAGATCATGTGAACTTAAAGATTTCAGAGTTGTGATCTCGTAAGTGATATGACAGTACTGAGAGGAGGCTGAATAAGAAATATGGTATGAAAGAAAAATGATGCCTATGAAGGAATGGTCTGTGATTAGAGGTGAGGAGTTGCTGAAACCTAACCTTCCAATCAACCTTGTGCTCAACATGGAAGATTAGTTATCTTTAATTAGAATTATTTAATCTTTAATGAAGGTTAGCTCACAAATACCCAGTGTTTTTGAGGACACAGTATTACACCATTTCTCTTTGAAATCAAGACTCTTGAATCCCTTGTCAGTGCTTCATTCTTCTCTGTCCTCATTTTGGAGTCATGAATCTTGTTTTCCCAAGAAAAAGCAGATAAAGAGTATCTGGACTGAGGGTGTCTAGCTTATTTTTTCTTGAAAATCTCTAGTGCTTAGTGTAATAAATGGTTGTGGGTGTTGTGTAGTCTCAGCCACAGAAAGAGCAGCTTTTGCATTGGAGTCTGCTTTTCAAATCCTGCCATGGCAGACCTTTCAAATAACTGATGGCCTTGCAATTGTCACTTCTAAAGAGAGCAGATAGAATACATCTGAAGAGAGGAAGAGAAGTATTACCTAGGCTAGAGATCAAAGTACACTTCCACTGGGATCAAATCCAGTTAATGCTATATTTACTTTAATAACCTCTAAGGAAGGGTACCTATCCATTTCAGTCTCACTATCATTTATGAAAGCCACCAAGGAGGAAATTACAGATTCGTAAAGTCAGCTGCAGGAATTCATCAAGTGCTTATTCAAATAATGGCTTGCTGATTACTGAAGCTTTCATTTCTGAAACAGAAAAGAAAACCTGCTCTTTGAAAGCCACATGGAGCCATATGAGATACAGAAGAGCACTGACGGGTTCAGCACTGATTTAATAGGCTCTTTAAATGAGCAAAATCTGCTTCTTTATCCTTGTCAGCTTCTCAGTGCACCTCTGACTGCAACATCCGACTGTCCTGGGTGTTGCTGCTAGTGAAATGTTGTGTGCCGTACATGTGGTGTGTGACATACATGCAATGTTGTGGGGAAAGTAGGAACACTCCAGGGCACAAATGATGCCAGTGCAGCAACTAAAACTGACTGTCTGGTGCTTATGTGAACAAAATTATTCATCCCAAATACGCTTCCAGAACAGATTTGCAGACAAGTGTTGTATAGGCTTAGTGTGTTTTTATGGTGTGCTCTGTGAAGAGCAAGTTATCTAACAATTCAGCTCCATTTTAGATATAGGCTACAAGAGAAATCATGATGGAGCCAAGGGGTAAGAATACTGCATTCCTATGGCTTCATCTGTGTTACTAAAGACAAGTAGTCAGGTATGTTTTCTCACCTGGGTCCCTCATCACAACATGACTCATAAACATATGTTTAAACTTTTCCGTTGAAATGAGGTCTGTTGAAGCTGCCTACTGGGGTGAATCCTCCACTATGACCAGAACAATTATTTGGAATTGATGGTAAGGGTGGCCATGAGATAGCACTCAAACCTGTGCCCAATATTGGTTAAGTTTACCAGTGTAGATGTAGCCAGAAGGCTGGGATGGGTTTCACCCTCTACTGTTGAAGGAATTTGAGTATGCTGACTCCATCCTCCCCTCTCCTTGCTTATCCTTGGCTTTACCTTGTGCTCTACACCAACACTGAGACAGCAAATGATGCTGTTGACAGGGCTCTCTGGTAATGATCTTGTCCATCTCTGAGCTCACACCCATGTACCACACTGAGAGAAGCAAACATTTTCCATTTGAAGACACAGTGGAGAAGCTCCATGGGCCCCAGGAAACCAGTGGTATGTAGTCAGAGTTGCCCTGCCTGGTGCTTAGGTGGTGAGGAGGAACCTAGGCCTGGCAGAAACTAAGAATGTGTTTGAGGTGCCAGTTTCTCACTTCTGATGATGGCAGTAGTAGCTGTCTGCTAAATGTCCTTTGAACATCTGGCATAAGTGACCAGATGTTTCACTGCAACAGTGTCAGTCTGTCATAGATTCCTCCTTTCCTTGACACTGTCAAGGCACAGAAGAAGGGAGAGTTCTGAAATAGGGCAGATTTTAAACAGATTTCTCAGGAACTGCACAAAGTCCATGCTGAGAGTTGAACTCAGGTGTTGTCTGTCTAACAAAAGAATGTTGTTAGACTGAATGACCAGAACAATTGAAATCATACATTTGGTTAAATGAGGCCTTTTAATTTTTTATCTTTTCCTCTCCTGGTCATAGGTAAGTATATAAAAATACTTACAGCAGTAATTTTCTCCAGTTTGTAGTGTTAGTTAAAACCATTCAGCTGTGTGCAGAAGAGAAATGGGGTAGAAGGTATTATATATACATATAGAGAGACAATGAGTGAAGTTACACACAAAACATATGTGGGAATAGACAAAAATGTGAGTTCTTACATGTTTTAGCTTTATTGTGTAGTCACAGCTGGAACATGTGCACAAGAACAGTCATTCTTTTATCAACAGCTGGTACTTTACTACATTCTCACACACTAACAAAACGTTGGCATGTGGGAGATTTGCTGAGGAAGACCTGCTGTTGCTGTCGCTGCAATCAATCATGTTCATTATGTCTGGACATTAGAGAGAATCCAGTAATACTTAAGGATCCAGTAATACTTAAGGATCCATTGGCTGTGGAAGGGAAATATTTCCTATTTATACTCCTTTCCATCAAGAGGAAATTGTCAAGTATCCCAACTAAAAATCTTCAGGTGGATTAATGTTCTTATTCCAAGCTGAGGAGTCTCAGACCTCATTAACAAAAATGCTCATTCTCAGGTCAAGAAGTGATAATAGGATATACCCCACTTCAAGTGGAATTGCCTGTTGCTTTGGGTGCTTGTAACAGACAACAGAAATCAGACCTTTCTCAGAAATTCAAACTCAGGATGGACTTTTGAGTTGCGAAAAAAGCAGCAAACAGAAAGGTCCTGGTGGAAAGTGGAAAAAGGCTTTAGGTTGGGATCTGGGAGACCTGTATTTTATTCTTGTCTCTTAGGCATGTTGCTTCACCTCTTGACTTCATTTTCTTTTCTCCCTCCATTTTCTTGTTTTTCTTTGTCATGTTCATGGGACCATCTTTCCTGTGTGTTTGCATGTCTGGAGGTTTGGTGGGATTGCTATTGCACTGTTTGCAGCAGCTATTTCCATAGGTATAGCTGTAACTACTCACCTGCTGTACCTGGGAGTCAAAATTTGTCCAAGTGCTTGTTATCTGCTGACATGTTTATTGTTCCACTGTTTTTTATTCAAAAAGTCTGTTAACTGTAAGTCTATTTGTAATGGCATTTTTGTTACATGGCAATGGCTTCAAATTTTTGCACTTGGAGTTTGTATCCGGTTAAAATTTACTTTGGATATTTCAAGTGGGAAAAGGTTTTTTGCTTTCTTTCAGTGTCTGGACTACAGAATATCAGTGATCAGGGTGAAACCAAGAGTATGATACCTAGAAAACAGTTTTCACTTTTCTTTCACATGAATTCCCAGTTTTCAAACACCACTGAGCTTTCAGACAATTGTGTGCTTCTGGGGAGATTCAAGGAGACAGGTGTGACACTGAGCCTGTCACTGAGATTACTGATAGAGCTTAATATGAAGCCCATGCTATTCAGCACATGCTTCTTGTCCAGTCTGTAGGAAATGGAGACTCCCCTTGCATTTGTCTTATAGAATCACTGGCATCACATAAAGAACATCCCAACCAAATGCTGCTCCCAGTTTCACTTGATGACTGGACCACAAGTGCCAATGAACATGATGGAGATGAGGTGAATAGATTTTCTTGGGAACCAGCTAAAATGCTAAGGAACAATATAACCAAAAATATTGCTAAGTCCTTTGAAAATAGAGGTTTGGGCCCATTATTTTTGTAAAACTAAGTCCTACCTTGCTATTTTATCTGTATCCCTGCTTTCTGTTGTGACCTGACATCTGTGCTTCTAATGATCCCCATACCTCCATTAGCCAGCTCTCACCAGCTTTTGCATGGAGAACTTGAGGAGCTGTTTAGCTTGAACATTGCTTCCAGCTCTTCTTATTCTCTCCTGACTTGCTCACCACATCACACACTCTCTGCTTCTCCTTCCAGCCACTGACTTCTCTTACTTACTTCTTTTCTCCTTCCAACACAGAAAATTTCTTACCTTTACTCATCCTCCTCAGGCTCCTGTCAGTCCATTGCTATGACCCCACAGCTGTTTCTGTGGGCAGAAGTGCTAACCATGGCAGTAGGAGCTAGCAGGAGCTGCTGATGCCTGCTCAGAACCTGGGAAGGGAAGATTGTAGGGCAGAAAACATCCAGCTGGCAATGGGCTGTATGTGGGTGAACAGAAAAGTGGTCAGAAAAGTTAGGGTGCATTTAAATGCAATCCCAGGAACGAAGCTGGTGTGCATAATATTTTAAGTATTTTCCCTTACTCATATGGCTAACCCAGAACAGCGGTTTATTTATTTAAGTGGCACTTTAAGAAATCTGCTTAGGAAAGAGTATAGAGTAGGGGTTCATCCACTGGCACATATTCTTCTGATGCTACCACTAATCACAGTGCTGCTTGTGGTGAGCAGAATCTTCTTGTTTCCCACGGATTAGTATCTGTCTCAGATCTGTAGTGCTCTGTGGTGTGTGGCAGGGTGGTTTATGTGTGTGGGATGATGGCAATGCTGGCTGCTCATTAGCTTCCCTCACTTTCTTTGATCATAAAGGATGATGCAATGTGCTGAACTCCTCCAAGGCTGATTCAGCACCACTTACATTGATTCAGCACCAGTTCTTCACTTCCTCAGCATGTTCACAGACTGCAGTTTTGTGTCACTGGGACATAAATTTCTAAGTCGTATTATTATCAGCAGGTTAATGCATTTGGACATGTTTATCTGTCTAACTTCGTATTTTAATGTGTTTACTTACTTGTCACAAGCATGATTTCAAGAAAAATTACGTGAATCTTAACATTTGGAGAACAGTGCATCTGAGTGTCTTGCACTCATTTAAAGCCACGTTCAAGTCTCTTACCTGCAGCCTAAAACTGTTGTTAAGAGATCAGGAAAGGTTCAGAAAACATTGCATAAGGCTCTAAGAGTGGGAAAATCTAACTAATGGTATACTTTGAAGCAGCATGTCCTATTGCCACTGGGCTAGATGACCTGTTAGCCTGACTCAACAGGACATGTCTTAAGTTCTGAATTAAAGAAGCTTACTGGAGAAGATTGGGAAGGGAAGGTTAGGAAGATCACTAGAGAGAGTGACTGGTGGGGGGACTCACATGGCCCAGCCTTGGCAAATGTCCTGGATAACAGTGTTTGTTAAGCCTGGGAGGGTACACAGTGTGTGTGTAGATCGAGTACACAAACTTGGGAGGGTGGTTGCCCAAATATGCTAACGCTAAAGAAGATGAACATCAGATGGATTAAACAGTAGCTGAAAAGAAATAAAGAACAAACATTTGTGATGTGGGGAGACACACTGGAGAGGAAACCTCTGCATCAGAAATCATACCCTGGCTTGACACCTCCATGGGTCACCCTGCTGGTATTGCCTTGCTGCCCCAGACAGACCCAGCACTCTGCTTTGTTCTTTATTTGGTATTGAGGCAGAGATGGGATCCCTAAAATATGCTTTAACAGCAGCAGCTGAAAGATTAGGCGTGTAGTTTATACCAAATCATTCTGTAGGCAAAACCCCCAAATGATTTCTTTGGAGTTGTTGGGTGGGAATAATTGATCCCTTTTCCAGCAGTAAGCCTCCCTTAGGTCAGTTTTAGGGTGGGATAAACAGCCCTCTGAAAGTTTCACAACCTCCCTGCTGGGAGAGATCGTTCTTTTTTAAGCTAATGGCAACTGTAGTGCAAAGCCTCAAGTTTTCCTCTTACCCCTCTCCCCACTATAGTCTGCTTTCTCCCCATTTGAGGCTTTACCCAGTACATCCAGACAGTTACAGACCCACTGACTGTGCTCTCTGAAAGAGAGTCTGGGTGGTGTCTTTAGAAATACCTCCCCATGTTATACAAAGAGGCATGATCACAGATGGAACCTCATGGCTAAAACTGGTTTTCCTTTCTTTTCTTTGTTTGTACAATAGCATACGAGATAGCTTAATTTAGCTGAAAGTATAAGGGGTTCTATATGCACAGAAATTTTCACTTTTACTCTAATATACAGTATATAAACTGCAGCAAGCTGTTCAGTATCTTTTTCACATCTGTGTCAGACCCAGTGGTACTTAGTAGCAGAAAGTAATTATATACGTTATTTTAGGGGATAGAAAAACATGCATGTTACAGTATTTTTGTATGTGTGCAGGGAAGTGAAATGGAAGAGTAAACTCCAGAAACTTTAAATCGTAGAGTGTATAGAGACCATATGGAACTGATTGCTGGCATATTACACAGTATAAAAAAAAAAAAAAAACCCCACAAGTAATTTTTTTTTGGACAAATTATTTAGCTATAAAATGATTGTTTCAAGAAACCATGTTTGAAGCACAACAGCTTATACTAGGGATTTATTCAAACTCTTCCTCTCACCATAGATTTGTAGCTAGGGGATCTTGCTTAGAAATGAATTCTTTTTCCAGATGAAGAACCACTGCTATGTTAGTTCAGAAAGTTCCTCAGCAAAAAAGAGGGTTAAAAAGCCACATTAATACACCCATAACTCCTTTCCCAACTCTAGTGCAGCTGCTTTAGAGTACTTTGATTTCTGAGCATTAATATAAACCATCTTTAGCCTCAGTATGTCCTAAACACAGATGTACCTGTGTATTGTTTTGGGTTTTTTTTAATTTGTTGTTTTATAAATATACATAATATATTTAATTTAATAAACAACAGAAAACTTTAGCATCCCTGGATTAATTTCTCCGACAAGAAATTTAGAACTGGGTCGATATGGTTCACTCAGGGCTGGATGCAATCTGGAGAAGGTGTGAGGAGCACTGACACACCTCAATTTCATAGAAAGGAGAGATAAGAATTAAAGCAATTGGGTCCCTTCTTAACATTGCATCATGGTGATGCGTGGGGGACACCATTTAATGAAGTTCTCAGAGATAATTTCTATAATGAAGAGAATGAGATGCTCAACAAAAACAACCTGAAAAGTAGAAGAGGGGAAAAGGAGGGGCAAGCATGGTTTGTACCCTCCTAATATGGTCTATGTACTTAATCTACTTTTGGATATATCAAATGTATCATAATTACCATTTCTGTCTAACCAGTAGTGTTCACTTAGTCTATTGCTTTTACTGATATGCAAGTAGTCTAATAAAGATTGGGTCCAATTAATGAGCATGGTCCAAGGGTCAGAGTGCTGAGAGAGGCAAAGCACCTCTGCTGGCTGAACTCTGTGAGAGAAATGTGCAGAAAGAAATAACAGCCTAAGAAAGCCAGATTACCACTTCCTTATAGCTTCTTCTCTGTGTTCTGGCAGAGCCTTAAGGGTGACAACAATGAACACTGTCACTGTATATGCTGCATACCAGAACAATACAGTTGTGATGGTAAGACGTGAGGAACCAGTGAATGCCCACCAGTTATGTGCTGAGCTGTGTCGGAGGAGCTACATGTTGTATCACTCTGAACCTGCTTCATGTGGGATAAGAGAGCATTAGGATTGTGTTCTAGTTCTTTTTTTTACTCTGATATTATTGTAATAACTCTCTTACTATCAGCGGGTTTTACTGGATGTAACTTATTAGGCAGCATTGCTCATGTTATGATTATAGTAGTAGTACTGACATGCAATATCTATGTGGTAGTGGATGTCCATCATTTCATTTAACATAATCCTGCTAGGTGAAAACAGCAACCAGGAGTTTATGATTATGTGTTTTAATGTGATGCTTAGAAAGGGAATTAGATATTTGCACATATCCTGCAGGTATATTTGATGCAATGATGGATGTGACTCCAGGTGTTCATATGACAACAATAACTTTATTTCTGTGCTAATTCAAGAGATGTTTCTATGCTATGAAACTGAGATGTGCCTGAAAAAATTGCTCTACACAGGAAGTATCTGGTACTCCTTGACCCTGAGTCAAGGAGAAGCGAAGACGTTTGAATTCTGTTTTCAGAGTTTTACAAAGATGATGGTGTTGCCACCTAAATTACTCGTGTATCTGTACCTATGTAATTTTCTTTTCTGATGGTTAAAAGGAATAGGTGCTAAGATGCTAAGAACTTAAGCTGTTATTGGAACATATTGCTGAATAGAGCAGACAGCCCTTTTCATGCATATCTCGTTTTCTGTAAAGCCAGCTCACAACTGGTGCTCACACATGGCTTTGGAGAAAAACTACAGGGAGAATTGAACTGCTGTTCTGTGAAAACTTGGCCAGATGACAAAGATAATATGCTTACTACCCTAGAGGTCCTTGTCAGACTGAGCCTTTGCCACCACAGTCTACAGGCATTTTTCTCCACACATGTTATTTGATAGGGAAATCACTGCAGTACCTCCTGTAACACATATCAATCTTCTGTCAAAGGGAGCCCAAGACAATGAACAAAAAGAGCTCCTACGATGACTGGAGCTGACTGGCTGGTGTTTCGACATATCAACTTTTACTTATTTTTGGCTTGGAAATAATTTACCAGTAAGCCTGGTTATATGTAAGCTTCTTCAATGTCTGTATTGTATGAGTATTTTTACTTGCAGATATTCACACTGCAAGCTGGGTTGTCAGCTATTTTGATTGTTTTTCCCGGTGCAGTAAACGATCTGACAGATTATTCTATTTCTGATCCATGAGGGGTTTGTCAAATACTTATTTTTCTGCAGCTAGGAGAAACTGGAGGAACTTTAGGGATTCGTTAAAAATATGTATTTCAATATCCAGACCTTGCAAATTATGGACAAGATTTGCTGTAGTTTGAATTAATAAATCAAAATGGTTATAGTTCCTCAGACAGGAAATCCCTCACTTCACAAAGGAGTGATGGGGAGAAGGGGTAGAAATCTCTCCAGTCATTTTGGGAGCCTAGATGTGGAGGAGCTGTGCAACCTCTACATGATCTCTGTGCAACCAGAGTACCCGTGGCTCTGTGGCCTATACATGGGGTGAAAGCAGGGCACAGCCTCACAGTTCACAGTGTACTAATGGAAAGGAGTAGCTGATACTCACTTTTAATAAACCCAGATACCATCAAAGGACCAATTTGTGCCTCTTGTAAGTATCACAAAGCTTTCATCACTTTGTGGCTGTTGAGTCTTTAAAATAATGCTTAAGCCACCTTAAATAGCAGGGTGACCTACACAGTATACTCCTTCTGCTCCTAACTGGCACTACTGATCCTATCTGTTATATGCACAGATGTAGGGGTCTCTCCTGAACCAGTCCTCTTTCCTAGTTCTGACTGGAAAATCTTTCTATTTTCCCTTTCATCTGCAGAAATATTTTAAATTTCCGCATACCCAAAAGAGGGAGAATTCAAACCAGAACCAGTTTGGCTCAGAAAAAGTTTCTGTTTTATTGTGGAAAACCTGAAATTCTCCATGGGTCATAGATATTATCAGAGGAAAAATGTTCATCTAACTCAGTTTTCTGTGGAAAAAAATTGTGTTGACTTAGCTGCACATTGTTGACCATCTGTAATTCTTGAGTCTGTCTCTATCCTGCCTCTTTACTGGAACAGTGCTTCCCAGGGTATGTTTACTACTTTGTGCACCCGACAAGATTAGGGGATTTACATAGCTAGCAATAAGCATCTTAAATTGGTTCTTAACAGATTTACCATTAGATCCTTTGGAAAGTTGAGTCCACACAATTTATCCATCCTGATGTACAATATGGCAGCAAAACACAGCAGCAGAAAACTGCACCTTAAAAATAGTTACAGCCCAAGACTGATTTAAAATATAGCTGCCAGAGTGTTTTCTTGCAGTGGAAACCTCTGCCTAATTATGTACTAAATATGGCCCATCTTTCAGTCCTCTGAACTGCAAAGAACCTTTTGAACATTTGAGTCAAACCACTGTAAAATCAAGGTCCCCGTCTAGCAGATAGGAGACAGGAATCAGGTCATACAACATGGCAAAGGGCTTCTGGGAGGTATTCATGGTGACATTTAGGGACAAGCTACCATCACACAAGTGGTCTCTTTCTGGAAAGTAACAGCACCATGGCAAGAGCCCCGACTCAGAATCTCACTTTTCACTCTGGTCTGAGTTAATAACCCAGACCAAAACAAAAAGAACCAAGTCCTCCCTCATCAACATTGTCAGAGGACTGTTCTGAAATAAAAGGGCTCATTGAAGGCATAGGGGATACAAACAACAGAATAAGTGGCATGTAGTAGGAAAAACTTCCCAGCAAAGACTGTGACAGTCATGCAGGTAAGAAAGGGCTCAAAGCAGCTCCTTTCTTTAGTGATCTGAGATGAGGGTCCTTCTCACTGCACTCTTTCCAGGGCTCAGTCTGCCAGTGAGATCTGTTCTGTATTGTCTCTCCGAAGACACTACTTAGATTCAGCACAAGATCAAACCAGCTCAGGAGTGGGCTTCATCATGGCACAAGAGAAGAGATTTTTTCCACTTCTTTTCTTCCACCCAGGGCTGCTAGCTGTCTCAGATTTTAGTACAGGGATGTGTATATTTATATATATGTGAGTATTCAGCACAGCTCTTGTACTGCATATATACTGAAAACAGTAATTTTAATTGCATTGCAGTATTCTCATAATGTGGTAAGAATGGCAGTCTTAGCTTCCTCTCAAAATACAGTTTTTACCTTTAAGAACTAAAATTTCATGGTGGAACTGTGTGTGCCAAAAATGCCAATGAAGCCAGTTCTTTCTTTTTCCTGTGACACCACATAACTTTATTTCTGTGAGTGTCATTATGTGCTTAAACCCAGTACATTCTTTACATACTGCTAGCTGGTAAATCCATATTTAGAGCACAGTGGATTTAGGTAGTGCAATGGCAATATACATACCTAAAGAGAACAAGCCTTGTGAGTAGTGGCTGAGAGAACTGAAGTTAGAAACAGAGAATCACAGAATTGTTTTGGTTGGAAGAGATCTTTAAGGTCATTGAGTCCAACCATTATCCCAGCACTGCCAGGTCACCACTAAACCATGTCCCTCAGCACCACATCTACACATCTTTTAAATACTTCCAGGAATGCTGACACCACCACTTCCCTGGGCAATTTTTTTCACTACCTCACAACCCTTTCTGTGAAAAATTTTTCCTAAAATCCAATCTAAACCTCCCCTGGTGCAACTTGAGGCTCTTTCCTCTTATTCTGTCACACATTATTTTGGCAAACATACCGACTGACACCTTGCTACAACCTCCTTTCAGGTGGTTGTAGAGAGTTACATGGTCTCCCCTCAGCCTCCTTTTCCTCAGGCTAAACAACCCCAGTTCCATCAATCACTCCTTATAATACTTTTGCTCTAGACCATTCACCAGCTTTGTTGCTCTTCTTTGGACACTCTCCAGCACCTCCATGTCCTTCTTGTAGTGAGGTGCCCAAAACTGAACCTAGTATTTGAGCTGCTGCCTCACCAGTGCCAAGTACAAGGAGACAATTACTCCCCTAATCCTGCTGGCTACACTATTTCCAACACAGGCCAGGATTCTGTTGGTCTTCTTGGCCACTTGGGCACACTGCTGGCTCATATTCAGCCAGCTATTGACCAACACCCACAGGTCCTTTTCTGGTGGGCAGCTCTCCAGCCACTCCTCCCCAAGCCTGTAGCGTTGCATGGGGTTGTTGTGAGCCAAGTGCAGGGCCTGGCACCTGGCCTTGTTAAACTTCTTACCATTGGCCTTGGCCCATCAATTCAGCCTGTGCAGGTCCCTCTGTAGAGCCTCCCTACCCTCCAGCAGATTAACCCACCCACCTAACTTGGTGTCATCTACAAACTTGCTGAGGGTGCACTTGATCCCCTCACCCAGACCACTGCTAAAGATATTGAACATATTTGGCCCCCTTTCTGAGCCCTGGGGACCACCACTTGTGGCCAGCTGAATTTAACTCCATTCCCCACCGCTCTTTGGACCTGGCAATCCAGCCAGATTTTTATCCAGTGAAGTGTAGGCACAGCCAGGCCATGAGCAGCCAGTTTCTCCAGCAGAATGCTGTAGGAAACACAACTGGGAAGGGAATGACTAGTCTGTAATTGTAGAAATAAGAAATAAGGATAAAGATGCAAGCCAAGAAGCTCAGTGCTGTCAAGGCAGAAGTGCTTTCAGTGTTGGAAATCTCGGTACCTAGAAATTAAAGGCATATGTAGGAATAGTGGGCTTGAGTGAGGCTTTTGCTTTGTCTGATAGAACTAAATGTCTCAGCTTGTGTCAGGACTATTGGAGAGAAGCAGATGCCAGTAGTATAAACACAGGTGCTGCTCTTCAGAAGTCATCTTTTCAGGGGCTACAGAGTGAATCTGGGTGATAGGTCAGATGTAACATCCATGCTGTCAATAATTATATCTGATGACAGATCCCATGCCCTCTTTCCTTCTTTGCTCTACAAAACTGAAATCAAGTTTCTGGACCTCACTCAGAGGGATCCCACCCAATTTGCTCTTTCTACATTGCCTGATTTATTTCTTGTCTTCTTCAAGTTCCTCCTTTTTTTTGTCCTTGGAGGCTGTTTCTTTTCTGGAAAAGAATCTCAGTGCTGATGCACTTACGGTAGCAGGTTCTCTAGAAATACCCACAGAGGAGGAGATCAAGCATTTTTGTCAGCCTTTCAGAAAAATGTCAGCACAAAAGACAGCCATAAGCCACCTCAGTATTCATTTTCATAGGTCACTGCTGTTGTGAATTCTTGAGGTTTTTAGCCTTTTTACTGTTGTTTACAAAGACGTGTTAAATCACAGTCCCAGAGGAACACAGCCAGTTGCCTTAATCCAATAAAGAAATGTGCTGACTACAGTAATAGATGGGAAGTTTGACATCAGATCCTCCTGCTTGGTGAAAACTGGCTGAGAGCAAAAGACGTTTTAGGAATCACCTCCAGAAACCGCCAAAGTGAGAAGAGCAGGGAAAATGCAGTGGCATCAGGGTAAAACTAAAAAACCCCAAAGCTCATTTAACCAGTTTAGTCCAGCTTGTGCAGTTATAATACCGCTGCTACTGATTCAGGCTGTATAGATGTTGTTTTGGAAGCCACTGTTGTTCTCTCAGCTAATTTAGTAGAAAGCACTGAGCTCGGAGTCAGGGAATTGAATGTCTACCCCAATCTTAACTTCCTCAAATCTCCAAGTCATTTGTGAATCCTATTGCTAAGATTTGGGAAACCACAAAGGACAAGCCATTTTCCATTTCCTTTAACTTTCAATTCAGTACTGCATATTAATACTAAAAAAGCTAGGATCTGGCTATTTCCCTGATCTGTGTGAAGATCCTGGCAAATCACAGGGATGCATGGCAAGTTTCAGGGTTTACTCAGTTGAAACAGGAACCCGTATCAGGATCTCTCATGAATATTTGAAGTCTATTTGTGCAGACAACATATTTTTTAACCTTCTTGTTGGCCCATTTCTTGCTTAGTGAGCCTGAGCGCAGATCCATAAAGTGGTGCTGATTTCCATCCAGAAGGAATCTGATTTGATACATCTCACTGTTCAATCGACCAGACAGGTGGGTGAATGGCACTTTATAAGGCTGTTGAAAGCTCAGTTAAAAGCGCATGGTGTGTGTAGGCATCAGATCTCACCAGCTGAGCTGGCTTTGCCTCAGGGGGGGTAATTGAGAAGGGAGACATACAGGAAACATTCCGTGCTTCAAGACATGATATGGCTGTGAAGCAGTAATTGACCTAAGGCGCCGCTTGGGGTAATTCGGAACTAAAAGGACTGATCAAAGTAGTCACAGCTCAAGTTAAATAAAAAGGAAGTAAGTGTTAGGAACCTCTCTGACAATGCAGCAGTTATGTGCTTGCACGGGAGTTGAATGGAGAAAGTGTCCAAGAAAGAATTGCGCTATAGTACTTACGTAATTTGTCACTTAAAGTGAGCTCCAGTGTCTCAGTGAGGATGATATATAGTCAGCTCCATATTTTCAGTGAGTTCAGCTGCAACCTTGCTGAGGCTTTGATATCCTTTTATTTTGTCTAAATAAATCAATGAGGTTCTGCTCGGCTGCATAGGGCTGGACTGCAAAATTGAGGGAGTAATTTGGAAGGCCTGTGTTGATGTGCTTGGCCTCAGAAATATTTATGTGAAATAAAAAATTGCAAAAGAGGTTATGGAAGTTAAATGGCTGCCTTCTAATGAACTCAAGTAGTATTTGGTGCCAGTGGTCCTTAGACTGTTTTCATAACCTCAGTGTCAGCTTTTCATGGAGGATGAAATCCATGATTCTTTGCCTTGCTGCCTGGGCAGCACTTAAGAATCAGTGTAGGAACAGTTCTTATAAGAGAAAGGGAAATAATGATATTACATGTATAAGTATTATAAAACACAAAGATTGACAAGAGAAGCACAGAATGGAATAGCTTAATATTATGAAGCACTAGCGTAACAAGTTAAATGAAGAGGAAAATATTTAAAAGCAAAGTACTTCAAAAATGCAAGAAAAAAGACTTCCCTTACCAAGAAAAGCTATCAAAGAAATGAGTCATCTAGGGACCAGGAAGGAGTTTGGGAAACAGATGTTCTTACATTTAGGACAGATGTTTTATGATAACAGCACTTTGATAGCAGTTGCAACAAGAACCTACTCTAATTGATAAATGTTGTGGTATTTCACAAGAGGAAAGAAGAGGAAAAAAAGCAGTAAGTTTCAAATGGATGCATTAAGACAGATTCTCACACTATTGTATTATAATGATTATGTCTCTGAAAGGACACAGAACAGTGAAAAGTCTTGTTCAGTGGAAATATAAAGTAAGCACTTGTAAACTAGGATAATGAGTCAGGCTTTCAGAAAAGGCTTTCAAAGGGTTAGGTGAGAGGTGAAAAACTAGACTGAGACTAAATAGGTTAGTGATAGTAATCATCAACTATGTTGCTGAAAGATTAAGTGATAGGTGCTTGTTACCTATAAAATAACTTTAATGGGAATGAGAATAAGGAAACAGTGTTGCTCTGAATGCAGCAGACAGCATCACTTCTGTCCTAGACGTGGAAGGACTGTAGGCTTTTAATATGGCCCAGCTGCTTAAAGGTTTGGGTAGATGTTTATGAATGTGGCAGAATGAAGAGGTATATCATCATCTTTTATTAATCTTGTTCTTGCTACCTGTTTACAAGACAGATTTATCATTCATTAAAATGAAGGTGTGTCTGTAGGGTTTGGTTCTTAGCTCTCCTTTAAGCTCCTAGAAAGGTAATGCAACAAAAAGGGAGAGACCTTTAACTAGCCCCAGTTTAATAAGGAAAGCATACACAGCACTTGGAGAAAATGGTCATTTTAACAGGTGGATCCCCTTGAGAACTTCTGTTGGCTCCAGGATAACTTCTCATCACAAACCTCTGAACTTTTTGGCAGGATGAACCCTAACTCACCTACAAAGTCAATCAGGAGATTGGTTTCTTCTTAGACGATGTACCTTGGAGAAGAGTTTTATTATAAGAAAGCAGGACAAATAGGTTGCTAGATTCTGTTACTAGAACAACACCTCTGTTGTCTTCGAACAGCCAGAGAGATTTCATAGTTTGGGTGCAACTGAAAATAAAGGCTCACAAGATAAAAATTAACTACTTTAAAAAAGTAGTTTTATAGAAATTTTGACTTTATATTTGCATATGATAGAATATATAACCTACTTTGTTTCAGATTGCCATGTTGGATCTCATTGAATAAAGACAGAGTTTTGTCTATTCTTTTTGAAGCAAAACCAGCAGGCATGAAAACATCAGTGCAGGTGGCTTTTAGAGCCTTCCTTCTAGATGCTTATTTTTACAGTGTCCATTCTTGTAACCAGAGACCTTGTAAATACAGTCTAGGGGGACTTAAAATGGAAAGTGGCAAGACTCAGCTAGAGATTGTCTCTTACCTTTTTTGAGGTCAGGAGAGCTATTTCTTTTATGCTTGTCTGTCAATCACCAGGCAAAATGCCTGCAAATTATTAATTCCAGACAGTTAATTTTCTGATGTTAAAAGAGTCTTTAGCAATATCTTTTGGCAATAGCCATCAGCATCCCTCCCAGAATGGGCTATAGCTGACCTGGACTGAACCTCAGTTATAGAGTGTAGTTGGGTAGAAATGATACACTAATCATCCTGCACAGTCAGTACCAAGGTCTAAGAATCCCTTATTTCTCATGGGCTGTTTGTTTGTTGTTTTTATTGTATATTTTTGTTTTGTCCTCCATGGCTTTAATCTTTTTCCAACACTCAGGCTAGTTAAGCTAGCTGTTTGGGTAGGTGTGAGCACAGAGGAACTGAATGGGTAGACATCAGCTCTGGTCCCCAGACACAATGATCAAGACCAATAGACTCAAACTAGCCAAAGGTTTTAAGACAGGTATAGTATTATTCTGCTAGAATAGTCCAGCAGCAGATCACACCTCCTGTGGGGTTATCATGGGCTTTCTAATGAACTCTGCAGATTCTACAAACATTTATCTTGTTTAACTTTGACAATTGGGTCTGTTTTCCCGGAAGCAGCCCTCCAGATTTGCATCTAACTAATACAAGGCAGAATATGGCATCTTAATTTTACAATGTACCTTTCATTGGATGACCTATAAAAATATTGAGGAAAAACAAATGTATTCCACAAGATCTGAAGAAATTTCTTATTTAATGAAATACCCTTTTCCACTGAAGCCTTAGATTAAATGTCTATATCAGATCTTTATACCCCTTGGCTGTCACAATGTGATGGCTCATTAAACAGAGTAGGGGAACAGGAGGCTATTGTAGAACAGAGAAATTAGACACTTATTAAAACCTGGAATCTGAAGACATAATCTTTTTCCCTAGAAAATCTGTACCCTCTGTAAACAGTTTAAAGGCTTTTTATTTTCCTAATCATTTCCAGGAGCTCTCTGGAAGTTTTTTGGAAGTGACTGATGTTATACAGTTCCTGTTAGTAACTAATTTTTGTGTGCTTCTAGACCAAAATGTAGTGAGACTGGAGAAAGAAAGCTATTCATTCAAACTTGTCAGCACATGTTTCTAAAGCAATTACTCCCCCTAACCTACCATGATTGTCTCTTGGTAGAATAGAAAACTTTATGGAAGTTTGCTACCACAAACATACATCTCCTAGTTGATTCACATTTAGTGTAAAATGTAACTGAAAACAAGAGAAGGAGTTGAAGTATTCTATGTTTGGCAACATGTCCAGGTCCTCAGAATGTGGCTTACATTAGTCTTACAATCAAGAACATATTTTTTTTTGATTCTCAAAACTGCCTTTGCATTTTACTTCTTATTAAAGAAAAAAAAAACCAACCCCAGAAAAGAAAAAAAAAACCCCAATACTATTTTCCATCCTGAGAAACTATCTGCCAAAGAAAGAAGTCCCTTAAGCAAAGAAGAAAAGACATGAAAATGTACGCTGGTCTCCCAAACAAGCACTGGTCTCATTTATACCAATGAGAATCCACATTCATCTCTTGGGTCATCCAGAAATAAGAGAAAAACATGGCATAAATAAGAAGAGGTTGTTGCATCCCTGGGATACTAATTCACATGGGATCTGATCTAGGTCCATGTGAACAGGAGGGATGAAATCCTGCACCATTGAAGTCAGTGGTAAAACTTCTGCTGAACTGCCTGGGTCAGGATTTCTCCTGAAGGGTCTGGTACAGAACGCATTAAGCAAGTGGAAAAACTCCACAAATAAAAGACTCTGTATTTTTATGCATTTATCTCTCTGATGTTGTTTCTTTGGCTTTCCCAGCAATAGAATTATTCCCATATTAATAATAAGTACTCATGGACTTCTTTGGAGGACAGGGAACTTCAGTAAGGTTGCCAACATGGGTGCCAGCTACTGTTAAAGGTATTGATGACCTGTGAGAAGACACAGGCTTGGAAATTTAAATACCCCAGTCCATTTGCAAGCTCCTATCCAGCCACTGTTGGGGATCATTACTTTACCTCCATTGGTCCATAGCTGGATTAAAGACTAACATGATTTAATACACTTTGGTTTCTCCTGTTATTGTTAAGTGCTGCTAATGACACCACGATTTCAACATAATATTCATAATTTTTATTTGAAGAATTCTTTTGCTGTGAAAACATTTCCTTCTGTACAAGGCAAATGAAAAACTAAGCCATTTCATGAATCAGAACAAACTGGAGAAGACTTGTGTGTTTGATTGAGGAAGAAGAGTATTTATGAAAAAATAAACTAAGTTCTCTTCTGCCTGTCAAGAAGAATGGAGGGGATTTTTAAGTAATAAATCCAAGGTATGTATTCACTAAGGGGACTGCATAACAAGGTGGTGTAACAAACAATTTTTGACAGAGGTCAGAAAGGTTACCAGCAGTTTGTGTGACTTAAGAATTTGAGTAACAGGATTTAATTTTAAACTAGATATTGGCTGAGAAGAGGTAAGCATGTGCACAAGATTGTAAGGTAATGGAAAATCAATAAGATCAGAGGAAGGGTTTCTTTGGAAGAGAAGTAGGGGTCCTACAGTGTAAAAAGACAAGCTGTGAAGGTGCAACGAACCATGTATTAAAGACCAAGGATATTCCAAACTGGTAGGTTGTAGAGGAAAGAAGTAAATCTAAAGTTATGTCAATGACTGAATTAAAAATAAATATATTAATCCTAATGTATAGTGGCAGAAATCTCGTATCATATTATTCTGGCTGAAAAACCTTTGGAAACTAGCAAGTATAACAGCTGTCCTTAATTCAGGATAAATGTAAGAAACAAGTACACTCTTTAGGGAGTTAGATAGCTGCAGTGATGGGAAACGTCATCCAAAAGGAAAGTATATGCAAGGCTAATCAGTAATCCAAGCTGTCTGGGGGGTTTTCACTCTGAATTGAATTTAAACATAGAGGACAGGCTATTGCTTCTATGGATTGATGAAGATTTGAGTAGACAAGCCAAAAATACAAAGATGCTAACAAAAAATTATCTGAAAGCCAAGGGCATAACAAAGCTAAGCACTGAGGTTATAACCATGAGAAGAAGTTTAGCGAAAGTTTTCCATGTGGTAGCTGAAAAAATGCTTGGATCCAGGAATAAAGAAACATAAGATCTTCTTCACAGATAGCTGGCTTACCAAAAGAGGTGTTGGACACCACAGTTCATGCCCTCATATCAGAAACAACCAAGAGTACCACAAATAGTCTAATGCGGGAGTCCCAAGTGATAACAGTGGGTGAACTGGACAAACTAAAGGCAACACAGCAAAATAGCTCCATGGATTTGTCAGAAATTTTCACTTTCCTCTGTTGCCTTCATGTGTAGGAGCTATTTGCCATGAGAAACATGCACTGGTCCCTGACCCAAGGACACCTGTGTCAAGCAGCACTGGGTGGGCTGTGTGCACGTGATCAGAAGGAACATAGACAGTTCCCTGGTCTCGAGAATCATCTGGATCAGAACAATCTTCTGTCAAGTCAAATCTGGCCTCTGAATACTTCCTAGACTGGAGTAGCTCAGAGCCAGAGGAGCTGTCTCTGCACCAATGTTGTTTGTTATGTTTAGGGAAACCCCTATCAGACTGAGCTTTCTGTTTTCCTTGTCAAAAATTGTGCTCCATGAGGCATAGGCTTGGGCCCAGACATCAGTGCATCTTGATTTTGTTCTTCAGTGTGGCTTTTACACTCAAGAAGTAAATCAAAATCAAACCCTCAAAATAGAAGTCTTTAGGCTCAAACCACAGACCTTCAAGCACAGCAGGATATTATTAGTCCACTTCTCTATTTAAATACACAGCAAACAAGGATTACTAGGCACTTGAATGATGTATTTATCTTAAAATGAAAAGAAATGGCTGTTTACTGCTAGATGTTTTCTACTTTCAGGATGTCTACACTGTCAAGTATCTTAGCTTCCCATGTTTCTCCATGCACATGTTCTTTTCTCTTTTGGAGTGAGCCAACTGGTTTCCTCTGGGATAAACCCCAGATTTTTTTTCTTGGAGTAGATTTTTGCAAAAATTCCTCCTTACAAGATGTATGGACAGGATGGTTCAGCTTTGCTCCAGTAGACCTAGGACCTCACATAGTCCTTCAGTGCTATCCCAGCACTCCATACTCTCATGTCCTGTCCCAAACATGTTTTGTGGGCATCATACTAAAATGAGCTTCTCAGATGGGCTCTTATAATTTCAGGCACTTGGAACTGTCTACCTACAGTGCTGCACTGGCAACATCTCAGGGCTCCACATGGAGACCTTGGCTGCAGGTTGACACAGCCCAATGTCCTGGAGTCATGAAGGTGGAGCAACCTATATGCCAACCAGCTGGCTTGGCATGGAGATTCTCTGTGAGCTGTGGTCAGTTCTGGGCTGCTTTGTTCTCTCTCTGGTTTCTGCTCTCCCTCCAGAGCCCTCGCAGTCCATTTTGAGCTCAGGTCTTACACTACTTTCCTTTTCTTGATTCTTTGTCATATGTCATTAGTGCTTTTTCTCTGTATTCTTTTTCATCTTGGTTTTCACCCATCTCAGCTTGACACTTTGTCTAGGACTCGGCTAGTGCCAGGTTCTTAAGGAAGATGTCAAAAGACCTACATTACTTGGCTTGTAGGGGAGCACTGCTGCCTTGGGCAGATGTCTTATGCCATATAGAGATAACTTTATTAACCTTATTGTCATTGGTTTGTAACTTGTAATGTTACTTGCAATTTTCTGAAACATTCAGGACAATGTCTGAATCATTTCCTGTGAAAATTTCCTGCTGGAAGATCCTGACTCTTGACATTGGCACTGTATGTCTCCTTGGGTAGGAGAATTGACTCCTCTGGAATTGCACCAGAGTTGTGGCAAAACAGACAAGAACCCAGCATCTTTTGGGAAACTGCTGGTCTGTAAAATGAACAGGAAAAGTGTCTTTCTCTAAATTAGCAAAGAAATATGACCTAAAGAACACACTGTTTTCTTAGACCCTGAACAACCTTGGCCCTCCGGGTGATTAGGTCAGTGAACTTTTACAAATCAAGCTTATTCAAAATCCTGGGCTAGTTTGTGAAACTGGAGATTTGCAAACACTCCAGTGCACTCAGGGGTGTACTAGCCACACAGTTGGTTTTATTTCTCCTTTTCAGAGAATATGGTTCTATAATGAACAGCTGAACAGGCTATACATACTTAATAGTTTAGTTATATGTTGGCGTACTTCAAAAATCTGCAGTCGCCAGGTACAAGGAATGGCCACAGAAAGCCACACTTCAATTTATGTATCACTTTGTAGATTTTACTAAAAATCATGGAAAACTGCTGCTGAAAGTGTTATGATTGTGAATTTATTAGGAATCCTAAGCTTTAAATATGCATGCTCAAATATTAATGATTTCATTTCAGCCTCCAGGATTAAACTTTTTTTCACCAGGGCTGTAGATGAATGCCGGTTAACATAAAGTCGTATTGCTTTCCTGATCATCTGAGGCTGTGCTGATATAAATTGGTTAAGAATTTTGCTAGACTTTCTGGTTTTCTTGTGCAACTTCCAAACTACTACAAGTATACTACGCGCTAGTACTATGGGAATGCTGGTAGCTGCATGCTTGAGATTATAGTAAGTACTTCTGAAAAATAGTATTAGAGAAGGGTCCAGAAAGCTGGCTGTTAGGATAGGATTACAGAAAAGCCCATGAAGAATTGAATGCAGTCAAAGGGAAACCACAGTAAAACTGGGAGTATGTGTCCGCAATTGAATAATTAGGAAGAAAATAATGTTTAAAACTTTTTGTTTATAAACTGTTTGTTTATAATTGTGAAGTCTTGCAGTAATTCCATCACATCAAGAAGTTCACTGTCTGTCCAAGTCAACGGCATAAATTCAGATGTAGGCTAAACACAAAATGGTAGTGTAAGTGAGCCAGCAAGACCTTTTAGAGGTTGGAGATGTACAGTAGAAGACCACCCACAAAATCTATGAGTGCAGTCCATCCAAAAGAGGCCCCAGCGCTTCTCCTGTGGCTCTTACTCCTGAAATAACTAAAATTTGGAAGAGATGTAGATGACCAGTATTGCTAAATGTGTTATTTCAGAGATGAGCATCTTGTGATGATTTAATTTCCTTGTGCTTTGCAGTGGTCCTCATTGAAGTCTTCTCCCATTGAAAATATTTTTTCCTACCATCTTGCCTCCATGAGTGTGACCTTTCAAATCTGGCAAAATCAAACTTCCATCTCTGCCATGGTTATTTTGCAATACTCTTTTTCAGCTGGTAAAAATGTGTTATATATAGCCTAAGGCTGAGAAAATGGTATCCTCTCACACTAGATCCTTTTTCTTTCATCCATGGTAAATTCATTTTCACCTTCCCAAGAGGATTTCTTCCTGGCTCTCAGTGCAGGAGGATGTGGTATTCCCTCTGCCTTCCTTCAATGTTTATTATTGCTGAGACATGACATTTTTATTTCTGTTGAATATTATATTTAATATTGTTTAGTAAAATCTGTTTAGAGAACCCAGCTATTTGTGGATTCTACACACAGAATTTCTCCAAAACTTTTACCTGGAATAAATTAACCACAGGAGAAAAATGGTTTGCAGTGTAAAAGTAGCAGCAGGCATTTTGTCATCATTGCTCTCTGGACAACCACAGGAATTTGAAATATGGGTCATCTCAGCTTCCTTTCCATACTAAAACCTATGAGAACTCTTGCACTTCAAATGTAATACCACCAGTAGAGTACGTCAGCAGTGCTGCTTTAAAATATCTTCTTTACTCTTTCATTAGGACTGGATCTGGCTGAGGAAATGTCTGTAGCCTTTTATGAACTGGTAAACTATTAAAGATTCATATAAATAGGGGAGAATGAAACTCAAACAACTGTAAATAGAGATGAACAAGAATTTTTTTTTTTTTTTCCATCTATTAAGAATGCACCTACCTCTTGCTAATATTAGGTTCTGCCAAAATAAAGTTAATAAAAATGTTTGAATTTGGGGCTGGCAGTAAAACGCTGCTAATCTTAGGGCAGTGACTTTAAATGACCCTGGATGAAGGAACCATGAGCTGCTTAGGAAGGAACAACACATTTTGCTTCCTTTATCAGCACCAACTTTTTGGAATTAAGTCACCCTGTTTCATAGTATTTCTGTGTTTGGTCCTTCATCTGTAGTGTTTTTCCCAATATGATCCTCAGAGACAGTGCACTAACTGCTGCAGTTAATGGCACCTATACATACATTTTCTAGATGGCAATTTGAATAAGATCAACACCTGTCTAAGCAAGTAGAGGAAAAGAAAAGGCAGATGTGGTGCTTAGGACTGAAAATTAAAATAAAATAAAATACAATTTAAAGCATTTTTATTTTTTAACAGAGACAGTAATTTTTCCTATGTGCTCCAAAAACTGTTTATTGAATTCAACTACCTTTATGTATAGAAGGATACTACACTTTCCTGGAAGCTAATTTTGGAGCCATTCTGTGACAACATCACAATTTCCAGGTAGATATTACTCACTGGTAATAGTTTCCCCCTGCTTCTAGCAGATGACTGTTTATGCTCAGGATCAAGAAATACTTGACAGTATTCCATTAATAAACACTGAGGAACATTACTTTCTTTTTTTCCTCTAATAATGCAAATCAGCACACCTCTAAGGGCATCACAGATACAGCATTGTATTTTTATGCATTTCATATGTTCACAGTCACAAGCATCTGTCCATTTTCAAAGCCCCAAGAACATGTACACCTCCAGTAATGAAGGTATGTGCATCTACATCCATATACCAGCCAGACTTGCTCTCTGCACTTTTCGTGTTAAATACGCAAATCATCTCATATGTATATGAAAATCAATGGCTTATTTCTCTGTGTCTCTCTGCTGCTTGCTGCATAGTCTGCACTCAGAATACAGGATATTTCTTTAGATCCTTTTATAATATGAATAGCTTTAGCTTGCCTATTTATAAAGGCATCTGGCTCTTTACTGCTCCCCTGGTCTAAGGCCATAGTAAGAGCTGACTCTTCACATTTGAAGGTCCTACTCAGCCTGAAACATCACCTAATTATGAGATTTGTGTAGTTTTTCATGTGGTTTCTGATGAATGATGTGGACAAAGGCAAATCTCAAGTCTTATGACCAATAATGAGGTCTATTAGCCTTGACCAAGTAGATTTGCACTGTCAATCCCAAGGAGTTATGAGAACAGCAGAGATGCTCATGGCAGCTTTTCTGCCTGAACCAGAGAAACCACAGCCATTGTATTTCTGAAAGGGTAGCAAGGAATGCATAGGCCACAAGGAAAGAAATCCATATGTTTTTTCAACTGGAGTATTTTTATGATGTGTTCTTAAAAGTGGAAAATGGCAAGCTGTAGGTAGCTAGATGGAGTTGCTTTTGTCTCCTGGGAAACAAAGCCAACAGTCAGCTGAGGTGGCAGGATATGCAGATAGCAGGGCCAGTCATCTCCTTCCCTCTCCCCAAGACTTATGGCTTTGAGGTTCCCTTGCTGCAAGGGAGGTTTTTCCCTGTGGGACTGGGCTACCAGCACAGAAGCCTTTCCTAGTTCCCAAGGGAGGACCAGTTACATTTATAACAAACTGGAGACCCACCTTGTGTTTTGTAGTCACCCTAGCTCCAGATGAGTAGAAAATGCACTGGTAGTCCCTGATGAGAACATGAATGTGGATCAGCCTGCTTCCTGGTGACAAAGGAATGAAGAAAATGACTGAAAACACCTCCAATATTGCATGTGGCTTGAGACCTGAAATGATATTCCTTAGCTAAAACCTTAGAATAAATAATTCCATGGCTTTTGTTCTTTTTTATTGAATGAGATTTTCCCACTATGTTAACATGATTGAATTTTATTTTGCTTGGCAGTAAGTAGATGGTCTTTAATATGTTAATGTTATTAATATTATTTGGCATGCAGCTAACTCCTTCCATCAGACTCTCATGGACCTTGGTGAACAAAAGCCTGAAATATATCCCTGGAATGGCAGGCATTAGCTCAGCACTGCACAGAATCACTGTGTGGGATCTGGGAGCATAACTCTGATCACTGATTCCCACAACTTACAGCTAGGTTGCAAACTGGATTATATGTTCATGCAAAAGAGAAGAAGTAGGAATGTTCTTTATATCTGTCTGCACAGTGGTCACTGTGTGGTGAATAATGATTTACTGCTTGCTTGGGACTGTAGTAAATTCGTATCCTCGTCTGGCATGAGAAGGGTGAAGGAGCAAATAGGTGAAAAGCAGATATAACATATCTTGTAAAACAGCATATGACAATATTTCCTTGCCTGAAAATCATGCTCTGACCTCAAAACCAATGTCCTCCCAATTCCTTGAGAACACAGCTCTGTCATGCACTAATAACTGCTTAAATCCTTCTAACTAGGCCAGGGAGACACATGGGCACATGGAGAAGTTACCATATGTCACCTGATCTACAATGTCTGTGTACAGGTGCCTTGGTCACAGTGACTGTGAGATCCTGTAGCTCACTTCTGGAAATAAGTAGATTTGGGTCATTTCACATGTTTGGGATTTCAAAAGCTGCACCCAAGTCACTGAGGCAAATGACTTCATGACTAGGAGCATGAGTGATGTTGCTGCTGGTAGTCAGAGTTAAATGTAGTGTGACTTTTTTTATTATAAGACCACTTTTTAATGAAACCTGTAATTGTACTTGGCCATTTTCACCAAATAAACTTATTCCAGAGAGTTAGAACCTGACTGTCTGGCAAACTGCCTATTCACTGTGTTAAACTCTTCCTAGGTTTGATGCTATTGAAACCGGACCAATTTACAAGTCCATCTGTGTCCTTACTTTGTGCAAGCTCATGGCTATAACCATGTCTCTTCCATAACTTGTTTAAAATCACCCCGTTGTCCCAATTTATTTCTAAAAGTACAAGTGTCTACAAATAAATAGTAATGTAATTACAACTGACACATGCATTTTGCTTTGCTGTCGTCACAGCATTTCCTCTCTAGGGCTTTGATGCAGGAGTTATTGAGCCAGGCAAACACTTGATCACACTGTCTGCAAATAGGTCAACACATGCACATAATGACTGTGTGTGGATGTGGTTGAGGAATTAAATTTAACCTCTGGATTTACATAGTGTTTTAACAATAGTTAAATTTTTCTAGGAATTAAATCTGGTTAATTAAGGTATAGTTTAGAAAAAAGACTAGAGAGATTCATGCCACAAGGTGGCTTCAAGATTGTACCCAGACTCTAAATAAAATTGTATGGTTTTAAATGGAAACAGAAAAAGACACAGCTATTTTAAACGCCTGTTCTAGGAACTGAGGGTTGTTTCACTCCTTTCAAATAAGCTTTCATATAAACACCTTTATTTTTTGTTGCACCTGCAAAAAAAGCATCTTTAACCAGAATATCTTCTGTGTGAGGTCCTCAGAGAGTCAGCCCTATAAACTTAGAATCATAAAATAGAATCATAGAATGATTTGGGCTGGAAGGGACCTTTAAAGGTCACCTAATCCAACACCCTGCAGTGAGCAGGGTCATCTTCAACTAGACCATATTGCTCAGAGCTCCCTACACCTGACCTGAATATTTCTGGAGATGGGGCATCTGCCACCTCTCTGGGAAACCTCTTACAGTGATTCACCACCATCATGTGTCTGCCCTGGTGCCTACATAAAAGGAGACAGGAAGTTATTTGATATATTAGTATAAGGCAATAGGTAAGGATTAGAAAAAATTGTTCTTTCGTATCATAGTCCCACGACAAATTTTTTTTAGAATAGCAGATGAATGGCTTGCTTGACCAAAACATTTTAAACATGTGCTTACATTTTAAGCATATTAATGTTTTTACTGACATTGGTGAAATGTGTTTTCAATTTCAGCAGAAGGAAAGAGAGAAATATACAGTCTTTGGGCTAGATATAGCTTGAGGCTGGTGGCCACTGATTATCTTAATACTATCATTGGACAATAACATTGTGTGTGCTTGTGTATGACCTGTGGAAGGTGGAGGAAAGGTTTTTCTGGACCCCTGCAGAGAGACAGTCTCCACAGATGATGTGCTAAGTGGGTTTCTTTGAAAACATGTGGCAAGATTCCTCTCCTAGGGGTCTTCTTTCTCCGTTGCAAGACAGAACTAGTCATTATGCACAGCAAGAAAGGCAAAAAACAAATATGAAAATGATGACACATAAAAGATAAAAACACAAACTCTATGCCCTCTCCCACATTCAGGTCACATGAAGTTCTGTGGAACAACCAGGAAAACACATGTTGATAGCTGTATATTATTGCCTGTGTGTGACTGAATGAAATAAGTGACCTGGATAAAGGTCCATAAGCTTGCTTAACTGCAGTTTTTGTCACTAGATGGCAGAAAAAGATGAGTTATCTTGTATGATTAAACTAGTTTTTTAACATATGAACAGGATGAAGGAAAGATGTGTATTGTTGCTGACCAGAAACAATGCAAAACCTTACTAAACTCTGTCTTGCTATTACTATATTTAAAACCCACACTCTAACCTCTAACACCCTGTTGATGACATGGGATTACAGTGCCCTCTTCTAAACCTGTTTCCCAGCTACAATCATTAAAGCTAAAGCAAAACAATGTAGATCCTTTAATGTAAAAAGCGGCAGAGAATAGAGGAAGCTTATTTAATTACTATGTGTGGGAGAGCTCATTGCTTATATTTACTTTGCTGGTTAATATTGACATTGGGTAATTGAAGGACTGGTGGTTCTTCCCTTGCACATCCAGACACCCCACTGAGTTCAATGGGAACATGAAGTGTGGAAGATCAGGTCTCTATCCAAAGCACCCTCAAGTCAAGGGGAAGATTCCCATCGACTTCTCCAGGGCTGAGATTAGTCCTAGTGAGAAGCAGTCCTTTGAACAATAAGCATTCATCACTGAGTAGCCAGCACAGGGTGCTGGGGCTTTGCAGAGCACTAAACAAATAAATGACACACATTCCATTTCTCATTTGCCCCAGCGTTACACACACGTGCTGTACTTGGAAAAGGTCAGAGCTTTCCCCTGGGAGGCCAACCACACAGATAGAGAAAGCCACACTAGATAATCTCTGCTTATCCTTTGTATCAAAAGACCTCAGCTGTAAAAGCTTCTTCACATGTGCAAGAACATTCTGGGTATTGGTTTTAGTTCATACCCATCACTAGACTTCTCCTTGATGTTTGACGCTTCACATCATCCTGCCATGTTCAGTTCCCATTAGGCTGCACAATATGGTAAAGCTTGTCCTGACTGGCATGTACACAAACCAGCACAGGGCATCGTGATGTTATGTGCCTGCTTCAGTAGTTCAAGGAATGCATTTTCCACATATCCCTAGATGTATGTAGCACCAAGGGTTCATGGAAGCACTCTCACTCCAGGGACTGGTCTGTCCCGTCTGGCTTCAGTTACAAGTGCCATCCAGATTATTTTGTTAGTTTAGGTCCTGACAGACTTTCATGCATGCTCAAAGTTCTTGGTTGGACTGGAAGTTTTGGTGGATGGCCAGTTGTGTGGGTCAGGGAGCTGCAGAGAAAAAGGGAAGAGACATTCCATGAAACTTAAGGTGCAACCAAACTGTAGAAAGTTTGCATTGCATTGACTGACCAACAGCTGACCCTATTTAGGTTCACAACCAGGCCAAGAATCTAGTGCACCTGGCTATGTTTTCATTTTGTATTGAAGAAATGACCCTTATTAAAGCTCCTAATAAATGAGGAACTTTAGAATGTCAGTCATCATATGCTATGACTGTTTTTTCTTTTACAATGGTACTTGTGACACTTGGGTTCAGGTTAGTTCCTTCTGAAAGCATGCACCAGAATGAGGTCATGAAGGGAAGAAAAGTCAACTTTTTAACTACCATTTTTGGGACACAGTTAGGGTAAGTAAAATTTTCTAATTTCACACTCAAGCTAAATGCATCTTACTACATTTTGGTCACCTGCTTTAACACTTGCAATAATCAAGCAAATGAAATATAACAGCAGACAATTGTCAGGGCTTAGATGTGGGAAGGGCACAACAGAAGCTCATAGCTGGTAGTGAAAACCTGATGGCTGCTGGGGACCTGTACTGTCATTAGGTAGGTATGTTGTAGGTATCTTTGAACTGGTATTACAGCATCTCCCAGGAAATAGACAGCCATTGCAGGGTTTATAACTCCTGTGATGCTTAAACCAAGTAAATACTAGTACAGAGAAAAATCAAAGTTTTACTGTCGTTTGTGCCTGTGTTTTAAAACACCAATGTGCTTCAAAATGGACTCAGACCCATCCCATACACTTCTCCACTGTAGAGGTGTTTTAGAAGTGGGGTTAGCAGTAATATTTTGGCTCAAACCACATGTTATACTGTCCAGGAATAAATCCTGATGTAGTTCTACAAACATGAAGAAAGGTTTGGTAGACATGCTTTTGTCTGATGTGGGGAGGAAAAAAAATAATTCATTTAGCAGGGATGGCTACAGTGCTCATTAGAAACTGAGGAGGATCCAACTGGAAGATATGGATGCTGATATGATACTGTGAAGCAGTCACAAGTTGAAAAACCTGTAGTGCATCTAGAGTACATCACTGCTGCTGTCTCTGTACACAAGTTTCTTTGCTCGCTCTCAGTGCAGATTCATTTTGAAAATGATGCTAAGAAAACTCATAACCACCTTCTTATTTTAAGAATACCTCTTGGAGCTCTGCTTTTCCAAATAGTATGGAACATACCTTACAAAGCATAGATTTAAGGAAAACCTCTAGTCGTTCTCCAAACCAGGACCTTGTTGCTTGTACTATTCTGCCATTCGCCTAAGCAGAGAGTAGACACAGTGTGTGGTAGTTGGTATCTGTTATGCTGCTTGAAGGTGCCCAGCACCACCCCTAGAGTAAAGTATAGATTGGAGAGGTGACATTGCTTAGGTGGCTACATCAATGAACACCATGCTTATAAAATGTGCCATAGGAAAAGGAGCAATGGATCACTGCAGACCAATTTAGTGAGACTTGGTAACTACGTGGTCTAGTAGGCAGTAACCTGAAACCACTAATCCCTTATTCACTGATAAAGACAAGTTTTTTTTCTAAGGTTTGTTTTGTTTTGGTTTTTTTTTCCTGACCTGCCATTTCAGTGAGGCACATATGTAACTGAGAAGAAGATTTAAAGACCTTTTTTATACTTGCACTAGTGAAAAATTTTGTTTTGTTTCTTGCGTCCAATGTTCTTCTCCTGTTATGTTCTCCCAGGGTGTTTGATGCTGAAGTACAGCTTTATCCCCTGAAACTGCAGGAGAACAAACACAGCTTTACTGTTCTTGCTTAACAGATGTTAACAATTACTTTGTACTTATTGGCATTAATTGCTATAGTGGATGCAAGAAGAGGGTACATTATATGTTTCGTGGGCCACTGTTTAAAGATTTTGCAACATTTTTAGTCATATTTGAGCTACTTGGTCCAAAGGCCTGGAATCCCTGGCAGAAAGAATGATTTCCTCTGCCCTTTCTCAGAAGCATGTATGCATATTTCATGGGCAATGCACATTTTGCCTCTCCATCTAGTTAAAGAAAGCATGACTTCCGTTCAGACTAATACATTTGAAAGAAATTATGTGATTTTACTCTTGCCCATTAGACAGGCATGCAGGTTAAGGACTATTCTGCTTGTCTGTGGGCTGTCTATTACGCTTCTGATCGTTAAATGCTGTCAGTTCAAAGTGATATATTGTCTAAATAATTAATTGATTTATAAAGCAGGAGGAAATTTTACCACTAACTGCTCCAGAAGGTGCAAAAATAATGGGAAGATCAGACTGTAGTCACAACAGTCACTTAGATAAATCGCTTTTGTTATAAACCAAACACCAGTAACTGAGAGACAAAATAACTCAGAGCCAGACAAAAGAAATAATATGTTTTGCAGACATTTCATGCAGGACCAACTCATGTCAGGCTTCATAAACCAAGTAGGGATGAGCCTAGCTTGTGTCTGCAGTGAGACCTCCCATGAAACATATACACAACCAAAAGCATTGCCATTGATCTAGTAAATGATGTTTTTCTATGAATCCTGGTGGATCCCCAGCTCAGGTCTGGTAAGATGTGAAGGGGGCATCTGCTCTATGATGAAGGCAGAGTACTTTTGGATTTTTAAAACTCTGCATTCCCTTCCTCACATTCCCATCTTCTTTGGCCCTATATTATCATAGGCAATTGCAGTCTCCTCCCACTGACTCCCTCCTCTCTCCTTGGGACTTTCACTTTGAAGCTTCTATGCCACCTCTCATTGTGTACAATGTCTTTTCCTGAGAAGTCAGCTTTTGTGTCCAGCAAATCCAGGGTACTCACTCAGCCAATATATCCAGATAATTTTATTTTCAAATACAGATGTGTTCTACTCTTTCATGGTTTTTTGCCCCTGGCTGAGATGTTTCCAAATACTCACATAGCTGATTCTTTTCCCTGTTTCAAATTCTTACTCAGACCTGGTCTTATGAAAATGCAGCCATGAGTAGACTGTTAGTGGATATCACACTGCCTGGTGCTGCTCATGGTTTCTTTACCCTCTCCCAACTGTCTGTGTCCATCATCTGCCTTTAGGCTATATCTGTTAAAACTTTAGGATAGGATCTATATTTTAGTTCTTTATTTGTGTTGGAAATAGGACTGGAAGAATCTCCATTAGGTATTGGCAGGAATTTGCAAGCTGAATCAACTAAACCCAAACCCACAAGAATTAAAATAGCCTATAAGAGCAATGGGATATAAATGGCCTATGCACCCATTTAGCTTGGGAATGAAAAGAAGTTCTTCCACTCTGATCAGAGAGACTCTAGAACTCTTCGAAAAAAAAGAGGAAGATGTCTATTTTTATAAAGGTAATTCTGATGCTTGCAAAAAAAAAGCATCTGTTCTCAGCAATGTCTACCACATTCTTGCTCCTTGATACATACATGTCTTAAAGATCTAAAGACATGTGTAACCACATCTAGTTTTCCTTCTCTTGCTTGCAGACAGTGGCTCTATCTAAAGGCAGACCTTAACTCCTGCCCGGGAGCTCCAGGTGCTAAGGGCTCTGATGTGAGAGTTGTGTGATGGGGGTTGCGTGTGAGGTAATAAGCATTGCTGAGAGGCAGGATGTATTATCCAGGGCACAGACTCTGCCTGAAACCAGACTGGATTTGGTTTACATCTGACCAGCTTAAATCATGGGCAGGGTAGCTCTAGCCTGTCTTCACCCATTCCCACATCCACGTTGGAAATACACACATTCCTTTCCCTGTACTGCCAATGGGACATTTGTTTTTATGAATACTGGTTTACTTCATGTCCACTCTCTCTTTTCAATCAGTTCATGTTACAGAGCTGGGAAACCAACCAGATTCTGCGCTATTGTCTGAGACCCCATATATGAAAGGGCTGAATTAGGAAAGGGACTTGCTGCAGAACCATGTTTTCTGGCTAATGGAAACCATCAAAGAGAAAATGCTCATAAGCTTATTTCTGTTGAAAAGAACAAATTGCTCTTAATGGTTTTCAGCTTTTGATCAACTTATAAGGCATTTTTGAAATTAACCCCGTATGGTAGGGATTCAGTGTGCAGAACTCTTGCTCTCTGGCGTGTTGTCTGAACCCAGCAGACATGGGACAGTCAGGAGTCACAGGTGGACAGCACTGAGACTTTCCAGATGGTTTTGAATATACTGCCTCCTGAGAAATGAAAAAACAATATAAATTCACAGCTTAGCAGAGGATAATTAGACTGGCACCTACATACATTAGGCAGTCTATGGACACTTCACATAGCAGAGCAGAAGAAAAAAATATAGCTCAGAGTTATTTCTGGTCCTTTGATGGCCCTTAAAAAAAACCATTAACTCTTCTGAATAGTTTTGTTTAATTTAAGACATTTTTCTTTTTCCCAGCATGTAAAGAACTTCAAATAGACAGTCATCTTATGACAAAATGTGATGATTAATGTCTTCTTTCTGTAGAAGAAAATAGTTTACTAAACCAATAACGTAGAGAAAGTCTACACCACAGAGGCATTACAATGTGAAATACATACCATAGACAAAAGTATTTGCTTCCAGTCTACTTTGACCAGTAAGAAAAGACTTAATTTTCATTATTTAGTGAGAAATGAGTGAAGTTTATACCTGAAAGAAAAGGACAGGTGTGTGTACTTGGAATGAATGCAGCACAGGAAAACTGCTCACTCCTTGTCATGATAGTCTCACCAGGGTCTGTGTTTCCTGTACAGCCTCTGTTGCTCCTAGATGTGTAGTTGTGGAAACACTGGTTTTCCTACAAAATGCCTGCTGAACAATGAATGCTGTTTTCTCCCACTAATCACCCGTTTGCCAGTTTGATAGTGGTCAGCTGGAGATTACTCTAGTCACACTTGAGCGCTACATATCATGGCCAAAATGAAAATCGCTGATGTATAAAGACCAAGTCAGAAAGAAGTCTTCCATGTTGACACCCAGGAATGGTTTCACACCTGTTGATACCCCCTGCCACTGAGGTCCTCGGGGTATGTCCTCACTGCCTTTGCAGGAATTGCTGCACTGTAAACAGGAGACAATATTGTGTCGTAGCTATAATAGATTACATACGGTGAACTCCTTCACTCTTGCAGAGCCTTTTTTGGATCCTTGTGTAGGGAAATTTGAGAAACCAAAAGTGGGCAAACCCCCCAGATTGAGGAGGCATAACTAGTTGCATTTGTACTTCCTCTGTAACTATGTCTTAATTCATTTAAATAAGGCTTCAGAGGGATCTCACTTAGGTAAGCGTGATTAGCCTAGTTTATTTCTGATTTTATTTTTAATACTACATTAACATCTTATAACTTTTCCTTGGTTCAGAATCTAGAATACTGGCCTCAGATATTGCTGTTTTCTTTGGACTATTTTGTATCAATTATTAATTTAGAAAGACCTCATTCTTTGTGTGCATGTATCTAGAAATTCTGCATTATTATTACGTACACAAGCCATGACAAAATAGCCACAGGCATTTTAAGGAACATCAGAGCATTTAGTCATAATGATTATGTTGCACAATTTTAGAGAGAGAATATAAAGCACTAAGATTGTCTCTCTGGAATTGCAAAGGTTCAAAACAGTCAATGAAGAGGAAAATTAATTCCTCCTTATTAAGCACAGCCGTATGAACATAAAATTTTCCAAGAAAAAGAGCTTATAACTGAGGATTCTAAAATGCTCAAATTGTGTTGGATGGAAAAGGAATTTATTCCATGTTATTCCAGGAAATTGAGTGGTTTTTTTTCTTTTTGTAAGGGGAAAACAAAGTTTTAGCCACTGGACTCCAAACAAGAACATGGCATCCTGGTAGTCATTAACACTGGTGTTTATGGGTTAGACTTAATGATCTAGTTATGGATCAGGACATTTTTTCCCCATATGATGTCTAGGTTAATATAATACTTGAGTGTCAACAATGACATGGTAGGAAGAGCTTTTGATTAGACAAAGAACTGGACTTTTTCCAGCTGTGAAGGGATATGATTAGTAAGCTAAATAATGAATGAAGCTTATGAAGCCTTCAAACATTGATGAAAATTCATACTTACTGCTGCATAAAGGCTGTAAGATCAAACCAACCCTGCTGCAGAGTTGTCATATTTATGATGTAGTGCCAGTGAATTAAAAATTTCTTTCAGGTACTGCCACCTTTACCTGTTAGCACGCACTGATGGTTACTGAAGTGATGTTGGAGCACAGGAAGCTCCAGAATACTAATTTTGAAAAACTATTTCTGGAAGAGCAAATGTGAACTGTGGTACTGCCATGAGAACCTGGGGATGAAGTGAAGAGCATTGTGTACTCATAGCAAGCCTGCAAATGAAAGAGATAAAATAAGAAAAGATAAAAGAAAATGGGACATCATCTCTCTATGAGTGAGAAGGAGAGTGTTGCCATTTTCAGTGAACTATATCTTATCCAGAAAAATCGTTCTCTTTGTTTTGCTTAACCACTCTTTGTGTTTGCAGTGAGGTCTGAACCTCAACTCCCTGAATGAATAGCACCATTTGTGTGTTGGGTTGATAGTATAAACTCCTGGATTATGTACAGTGAGGTACACAGGCAGACAGCACGGAGAGAGTATAGATTGACTGAAAGGACAAAAGCAGCAGGAGGAACAGCAACTACAGCTACAGCTGGAGAAGCTGCTCTAAGAAAAGAACAGAAAAGCCAGTAGCTGGTTTTGCTCCCTGTCCTAGGTCTGGGCAGCTCAGGCTTCCAGAATGTGACTTCCCCACCACCTTAGGGAGAGAAGGAGGGTTTTTCCTTTTAAGAAACGGTTAAGTAAAGACAAAGTTGCTTTCTGAAGATCATTCAGATACATTTCTTTCCCAGTCCTGTTCCCTGGCACAGGCCACCAGCAGAGCTCTGCTTTCCAAAGGGCTCTGAGCTTCACTTCATCAAGTTTTTTGTGGCGTACTGAAAACAGAGGGGGAAGAAGAGAATGCAAGACTCATGAAAGACTCCTGGGAAAGGTCTTGTCCTTGAGGGCAGGATGAGGGACAGACAGGGTTTATAACGTTCAGTGCGATATGAATTTACTCAAAGCCAAAGAGATGATCACATATCTAGCCAAAAATATAGACCACTGTCACAGCAAATGTGGTACTGCCCAAAGATGAAAGTTCTTTTGTTGGCCAGAGACACACCTTTTGCTCTGTTTTCCAGGAATGGTTATAATGGATGATAAACAGCCCCATGAGTGTTAACGTGTCTCAGCTCTAGAGGCATCTGCTTGGCCTGGAGCACTCCATCTGCATGCAGACATTTTCTTTACTTTGTGGGATAGGGGAGAACTTTTGGGCTGAATGTGGGCACAAAATGCATCAAAATCCCTGGTCAAATCCATGTGAATTTACACTTATCAGTCTGCAATATTCTTGGGTTCTGAAGCTCCCAGCTTGCAACAATCACCTTTTCCTTTGTGACCCAGTGCTTCACTTGAGATGTGCTACCTGCACTCGTTCAGTGTTAACATCCAAGTTAGAGCTCCAGTGGTGCCATACTTTACTCATGGAACAAGGTGAAGATTGGTGCACAGTGACTTTTACAGGCAGTGAATGTTAAATTTGCAGCACTCCCTCTGTAAAGGCCTTTGCCACTCTGCTCTTCAAAACAGAAATAGCTGCTCTGTATGTGGCCTACAATTTTCTCTTCTGGGAATCAGTACAAATTAATTGTGCCTTAGCAAATGTGAACTCTGAAAAACTTCAGAGCTGCAACCGGCCAAGAGCCGATGGAGATTCCAGAGCCAATACTGTACTTCCCCTAGTTCCTGACTGATTAAATCACCCACTCTTCACTCATATCTTACTGACTAACCCTAGAGTGCTGTGAAAGCAAGATGCTAATTTTCAGACTAACTGTGGATCTGTGTGACTTTCTTACTGCTAAATGAGAAACTAATTCAAAGTGCAATCAAAATCCATTTGTTGTCCTAGGTAAGGCGCTGTTCAGTCTTTACACGAGGCTATAATGCTTCAAAGACCAGCTGTCCTTCCCAGCTGAACTTGTTAGTTGCCACTGAAGCTTGTTTAGACCAGGTTAGGACTGGCATGGAATGTCACTTTTAAGTCTCAGCTCTGTCCTGGAATGCAATTAATATAAATATTCCTATCAAAAATTTGAGTTTTCATTGTTGAGATGGAGCAATCAGGAGCAGACAGATGTCTCAGAGTTAATGCTTTGCTTCCCCCAATTCCTGACTCAGTCACATAGAGAATTGATTTGTAAACAAGAAAATGCAAGTGAACAAGGGCAGCTCAACAAACACTGAAGGGAACCAGAGATAGCTGATTTGGCCTCTCTTCTTTTACCCTCTTTCAGACATGAAGCATTCAGAGGCCTGAAACTTTCCTTGTAAATATGTATGTTTTGAATGTTATTCCTTCGGGGTATTTTCCCTACGAATATGAACAGCATATTTTACTGAAGTTTTTATTAAGTTACTCCAAAAGTTTATGCTTCTGTCAAGGGGTTATGGAAGAAGAAAGTAGAATCTGAAAAAACAAACAAATAACCAGAAGATGTTTGCCATACCTGAGGATGTCATTCTATAGAGGAGGTACACTTTACTTGAACTGTACACCTCCTGTAATTCTCCCCCCTAAGACTTCATTTTCACTGGGAGAAAAGAGGGTATTTTTAAAGCAAGACAGAGGACTTAGTGTGCTAAGACAAGGTAAAATCTTAGGGAAGAAAGTTTAGTTCTGATAGGTGGTGGCAGATCTGATTAAAGCCTAGGGCAGCCCCAGGGTTTACTTTGACCCACTAACCTCTGTGAAAGCTATCAACTACTTTGTCTTCATTAGGGTTAAGCACTGTGATAGCTATTTTCAGTTAAAAATATATCTTTTTATCCTAGGGAGGATACAACCTTAACATCTCTTACTTGCTGTTGATTTATAACGCATTTGCCATCAAAGACTCTGCTCCCTGCTTGCCTACAGAGGATCACCCTTATTATTGTGCTCAGTGAGGATTAGGGAAAAAAGGATTAAATATAAACTCTGCGCACATTTCAAGTAACTTGTATTTTCTGTGTTATTAATAGATTGAAGAAAGAGTTTGGATCTGAGCATAGCTGAGGTCTTGGATTTTGTTTCAGTAACTTTTGTGTCTTGACTTTTTCTGTTTTCATCTCAGTGGTGTATGTGCAGCACATGCAGAGAAAAGTTCACATTAAATAGAGATTTTTGGCAAAAAGAGTGATGGAATCATCATCAGCGCAGTACTGAATTTATGTTTTTAATCACTGGACCAAAAGTGATCCAAACCCCTTAGCAATCTGTCTTACTTATAGAATGTTCTGGGGTTTTTTGATGTTTAATGTCCTGGGAAGCCAACATTTGCTGCACTGAAATACAAGAGAGATATTTAACACAACAGAAAGCAATGGATTTTTTAATATAAGTTTTAAATCAAAATAATTCTGGTGAACTGTAGTAGAGAACACTTTGACCAGTTCCCAGAGAAGAAGGAATAGGATTTGGTATCCAGCCTTTCCCAAATACAGTATCTAAAGATATCTTCAGAGAAGAAAATGAGCATAAGTCTTGGGTATAATTCAAATCTCAGTTTAGCCCAAATTTACAAGTTTAAGAGGGACTGAGGAAGTCACTGGCAGTCTGCTGTTCCTTTTCCAGGGATAAGCATCCTGTCCTTCCAGGAACGAGCTATACATGTGACACTTCTTTTCTTTTAATTTTTCAAATCCTGTTTTACATCTCTGATTTTGTGTGGGTAATATACAGAAATCTTGCTCAGTGGTACTAATATGTGAAGCTGGTATCAGTCAGATCTTCACAGAGCCAGTATCAGATAATACTTGCTGCTAGACTGTTTAGGAAACAGCAGCCCATTCAATACAGTGTATTATTTTATTTTGTTATCTAATTTTCTATGTCCTCTACTTCCCCACAATGTCATTTTACAACTCAATTACAGTTCAGTTGTTAAACTCCCCAGTAGGAAATTGCCTTTTATTTATACATCCAGGGAAAAAAAAAAATGTTGTTTTCTGGGACTAGATGGAAGCAGACCTGGTTTTGTGACCTTCCAGCTTCTTCATTCTTTTTAAGCACAGACGTTGGATAACTGGAGTTGTTGAAAGAATTCCTCACCCTCAAAAGAAGTGTGAGGTTGGGAACATGAGCCTACAGTGTTTTTCTGTTTATCTGTCAGAGACCTACCTCTTTGTAAATCCACTGACCACCGGGGACTTCTCTTCTTTGTACCGTGTGCTGGAGCAATCAATTTTCCCACAAGATGCAGAACTTTTCACCTTTGATTATGAATGGCAAGGTGAACACTGAAGTGGTTGTAGTCAGCATGATGGCTGCAAATTTTTTTATCCTATAACGGGGTCATTTGCAAGTTGTAGTTTTCTTTATGATAAGCCTTCGTATCATCTATATACACAGTTTTATTTGAAATGCCTATAGTATGGTGGGAAGGAAGTGAGGAAGGGATAGGATATCTTGTACAGATGATTTATAGCTGTGGATCATAATATCTTGCCAAATGGGAGCATAAATGTTGTTTATGTGGCCTGTGAAAGTTTAGACAACCTTGCTGTCAAAGGGCCTTAATTTGTTCTACAGAAGGTACATTCCCATGCCTATTTATTCAGAGATCTGTTAATGGAGAAAAGTGGAAACGAAGTGATTGTCGTGGTTTAATCCCCACACAGTTGCTCTCTCACTCCTCACCCCAGTGGAATGAAGAGAATGAAAAAAAAAGTAAAAATCACGGTTTGTTATAAGAAAAGTTTAATAATTGAAATAATAATAATAACAACAATTATGATGATGATGATGAAGAAAAGGGAGAGAACAAAAAAGGAGAGCATTAAAATCCAAGAAACACAAATGATGAATAAAACAGTTTCTCACCATGCACTGACCAATGCCCAGACACTTCCTGAGCAGTGATCAGCCCTTCCCAGCAGAGTCTCCCCAGTTCATACACTGAACATGATATTCTATCATATGGAATATCCCTTTGCCTAGTTTGGGTCAGCTGTCCTGGCCATGCTTCCTCCTAGCTTCTTGTGAACCTCCTCACTGGAAACCGAAAAGTTCTTGACTTAGGATAAGCACCACTTAGCAACAACTAAAACTTCAGCTTGTTATGAACATTGTTCTTGTACTAAATTGAAAACACAGCACTTCAGTGGCTACTAGGAAAAAAATTAACTCTATCCCAGACAAAATCAGGACATTTAGTCCATTCCCCCACCCTGAGGTAGCATAAGTTCCTGACAGGTATTTACCAAACCCAGAGCAAGTCTATTGTACACAGAGCAGTGGCACGCAGCATTTTGGGTTGTACTGTGCCTTTTTATTACTTACTGAGTCATAAAGGTAGACAGGAAATGTTTTCAAAACCCCAATTTCATGTAGTAAGAAATTTACTGGACAGACTGTAACAACAGAAATCTTGACGTGGTTTGTGCTAGTATTTGCATGAAAAGACAATTGTGAATCCACTGCCTGAAGCAATGAGCTGGAGTATTTCCCTTGTCCCATAGACCGGTAACCCAGAATAGTGACTAACATGCTGTGTTCTGTATTTGTAGGCTTGGAGCATGCCCCAGCTTATGGTAGCTTTCCTTTAGCTGGCCATCAGAGTCACTAATTAACTTGACAAAGGCACAGAGGAAGGGCAAACAACAGCTCCTTATCTCAGGGGCTCTTGTCCTTGCTAGTGTGAGTTCTCTGAACAGGAAAATTCTTTGCCCATTGTGGCAAGCAAATGTGGATACTCCTGGCTGTAAGCAGCTGCCTGAGCTTGTATGGTTTAATAATCATTAGAGAGCAGTTCTCAAGCAAACTGACAATTATTTCCAGCTTGTGGAGTTATTTTGTAGCATCTGTTTTACCTCTCGGTGTATCAACTGAAGGGGCACTGACTTCTGTTATGAAATTCTTCTGATTATCTACTATAAAGTGCAGATAAAACTCAGTGTCATTACATACAGACTCTCAAAGTAAGTAGGATTTTTGTTAATTGAACCCTTCTTAAATAATATTTTTCAACTTGTGCCTGAAAAATATCCTTCATTTCTTTCTCACTGTTTAGAAAAGAGTAAAACCTTCCTGTTCCCTAGAACAGGAAAACAAACAAAACTTCCAGAGTGATTGATTGGAAAAACTCAATTAGCTGTCATGGCTATAATTACTACATAAACACAGTCCTGGGTAGAGACCAAGTGTGCCGGAGACCCCTTCCTGAGGCCTCAGTAAACTGGGGTAACCTCCATAGCCTGCTCAGTGAGTGATAAATGGCAAAGTGCTAATGTTCAGGTGTCTCTTTCTGTGAGGTCTGCACTCCCTATTCCACAGCATGGGCTTCTTAAGAGGGGATTTAATTCACTGCTCGCAAAATCTCAAAGGGTAAAAATGGAAAAATGTTTGGAGCCATTGCTGCGGTTGGTTCTTATTGTTTCCCTGAGGAAATCCCGCTTTGCCTTTTGGATCTCATCTCTCTTCTTGCAGAAGACTTTCTTTCCTCAGCCTTAGATCAGGCTTTAAATGGGGACAAGGTGCTTAAAAGCAATTGCAAAGTGCATCACAGAGAGTTTCAATACTCTTTCAGCATAAAATTTTTCAATGAGGTTTAATTTTTCTTGGGGTATGTTAGCACAGCACTGTCATATGATAAGGGGTGGGGGGGTGTGCTAGGATATGCCTGTAGAAGATGGGCTGCAACACTGATTTCCACATAGCACTCAATGAAGTTTTCTGAGCCTGCAGGCATGCTGAGATCAGAATGGCAGGTAACCCACCAATTGCTCTTCAAGCATTTTCAGGACACTGTTATTAGTTGAGTTTGACGCTGCGGGTGCGGGATTTCTCAGATCAGCAGCTCTCTGATGCATCACAAATGATTCATTGAACACATAGTGCAGAAGATTACCTTGACTGATATAACAGAGAAGTAACTTCCTTGTAACTGAGATATGACTTACTGTAGCATATCAGAAAATATTGAAAATAAAGCACAGCTGCTCTCAAACCATAGCTGTTTCCAAGGTTACGTGAAGCTACAGTTGATTAGGTTTTCTTGATTTTTCAGTTCAGACTCTCCAAATGCAGGTTATCTTTGAATTTCCAGATGTGTAATGTAGTAAAAAATGCCACATGTTTTCATCTTCAAGTATGCACCTATGTAAAGAACACAGACCCAATGTTAGAAATCTTGGTCACTGATGCAGTTGTTAACCGGTGACAAATTAAACCATTTAACTACCTGATAATTCATCCATGCACTGGTGAGCTCACTAGCTAAAGGGTCATCATCCTTTACGATTTAGAAAGCTAGAAAGAGTCACAACATCTCCAAATTGAACTCTGGGGTTCAAATCTCATTCACCCTGAACAAAACCTGCTTTTGTTCTGTGCCTGGACAATATGACAATTTTAATGACCATATGCTTGAAGGACCCTGAGAAGATCTGTAACAGCAGTCCTGTGTGAGATCTTCATCATGTCTACTTTGTGGGTTGTCCTAGGATGCTGATGTCCTGGCCCTGTGTTGGTGTGTTGTAAGGCCAGTCAGGGATGCTGGGGAGGGAATGATGCCTGCCTCCACCTAGGCTTCCCAGGGGGTTAGGATGAAACTAGAGCCACGGGAACTGGGATGCTTTCCCAGGAGCCACAGCTAAGGCAAAGCCTGAAGACAGTCTGCATGGCTTTTTTTATGGCTGCTGTCTTACCTATGTGTACTTTGAAACTAGAATTTTAAGACGTTACAGATATATTAAACAATAGGCTGGCTGTGATGGTACCAGTCCCCTCTCAGGATGGTCACTGCATTCCTCATCTGGCTTAAATCAACTCACCCACTTCTTTTAATAATGCACTGATTTATAATCAAATATCTTCGCCCAAAGTGAAGACTCCTATATCCTTCCTCTCCTGCAGATTCTCTTTGCAGTCTACAATTTCCCCTAAATTTCCCCTTTAGATGCCACATTTCGCAGGTGGACAAGTACTGTGCAGCTAAGCAGAGAAAGGATCTAATAGCTGAAAGTTATTAACACAGGGAATTCACATTCCCTTGCAAATGCTGATGGCAGAAGGGAATTAACACAGCCTTTCCAGCTCTCATAAAGAACAAACAGCTTGCGTGTCCAAAATCCTGTCTGTGTCTCTACAGCTGTGTTAGCGGGGCTAATAACATTTATTCCTTTTCCTTGCAGACCCTGAGAACACAACAGTTGTTTGGGCTGATGGGGCTGAGGGGAGGGCGTGGTGGGAAGAATGTTTGTTTTTGCTTATTTAGTTTATTTGCACTATGGTCACTAGTTAAAGTAAACTGAAACAGGAAGGACAGGGAGTTCCTCTTTAAACTCCATTGTGTGTCAGCTTAACTCATTACAATTTTTTGGCATGAAGAGTTTAAGGCCAAGACCTTGAAGATCTGAATCTTCTTCCAATGAAACTGGTATAACTAATGACTACAGGTGAAGTATTTGTAATGCACTCTGATGAATGCTGGAAGACAGTCAGTCACTAGGGCCAGTGTTTTAAAAGCGTCTAGTAAAATTAGGTCTTCATTTTTCACACTCAAGTCATAACACTTAAAAGTGGCCAGACTTTCAGTAGGCAGCAGTGTATGTGCTACAGTCTCCATTTCTGAAGTCTGTACTTGAGGTCTGAATGTGAGAAATTGAAGAAAGTTCCTGCAAAGAGTTTCAATAATTACTTGAGGTATGGGAAGCATGTTACTAACAAGACTCAAGGATCTCCTTCTAGGTGGTAGATGTAAGAGAATGCCTTTGGGTGACAACATAGAGAAAATAAATCTGGTACAAGAGGACTCTACTCTTGGGAATCACTAGGAAAAAACTCACCAAGTGAAGTTTCCCTGTTGTTTTACAGAACTATCTCGTGTTTTTCTGTGAGATATGTGGTAGTACATTCATACCTACTGGACCTGAAGGAAAGAAATTAGGAAAGTTACTTGAGAGGTGAGACTATGCACATAGCTGACTACCACAGAGTGTACTGCAAGTTCATACCCTTCTTATGCAATTGTAACCAGTTAATCTGTTTTTATCTTTTTAAGCTTAGGAACTGAGGAATCACACCCTGTTGAGTTAGAATTATAATTACATCAGTGCAAAACTAAGAGAAGTACTCCAGTATCTAGGCTATGGTTTATTATTTATATAGGTAAAAGTCTTTGAATGCTGCATTGACAAAGTGGCAATGCTGAGTAGAAAAACCACATAAAAGCACTAGGAGTGGTTTGTGACTTGGAGGGAAAAATGCAATTAGCAGTTTTTCAGTCTGGATTCCTCCAGTGGAATCACTAATTTTCCAAACAAGCATTTATCCAAATCCAACTAAAATACCTTGGCAGTTACGGAGGGTAAACAAAATTTTTATCACCCTTAGAAAAATGGATGTTATTTAAGTAACTATTAGCAATTTTTTTTTGTGATCTGTCATAGGGCAGCAGAAAACAGAATGAACTAAGTTAATATTGCATGAATGATCAGAATGGAGAACATTGTGTGACTTTATAAGCACAACAGAGAGCCTCCATTAGATACCTCAGATATGCCTAACAATAAAAACTATACTTTCGGTTGTTTGGGGTTTTTTTTCATTAACACGTGTCCTTGACCTTAGTCAGACTTAATTTGTAAAAATCCTTTCTACAGCCCTGTGAGCTTTGCAGTGTCATCACTATCTGAGTTGACTTTGGAACTTTCTTCTCTTCATATTTGGACTCCTCCAGGAGCCCGACAGTGCCAGTCAGATTCTGTGTTCTTGATTTGACATCCTCATCATTGGAATTATGCTGCTAAAAGGAGGAATGATTATTGAGGTAGTTCAGATTGTTAGAGAGCGTAGAAGAGATAAGATACTTACATTTGCTACAGTGTGTAACATGAAATTTTTTTCCAAATTGGAAAATCTTTTCTGTATTTAGATATGTCTATGCCACTCTGATCCATGATCTTCATCACAGTCTGTGATTGGTAGTTCATGGCTGTCTCCTCTTTCATATCTTTTAAACCATGGAGGGCAACACTAATGTATTTCAAATTCTCCTACTTACTCTGAACCACTTTTACTCTCAAATTCAGCTCTGAATTAAGAGTGAGAAAGTAATACAGTTGTGCCTGGTGAGGAAAGTATATTCTGAATTAAGAGTGAGATGGTATTACAGTTGTACCAGATGAGGAAAGTATGTTCTATCAGCCAGCAACTAGATTGTTGGCAGAATACAGCATTAATATCTTTTTGATATATATACTTTGAAATTGAGAGCAAAGAACACAGTTTTTATTCTGTAATGCAGATATTACATTGAAATTAATACGTATCCAAGTTAGGAAGATGATGGACCCATTTTTCCTACATTAGCCTTTGTTTTTTCCACTTTCTTTAGAAAAAAAGGGTATAGAGAAAGCAATGCAAGCTTCATCACTGACTTGAGAGATATAAATGTATTCTTCCGATCAGGAATTTTGGGCACATATTTTGCTCTACAACATTGTTTGGGCTGTTCAAGACCGAGTGATAACAAATGCAGGCAAGGACAAAGAAATAAAATGGGTGTACTTAGGCAGTGGATGTCTAAAAAGTATAGATGAATTTGTTACTAAGTATACATTGTAGTGGGTCACAAAGTAGTTACTGAAGCAAAAATAAGCTTCAAATTTATACAGTTGTGTTCTTGTCTAGCTTTGTGAGTTATAAAACTGTGCTGCCAGGAGCCATCTGCTGTAGAGCTGGTTGGTCCTCTTCTTCCACCAGGATATAAGCTGTTTGTTGGGCTACTTTCATGTTTTGGATAATTGTTGATTTTGAAATGTGGGAGGCCCTCAAATCTCACTTTGATTTGCCAGTCTGTGAAGAGGGAAACTGTTTATGGCCACAGAAGCCGTAACATGGAGTGATTAAGATTGCATTGATTCCCTTTTTCAGGATGTTGTTGTCCCACCATGTGGAAGGCTGTAGATTGCCTTCAAGAAGCATATGCTCGGTGAAAATCAGTATTGCATAGGACACAGTGAGTTTGCAGCTTTGTCATGTGGTATTTTCCTCCCTCATTTTTTTTAACCTGTCTTGGTGGTAGATAATAAAATCCTTATAATTTGTTTTGCCAGAACTCTGTTGCATAGCAACCAATCAGAAAACAAACAAACAAACAAAAAACCTTGAACTGCCTAAATATGACTGATGAGACAGTATATGAATTTGTCAGATTACAGCTGGAAGAGTTTTGTCCTGGCTCAGCAGAATTCACTGACAAAATTACGGGCAGTTACCAAATCACCTTGTAGAAACTGCCACCAGCAAATTAATCTATTACCAGAGCTGCACCTTAACCTCATTTACTCCATTTACCCCAACGGAATCTTCCTCTTTCTCCCTCCTTACCTGTCCAGTCATAGATCTGGAGGTCTGATCTGATCCTGTCCCCAGATCATGCTTTCTGGCCTCTGGTCCCAGGACTGGTTGGGATGCACAGTTCTGACTGCAGTCCCAGTGTTGATGTGATAGAAAATAATGAAATCTATTAAGGGATTTTATTACCAGGAGTTCTTGGTTAGGAAATTTTAGTGTTAAGATCTGTGGAATCAGTTTTTGAAATGGAGAAATCAGTCTTAATTTTTTCTCAGTTGTTTTATTGCAGATTCTTGGATGCTAATTCAACATACAAGAAATCAAATTTGTGCATACCCACTTATAAGTCAAATCAGTTAAGTCTGCAAAATTCCTATACATATATATTTCTGTGCAGCAAGTCAAGTGTGAATCTAAATGATATAATTAATTTTTCATGATGAAGTTCATAGACAAATTAAGAGAAAAGCTTTTGTGGGACTGTCTGGTATATAGATGTAAAGTTGTAGAGGTCTGTTAAACATTTAAGTTTAAATGTCATTGTGCTGTTGCATTTGTCTGCCCAATTTTTAAATAATTCTTTAATGCATTTTGGATGTAATGTCAGAAAATATAAAAAAGGATATTAGCATGAAGAATTGAGAGATTTTTACAAGATATAATAAAAGAAAGAAAAGCTTTAGGCTGATACAGTGTTATGAAGGTTCACTCTTCAACTCATGAAGTTCTGTGGGAAAGTGAATTTGTAAGTACAAAGACAGTATATCTCTAAGCCCATGTTCCAGAAAATATATGTTTGCATTTTAGTAATTCTGACAGAAAACATGATATCATCCCTGCTGGACAAAGCAATGTATGTAACCTTTTCACACAGGCTGTCCCTGGAGGTTCCATTTTCCACATTGTTTAATTTGCACTAAACAAATTATACCAAGGTAATCTTTTTTTTTTCTTTTTTTTTCCTTCTGGAATCAGATGGTGCTTTTCCCTGTGAGATAATCATTTCACTGAAAAGCAATTAGCAAATGAGACATTGCAATTCTTCCAAAATTTTTTGTGACCTTTAATAGAGTCACTAATAATTTAAGGTGATTCTCCACTATAATGTCAGTAATGAAACTGAGTATTCTGTTTCACAGCTGGGTTGAAATTGGTCCTCACTTTCCACTGAACAAAACCACTAGAGTTTTGTCCATACTGTGGCCCCATCTGCCCCTGATTCTGTATGACTGGAGATTTCTACTCAGGTGAAGTAATGCTGGTATCAAGACTTATCTCAATGAATAACACTCAGTGTGTGTTTCATCCTGACTAATTTCATACACTTAAGAGTTTTTTATATACTCTAAGTTTCTTCTACAGTCAGTGGAAACTGTGACGAACCTTTAGAGAATATTTCATCTCATCACAAGGCAATGGCTGAAATAAGCTGAATGTATCTCACTCTAGCTTCACTTCTCTACATCCACTCAGTGTGAAGGACATCCAGAGGCTTGGGGTTGGCTTTATCTGTGCATCTACATTTCAATGACAAAAGCTAAGTCAAAAGGACTGAGGGTCTGAAGACCAGACTACAGGCTTGCAACCCATGGCCACCATGGTTTGCTCTGTCTATGGCTAAATAGCAAACACAATATGTTTATATACAGCTGTATGTTTGTTAAGACACATTAAACACTGCTACACATTTTAGCCACCTTCCATTCTGTGGGTCCTGTCTGTGGTTTTCCCCAAATGAGTTGAATACAAGCTGTTAGAAATGCTCTGAGTGCCTGTCCCACAGAATCCCTGATCTGTCCTGGATCTTCCTTACGTTTTCTTCACTGTACATCAGCCCAGATGTGTCTAGGAAATGGAAGCACAGTACAGATTCTTCTTTGTTGGTGGTACATGAAACCTGCATGTGCAGTCCAACTTACACCATGTCTGATCATGAACACCATGTTGCTTTATTGCACAGGCTCTAACGTGCAGAAATACGGCATACAAATATAAAAAGAGTGCTCAGCTTCTAGTCAAATCCTTAGATGGTGTATCATGGCTGATTAGTGTAAGCCTTGCATTTACATCATCTTGACAACATATTTTTACTTACTATACTGGAATGAAAGGGTAGATCCAACCTTCACATATGGGGTACATATGCTCTGAAAAGGGCAATTTTGCTGAATTGGCTTCGTTGAGTAAATTACTAAGGCATGACGCTGATTATCTAAATGGGAATGCTAGTCTGAAAATTAATAATGTAACTTTACAGGCTCATTTGCTGCCCAGGTGAATTTCACTAGAGGGGCTTCAAGCAGTGAAAGTGCACGTGCATGTGATATATAAAATGCACCTGTTGAAATAATGTTTCTTTTCCTAGATGCTATAATACAGGGCATGGACTAATTTCACTTTTAAAAATCCTACTCCCATTTAAATGCCTCCCCCCCTCCCCACCCTGCTCTCCTGTTGATCTTAATAAAAATCTCTTCATTGAAGAAACTTGTTATTAGGGGAACAAATAAACCGCCCATAGTCAGGAGTACATATATAGCACTTTTCATCCATGCATCTCAAAGCAATTTGCAGTAAGGGGACATCTATCCCATGTTGCACGTGGTGAAACTAGATATTCAGAGTCTCAAGAAGAAAGTCATCACAGAAGGTTTAAAGTACAGTGCTGCTTTTTTTCCAAGCATTGCTTTTGTGTAGTAAGTGTAATGTCTGTGCACAAACGCAATCATGTAAGCAGAGTCACTTTAATGTGTGATATGTATGGCCAGTACTGGGGGTGAGTGGTCTTTGCTTAAGTTTTGATTACTGTAAGTTCAGTGAGAAAATCCATTCCTCCTTCCTTCAATTCCTCTTTATGACTCTCACACAAGTCTGGTAAGAACAAATGGATTGCTGTCAGCATCCTGTAGAAATTAAAGGGCAGGAGAAAAAAAAAAATTTTCCACTTGATCTTTGGTAATAATTAATGCTACAATTTTACTGCAACATGCGCTTTTATCAGTCTTTGTTGGAAATTGTAATACATCAGATACTGTTTGAATGACAGGCGTTGGTCCATTGCATTAATATTTTCAGTGGTTTCTCCCCAGGGCTGATACTTCATGTATCTGGAAGTTGCAGAATCACCTCCACATTCAGAAAACTCCCCATCTCGTGACTTATCTCGGGCTAATAAAACAGTAGCCATGTATTTGGCTGTGGGAGGGCAGGTGGAGAGCAATGGGAAGTCTCTGCTTGTTCTTGCACAGCGATTTGCTTCAGTTGACAAGCTCTGTTAAATAAACAGCCTATATACCAAGCAGGAATTTCACTTGCACAAGGAGGCTTTTCTTTGAACCTTTCCAGGTGGGAATGTTTTCTGGTACAAGGCTCTTATTTAATATTCACACTGCTCAAAGGCCACAGTCAGTCCTCTGTGCAAACGACAGAAGACATAATCCCTGCCTTAAAAACTTCATGGTCTGCGCATGCAACAATGCTCAATGTGGAGTGAGCCCAATGGATGCCACCAAGGTGACAGGTGCCTGTCTTGCTAGGTTCAGTCACTTCCCTTTAATAAGGGGAAGGCAATTATCTAAGAAACTGAGCATCAGACTATTCAAAGAAATTGTAGTGTTGCACAGATTATGATTAATAGAATTGAAGATTATTACTTGTTTTTAATAAGTTCAAGAATGCCTTTCAAAATGCAAGAAAACATCACCCTTACCTTACAGAAGGAAAAAAGGAGGCATAAAGTACCAGTCACTTTAAGATCAAGTGGCCAGGAAGTGACAAATCCATGAATTACAGATCGGTTTTATGTTTATTTAGCAAAAGACAGTGTATCAGACAGTTGGGGTCATTCAGTGAACTTATGCATTTCCTTTGGGTGGCTGATGTCTGGCAAGGAAAGGACAGGAGTCTGGAAACACCAAGAATAAGCACATGGAGCATGAGAGCACAGCCAGTGGGTCACAGAAGATGAGGCCCAAATGGGAGAGGAGATTGAAGCAGAAATCAACCAAGAAAATAAAGTCCCCCTTAGTTTTCTAGATTCCACCACTTGTTTTCAGAGGCATTGACATCCATTGGAGTAGAAAACAAAGGTAGCAGATGTCTCACTTCAGTCTTATTTTGAGCTCTTATTGGTGATAACTTTTCTGCTTCCTCCTTCTTGGAGGTCTGAGCTTTAATATCTTTTAGGAGGGCTGTGAAGAGGAAGTCCAGAAGGACAAAGTTACTATAGTCCTCTAGTATTACACGAATCAGGATATCTGCAGAGACCTCATGTCCCTGAGCTAGTGAGGTTAATTGGTAAATTTCCAGTCTCTGGGAGATGCAGACAGCTTTATGTTTGACCATTAAGGTACGTTATGACTCATTGCTTTATTAGCTCAACAGAAATTATTTCTTCTGCCTGTAGTAGGACATCTCTCTTGCACTTATTCCATGAGGAATACCACAGAGAGATCTGGGCACAAGACCAAAACCAAAAAAGGATAAAGAAATCTGAGATGATAATGTGCCTGAGAGACCAAGTTGATTCTGGAGGCCACTGCCCAGCGCCAACTCCTCTGCAGAAGAGACAACATACCTGTAGATAATGGTCTCCAGAGCTGTCATGAGCACTGGCTCATGCAGCTGGTTAGGGGACAGACACAGACACCTGGATGTAGGGTAGACTGCCAGCCCAACCCAGCATTAGTTCATCAGCCTTACACTGAGACCTGTGAGACCTGCTTAATGTGGTCCACTTTAGTATTCCCAGACAGTGCTCATGCCTTGAGGGTGGTCTTTGCCTGCCTCTGTAACTCTGCTACACAGCTGTGGAGTAACCAGCAAAACACATCTTAGGATCATCTGCTCTAGTCCATAGTTGGCAGCCAGAGTAAGTGGGATTTAGCCTTGGGAAGCTATTCACCTCTTTCCTTTCTCTTTTTTTCCTTTTTTTTTTTTCTCTCTTCCCAGGTAGGGATTTTGTTGGAGGCAAGTAAGAGGTAAGGAAAAACAGTTAGTGGAGTCCAGTGGCTCATATAAGGAGCTCCTTCATTACTGTATTGCTGAAAAATGCTACAGAAGTGGCCGGCTTCAGGGGGTATATAAGGATAAGGATCTTAGCTGGAAGTCTGCTGCCGTACCAGTTCCCAGAAATTAACAGAATTTCAGCAATAATCAAGTACATTCAGTACCATATGACAGAGCATATCGTAACACACAGAAAAGGGGGCCTTGTTATGCTTTGTGCTGCAGTGTCTGAGGCACTTCAGTTCAACACCTCTCTTTGCATGTTCACTTCACATCAGAGAAAGCACAAAATGCTATGTCAGCCTAGGGCCAAAAGTTATTGGCATTGGTTTCAGCTCAGTTCTTTCATGTGTGGAGGGTGTGGTGACCTATTGGCAAAGCACCCTGACAAACCTTGAAGACATGAGTTCAGCCTTGGACACAGATACCATTTTCCCTCTCCCTTTTCCCTGCGTCTGACCCAAGTGTAAAAGAGTACCTGGACACTGAGGTGTAGGTAGTGGCTGCCTGGGTGGTTGTTGTGGTTTAACCCCAACCAGCAACTAAGCAGACAGCTGCTTCCTCACTCCTCCCTGCTCCCAGTGGGATGGGGAGGAGAATCGAAAAAAGAAGTAAAACTCATGGTTTGAGATAAGAATGGTTTAATAACTAAACGAAAACATAATAATAACAATAATAAAAAATGTTGTAATAATAATACTAATTGTAATGAAATGGAATATAACAAAAAGAGAGAGAAATCATACCCAAGGCAGACAAGTGATGCACAAGGCAGTTGCTCACCACCCACTGACTGATGCCCAAGCAGTGATTTACTTGTCACGACCAACTCCCCCCAGTTTATATACTGAGCATGGTGTTCTGTGGCATGGAATATACCTTTGTCTAGTAGGGGTCAGCTGTCCTGGCTGTGCTCCCAGCCGGCTTCTTGTGCACCTCCTTGCTGGCAGAGCATGGGAAACTGAAAAATTTGTCTTAGGATAAGCACCACTTACAAACAGCTAAAACATCAGTGTGTCATCAACATTGTTCTCATACTAAAATGAAAACAGCACTGCACCAGCCAGTAGGAAGACAATTTATCACTGCTGAAACCAAGATAGTGGTGCCTGTGAAATTTCCCTCTGCAATGCTGGCTTCTGAAAAAGGCTTGTATTTCCTGATGGGCTGTCTGGGCTGTTAGACCTTTGACTCTCATATTGTGCAGTGTATTTTTTAGAAGTGTTGCCCAGTCTCCTACAGTTAGAACTGGCTTTAGCTTCTCTGATATTTTTAAGCTATCAGAGGATCTCTTTTGTCAGGAAACTCCCAGCAGCCAGTGGTAAAGGATCTATAACTAGGCTTTTCTTTGCTGGTAGAAGTTCTAAATGTTGGGATCACATCTGGGTTATGCAATGGTGGGACAGTGTTGTCTGATTTTTTCAGAATTACATACTCTTAATTTCTACAAGTATATCTCCATGTTACACAAACAGCAAACTCACCCTAGAATCTATGTGGAACTATTTTGTGGTACATCACAGAGAGTGTGAATTCATTGTCACCAGGAAGAAGAGGCTGAAGCTAGTGATGAGCAGAAGACAACACCTGGATGATCCTTAGACTTCACTTGGCATATAATGTTTTTAGAGTGAAAAGTAGATTTTACTTCAAGGGGCATTTGTGTCCTCAATGGAAAGATCACCTACATAAATAGCTTAGAGTCTCATCCATCCTGGCCTTGAACACTTCCAGGGATGAGTTTAAGATGTGTTTAAGACCAGGCTGGATGAGGGTCTGAGCAACCCGGTTTAGTGGGAGGTGTCCCTGCCAATGGCAGGGGGATTGGAACTAGATCATCTTTAAGGTCCCTTCCAACCCAAACCATTCTATGATTCCATGACTCTATGATTCAGTGATTCTATGATTCTATGATAAATTCTGCTAAATAATTCCCCCCAGGACAGGATTTCTGATCCCCAGACTAAGCTGTTTGTGCTCAGACTGCTCAGGGCATTTGATTTCTTCAGGGCACCACTGTCTCTGCTTTGCACTTGACTCTGGGTGTCCTGTGGTCTCCATGTGTTGTCCTCCAATCAAAATTATTCTTTTTCTTTTTCTCTCTTTTTTCTTTTCTCCTTCCATTGTGAAGTTTCTGTAACAATGAGAGCTGTGCTGCAGCTTAACAGAAAGGTGCTATGGGATGTAAACCAGGGGTTGTACTATATGCCCCAAGATGCGACATGAGGGTGCACAGCCAGCTGAAGAGAACTGCAAGACTTTGTAAGGCACAGGGAGACGTACGTGCTGCAGCCTCATCCATTGTAGGACCTCAGTTCAGAGGGGGTCTTACTTTCAGATATCTCCAGATTGTGTTGAGTTTGTACCTGGTGGGACTTTGGTAGCGAGGCAGCCTGCAGGGATGGCTCCTGTAAGAAGTTTCTAGAAGCTTCCCCATCTCCAAGTCAAACCTACCTCTGGCTAAGGCTGAGCCAATCAGCAATGGTGGAAGCACCTCCACGATAACATATGTTAAGAGGGGGAAATTGGATGGCCAACTTCTTTTGTTTTGGTGAGAAGTGAGATGTGAGAGCAACAAGTATTTGGATACAGAGGTCGGTGAGGAAGGAGGGGAGGAGGTGTGCTGGAGCAGAGATTCCCCCACAGCCTTTGGTGGGACAGCAGGCTGACTCCCTGCAGCCCATGGAGACTAACGGTGGGGCAGATTCCTGCCTGCAGCTTGTGGAGGACTCCCATGCCTGAGCAGGTGACTGTGCCTGAAGAAAGCCACGACTCTGAGGGAAGCCTGCTCTGGGGCAAACCATCAATGGGAGGACTGACCCTGTGGAAGGGAACCGAGGCTGGAGCAGTTTTTGAAGAGCTACATTTTAATGATTTGGCTTGGAAAGGATTGGTCTCTGTGGTGTTAAGATGTCAGCTTTTGACACGTGGTTTTCCAACAAGGGCTCTTTGTTTTAAACATATGTACAGAAAGTAGTGAAAAATAAATTCACAGACACTGGTTACAGAGTGGGTGAAATATCAGTATGGGTCCTTTGAGTAGCTTCAGAACTGTCAAAAATCCTGACCTCAGAAGTCCCCCAGAACTGGACACAATACTCCAGGTGAGGTCTCACCAGGGCAGAGTAGAAGGGGAGGAGAACCTCCCTTGATCTGCTGGACACATTCTTCTTAATGCACCCCAGGATACCATTGGCCTTCCTGGCCACAAGGGCACATTGTTGTCCCATGGATAAGTTATTGTCTATTAGGACTCTGAGGTCCTTTACCATGGAGCTATTCTCTAGCAGATCACCTAACTGTACTGGTGCATTTTATTGTTCCTTCCCAGGCGCAGGACTCTGCCCTTGCTCTTGTTAAACCTCATTAGGTTCCTCTTTGCCCAACTCTCCAGTCTGTCCAAATCTTGCTGAATGGCCACACAGCTTTGGAACACTTGCCTTATAAGGAAAGGCTGAGAGACCTGGGTCTTTTTAGTCTGTAGAGGAGAAGACAGAGGGGATCTAAGTAATGTGTATAAATACATAAGGGCTGGGCATCAAGAAGGCAGGGACAACCTCTTTTCACTTGTGCATTGTGACAGGACGAGGGGCAATGGATCCAAGCTAGAGCAAAGGAAGTTCCACCTCAACATGAGGAAGAATTTCTTTACTGTAAGAGTTGTAGAGCATTGGAATAGACTCCCCAGAGAGGTTGTGGAGTTTCCTTCTCTGGAGACTTTCAAGACCTGTCTGGATGCATTTCTGTGTGATATGCTCTAGTTTTGTCCTGCTCTGGAGGGGGTTGGACTGAATGATTTTCGGAGGTCCCTCCCAGTCCCTAAAATACTGTGATTCTGTGATTTCTGCTATTCCTGCCTTCCACACTCCTACCATGGCAGGTCAGATGAAGACACTTCATGCTGGGCTGTAATTCCCTCTATTTTGAAGAAACTTTCTCAATGTGGATGCTGAAAAGCTGCTAGCAGAGGGATTTCCTCAGGTTCTCACAATATTTGGTGAGAATCTTGCCTTTCTCACCAGTGTTATGAGAAACAGGAGGATGGTTTTTGTAAGCTGGACTGACACCTGGTGTTTTGCTAAGTTCTGTTTATGGTACATTGGAAAAATATTTTGAAATGGGTGTTGTAGGACTTCAGCCAATCACCCTAGGAGATGGGTGATCACTGACCAATTGCCTTATGGGGCTAGGGTATATAAAATGGGGTTATAAATTAATAACGTTGCTTCTTGGCCTTTTGCTGAATTTGTGTGTTGCTGCATCTTTCCTCTCCCTGTATAAACAGGGACATCTCGGTGATGGTAATTGTCCTGTGCATTTGATGACAAGAAACTAATTTTCAAGGGTGGCTGTGCCACTCCATTTGCATCATGAATGAAGACAGAAATCCTTTCAGAGGAAAACCATGATCCAGTGGCATTTATTTGTGCTCAGAGGGGCAGAGGTACTCAGTTGCCCGTGGTGGTGCAAACTTCACTAGTAGTTGCACAAACTACCTCAGGGTGTTTGCTAAGAGTAATTTTGCCAGTGTTCCTTGCTCAATGCTAGTGCATGAGGCTATGAACTGCCCTTGGGTCTGCCATGGGGACACCCCTGCAGGTGGGGATCTCCTGGGTACACACATCCACTCTAACACACTCAATGGAGTGCCTTGTTTTGCCCATGCTCTCTGCCAGCTGGTGACAGAGCAGGAAGTTGAGTAGCCACATTAACAGGATGCTCAAACAGAAGCAATAAAGCCCTGCTGAGAAATAAGGTATAATAACTCAGAGCCAGCATTAAAATAATGCGTCTGTCGGGCTTCTGGGCTGCAGCTGGCTTGCATTCAGCTGACACAGCACACACAGGGTGGCACGCAGCTGCTGCCATTCTTTGCACATCACTTATAAAAGGATCTCCAAAAAGCTCCAAATTAGCTAAAGCTCATTGTAAGAGCCCTAATCACAGCTAGTTATGGTCAGGCTTTGAAATAGTCCTGCTAGTCTTAGCTCAGAATCTCTGGGCACTAAAGGTACCATCTGTTCAGATTTTTCAACATTTCCCAAGGGTGCTGGGTCCCATTAGGTTGTACTCCCAGGATGAAGTTCCACTGAGGAGTTTTGAGTTGGGTTTGTATGTGCATTAAGTCCATCAGTATCTGCTTCTCACCTTCAGTTTGTAAGATAGGAGCTTTAGCCTGTTCCCTGGTAGATGTTAGCTCCACTACAGGAACTGGTAAACTGAGGCAGAACAGAGTAAGAAGAAGCAATTGCATGTCTGACACAGCTACATCAACCTGCTCTGTGGCTCCTTGGTGCTTTTTATGCAGGATTTTCTGAGCAGATTAGAAGTTTTCTAGGTGCAAAATTTATCAATTGCTACTCTATGCATAAGTTAATGCAATTTATAAGATATTGTATGTTTTCCTGGGTGTTTTGTGGAAGGAATTGATAGATTTAAACACTTTTAAAACGCTCTTTAGTTCAAGATATATCCAGCTCTGGTGATTTTCTACAGAAGCTTGTATTAACAACACAGAAAGGCTGGCAGTAACCAAAATTAACAGCCATATTTGAAATACTGTCTTATGAAATTTTGGCTGTGGTTACATGGCAAGTCATTGACCAAGCCAGACACTGGCCTCCGGTCTAAGTATCAAATCGCCTTTCTGTATGAGACATGTTCTGCAAAGAGCAATTACTGTCTTCTCTACTTGGAACCTGGTTTATTAGGGGAAAATGGACTCAGAGGGCTGTAGACCCCACTTCTTCTGCCCCTCTCCTCCCCTAATATCACCCAGCCCCAAAGGCCTTTTCCTGTTTTCACGATGCAATTGCGTTGGCCAGCTTCTCCCTGCTGCTGGGAGCAGGGTCATGTCTCACCAGCACAGGGCTGGCATGGTTGTTGCTTTGTACATCTGAGGGACCTTTACCCCCAGGCAGCTGCTGAGACTGAAGCCCATGTTTTTATGCATGTGTACCCAGCCTCATTTCTCCAGCCCGTACAAACTAACGAGGCAGAGCTGAGAAAGACAACACACAGGGGATACTGATGGTGAGGTGCTGAGGACAGATGTTTCTGCTAGCAAGTGCCAGCCAGGTGTGTTCACACCTTCCTGGAGATCAGCTAACGCCCAGTTGGCATCTTGGTCAGACTGCTGCTCCCTCAGCGAGTGCTTACAACTGAGAAGGATCCTGTTGAGCACATTTGTAATTCAGCACTGTTGTGTGAGAAAACTCAATAGCTTTGTATGAGACTTTAAGATAAATCTCTTGCACTAGCAGAGACTAGTAATTGAATCAATACATAAGCAAGGCTGGAGAAGCACGAGGAAAATATTTGGTTCCAGGTTAAATGTGAAACAGATGTTCCCTGACCCTCTCACCTTCTCACCCTGCTACCTCCTGCTTTGTCCCTTCCAGCTGCAGGCGTGAAGTGCTCCTAGTTTAAAACAAGGAAGTAAAAGAAAAAAAGGAAAAATAGAAAGCAGCTTCACAGTTCTTTGGCAGCATTAACAACGAGTTGCTGGTGCTTGAGAACAAGGTATCCCATTTGTCAGGGAAAAAGGCAATGACTCCAAAAGGGTCAGGTGGCAGTAAGTATCACTGGGTGTGAGGGGATGAAGAAGGCAGGCAGAGCCCTGGGAGTGGTTCCTCTCACCCGAACTTTGAAGAAGAGGCTTGGGGAATGAGTGATGTCAGTGTCCAGCACCATAGCAACAGCATGAAGGGAACCAGGCTCTACAGCTCCTGTGGACCTTCCCAAAGACCCAGAATAGCACCAGGTCATGAAAGAGAAGCCATAATGAAGTCTTATAGCATGAAGATCTCCTATTGTGGCTCTACCAGAAAGCACTGAGGTACCAGGGGAATGAGCTTACCCCACAGAAGATGGATGGACTCTGGTATGAGTCCAGTGATATCCCTGCTTAAGCTGAGGGCACAGGCATCAAGGAAGGTGGTAAACATTAACCATGGCTCACATTTTGCGGGGGTGTAAGCAGATGAAACTGCTTCTCTGACTGCATCCAGAGGCATGAGGTGTGAGTAGGAAACCTGCAAGTCACATTTTGGGTATCCAAGAAGGATGTCACTTTGAACCAAGAACTACTTACTGGGATTTCTGTGAAGTTTCCAGAAGCACAGGAAGAGCTGGTCAAGAGTGATTTTTGGATGATTTCCTATTCTCTGTTTCTGAGTCATACAATCAGTCTTGGTAAAGTAGTTCAATCCCTGCTGGGAGATATTCCTCAGGCTGCTTTACTTGGCTGTCACCAGACCAGGCTCATTTGCTTTTAAATTTCTCCTTGTCTGGGTAGCTTTCAGCGGTCTTTATTTTCCTTAGTTTCTTCTGTAGCCCAGGATCGATCTGTATCACCATTGCCCTGGAGGTGAAATGTCAAAGTCCCACCAGCCCTGGTATACAAGGATTAGGGCTGACCCACAACCCCCTCCCTCAGCTCCCACTGGTGCTTCTTTTTCCAGTCAGAGCAAATTCTCTATCTGTGGTAGTGAAAGCACATGAACACACACTTTTTTTGGATGATATCCAACTAGTAGCTGCTCTTCACTCTTCTTAAACTTTCTTTACCATGATTAGACCAGCAGCTCATTACCTAGAGTAATACACAAGGAATCAGTCTATCCTCAGTTCACATCCAGGGGTCAGTGTAGATTTGCTTTGCTAATTCAGGCAGGTTATTTTCCTTGCCACAAACTCTTGCTCATCTAGAATGATACCACTCTATGGTAGTAGGATATTAACTCTGGGTATTACACCTTTGATTACAGCAAAGGCAAATGCCCTTAGAAATTTGATGGAGAACTGCAGTGGGACCTGAGTCAGCATAATGCTAAGGAGTTGTGAGTTACTTTATATATAAGTAGATTGAATGCAATGGGATGGGATCATCACCCAAAACTTCATCTACCTGCAAGGTGAATCATTCTCATTTCAAGTTATAGAAGGAGGAAAAGGTCTAACATTGTTACTTAAATAATTTACATGTTTCATCACTTCTTGTTGGATGATTTGTCTACTGAAGCATTGTCAGGAATCATTCATGCTGGTGTTAGACTGATCACAGTGAAACTGTTTTAAAAAGAGATTGTGTCTTCCATGTGAAGTCTGGATGAGAATGTGGGAGATGAAAATAACCTCCTGGATCATCAAAGAACATCACTCCTGCTCTTATTTTGCTTGTTTGAATGCAGTTTTAGACCCTTATGTCTTCCCTAGGAATTTTTTAACAATGATTTCCCCATTGTATTCATGGACAGTTTATAATCAATTGATATTCTGCCATTACTGATGTTTACCTTAAACAAGTTTCTTTTTTTTTTCTTTTTTCTTTTTTTTTTTTAATTTATTCTCTGTGATATTTTAAAAAGGAGCTGTCATTTCTCTTCTAAACCTGCATTTGATGAAGGTAAACAAGAAAGGCTATTCATGTGCTTCAGTACCTTAATGTGAACTCATCTTTCCTGAAAACAGATAAATTTATCTGAGCAGAGAACTCCATTTAAGGTCTCACCAATGCCTTGTACAATGTTACTTATGATTCTCTGAACCTGATTGTAATGCCTTACCTCTTGTAGACTACTCCATTCTTCTTATTGCACTTCTCTGACTATTGCATTCTATAAAGGCCATGTTATTTTGATAGTTCATAGTTTTCTTAGGATTTGCCAGAAAACCAGGATCTCTTTTGTACCATTTTCACTCATAATCCCTCTAGATTATGATATCAGTGTCAGGTAGCAGACTCATACTTGACCTTGCAACACCCAAGTGTTATCTAATTTCTCTCAGTCTGCAACAGAAGGGTATTCAGTGAGATTTTCTAGGAACCCTCTGTATTAAAGAGGGATTCCCAGCTTTGCATCTATGGGAAATTTTGTTAAAATCCTCACAATTATTTTACATTTTTATACATTTAAAGCTAGTCTTTCAAGAATATCGCTAACATCCCTTTCCAGTTTTATATGTCATCTCCATCTTGAAAATTGATTAGTCTCCTTATTTTAATGTAAATTCCCTACATAGCAACATATACATTGGTGTTCTGAAATGAATGATACCTGTATTTTCTAGAAAAAGCAACCTAGAAAATCAAAATAAAAAATAAAAAAAGTCAAGCTAGAAAAATCAACCATTTTACTGAAGAAAAGTATCAGATTTGTTTTCTACATTCTACCTTTGATAGAATCATATTATATGTAATCCTTTCTTTCAGTCACTTAGCTATTTTTTCTTCATTTTTTTTTCCTCCTATAAGCATAACATACTGTTGAAGTCAGAGTAGCAAGTCTGTAGTTGCTTAGATCATATTTCTTCTATTTTTTAAACACTGGCAAGAGGTTTCCTACTCTCCACACATATTTCAGTGTCCTTGATTTGATGATTCTGTTAAATATTCTTGATGCTGGACCTGTACTTAGTGTGATAATTTTCCTTTGTTTCTCCACAAAGACTATTTGCCTTCTCCATACTCAACTGGTGTTTATAGAGATGTTTGAAGTTAGTGCCTGTCCTTAATATGGTGGTTTCCTTTTGCATCTGCATGCTCTAATAGTCATTCTGACTCTGTCATCATACTCTGCATTATCAATAATGTTGAAAATTGTGGCAAACTTACAATTAATTTCCCAGGACTGCTAAGATTATCTTCCTCCCAATCTCCACTTGTACTAGTACACTGTTTCTTGGTTAGGTTTTTTTTTTCCCCCCTTATTTTTAATTCTGTTTTTTTTAATTTTTTTTTTTAATTTATTTGTATGGATAAATTATCTTTCATTATTTATATTAGTAACACTGAAAGGATTGATTTGGCTTGTATTTTCGCAAATGTTGTGCTTGTGAAGCTCTGACTGTTAATGACAACCAAAAAAATGTGTGAATCTGTTAAGAAGATTCTGAAGTCATAAACCACAGTTTCTAAAAACCAAGGACACAAAAAGATCCAGATCTAAGGATGTCAGAAACAATCCAGAAAAACAATGCGTGTCTCAAATCAGAGTTTATAGTCATCTTTCAAAAATTACACTTCTACTGCTACACTAAATAAATAGATTTTCATGATCCTGAGCATAATAAAATACATCTGAAATTCCCTCAGAATGTTTAAAAAGCAACCTAAAATGCTCTGCAGAAAGAAGAGAGGAAGTCTACCACAACAGTTACATATCAAAATAGCATCACAGTTGTGGTATCTGTGAACAGAGTGTTTCCCCATATGATTAGTCAAGGCTGATTTTACATCCTCAAATACATCTGTAAATAACCTTTTTTGTTCCTTGGGGAATATTTAGGTAAACTTCAGATGTCTCATTCAAAATCCCCATTTCCCTTTTCTGCCTGTTTTTCTAAGGGAGAGCAGAATTCGCCTGTCGATTTTTCTGAACAGAGGTGGTTCTGTGTTAGAGAGATCTTTCATATGTAGTGACCTGTCTCAAATTATTTCTAATGCCTTTCTCTATATCATAACACACTTACAGACTGACTCCTTACTGTGTGAAAATGAGTGATTTTCACGGGGCTTGGCTCATGCTGTTAGTGAATAAACAGTCTCCAGAAAGTTGCATTAATGCAATGTTAAGACACTGTGACTTTTGGAAAGCTGTGAAAATAAGAAGTCCATCATGACAGGATGAGCAGCACGAGACCTTCAGTACATACAGCTTGCTGACAAGCTCAAAATCTGCCAGAATAAGAAGGGTGGGGAGAGCTGCTTGAGTAGGAAAGGTGGGGAGAGCTGCCTGAATAATTTCTCAACTGCCTTCCCTTTGCTTGTCATAAAAGAAAGGACACACTCTTTGTAAAATGATCATGAAATCAGAAAGACGGAGTTCTTTCTGTCTCCTGGAGAAAACTTCATCACTGGCTTTCCATTAACCACATGAACAATCCTAAAAACAATTAACTACCAAAAAACCATCTTGCAATAGCCTTGGTTGCTGTTATAGAGAAGGTCTCAACAGGCATGTCATTTTATAAGGAGCTGGAAACAAGGAACTGGAATACCATGTTCTTTCTGGACCTCTATTAAGTTCAGAATGTTCCCATACCATGAAACTAGTTTTACTTCTCTATTATTTACTTCCCAGCTGGTTTTGAAGCATCTGCACAGTTGATCCAGGGCTTGCTTATCTATAAAAATATGAGAGCACTGACTCCTTATCTTACAAGTTCTGTAGAGATATATATATATATATTCTTACATAAATATAGAATCATAGAATCATTTAGGTGGAAAAGTTCCGTAAGATCATTGAATACAACTGTAAACCTAATACTGCCAAGTCCACCGCTAAACCACGTCCCTCAGCGCCACATCTACATGCCTTTTAAATACCTGCAGGGATGGTGACTTCACTACTTCCCTGGGCAGCCTGTTCCACTGTTTGATAACCCTTTCAGTGAAGAATTTTTTCCTAAAATCCAATCTAAACCTCCCCTGGTACAACTTGAAGCCATTTCCTCTCATCCTATCACTTTCTACTTGTGAGAGGAAACCAACACTCACTTCACTACAATCTCTTTCAGATAGGTGTAGAGAGTTAGAAGGTCTCCCATGAGCCTTCTTTTCTCTAGATTAAACACTTCCAGTTCCCTCAGCTACTCATCATAAGACTTGTGCTCTAGACCTTTCACCAGCTTTGTTGCCTTTGGACACTCTTCAGCACCTCCATGTCCTTCTTCTAGTGAGGAGTGCAACACTGAACAAAGTATTCAAGGTGCAGCTCCATCAGTGCCAAGTACAGGGGCATGATCATTTCCCTAGTCCTGCTGGACACACTATTTCTGATACAAGCCAGGTGACTTCCTTAGCCACCAGGTTCCTCCCCTTAGAGTCTAGCATCAAATAAAGCCTCTTTCATTCAGGTGTCTAAAATTTAAACCCTAAAATCCTGATCAGTGCCTGCTACTATTTTTCTAGACATCCTCAGAGAATACTGTATATAATTTCTTAGTAAACAGAGATTTAATGAGTACAAAACCTGCTGCAAACACCATTGATGTATGTGACATTTAGAAAACTCTGAGTAACTTTTAGACAAAAGCTGTTATTTAGAAACCCAGCTGCTGCTCCTAAGATGGATATTTTATGAGATTTGACCTAATATCTACACGACTCTGCTTTAGCATAGAGTACCCCAAGGTTTTTCCTCAGAGATGATTTTTTAGACTAAGCCATGCTGTCTAAAATTTTCTGCATGCCACTTGGGTCCTACAGAGCTAAGGAAAATGTCATCTCTTCAAAACATGAAAGGTCCCACCAGAGATCAATCCTCAATGGAGGATTCTGCATCCAGACACCTTCCTCCACCCCTTGCCTGGCACTGAGCAGGTTGTCAGCAGCTGTGGAAGTAGAAATCTCTACCCCATAGCAAGACTAACCTGTTCTTCCCAGGAACACCGTGTTTTGGCCTTGTCTGTGGTATTTTTATCTTCCACATTCTTTAAAAGCCTCTGTCCCAGTCTCTGTCCCATCCTCTGGTTTGTGTGCTTTTGGAAAGACAGCAAACACTTCAATGTCATGTGTGTGGGTTACAAGCATTACTCGAAGGTTTCATATTTCCAGGATGATAAGGGGAAGACACTCCAGAAATGGACTTAGATTACAAATAAAATGGAAGAAATTTCCCACAGTACAATTTCTGGAGGACTCTTATTTTTTGCTTATCACTTGAGAAAAGCACACTTTTGTGTTTGCCTGCGTTTTCAACACAACGTGCTTGCTTGCCTTAACTTTCAACCTGGCTAAGGAAGCATAGCAAACAAAACTTGTATGATTCACATGGTGCTTTTCTAAGCATCTGTTTTAAATCACCTATCTGAGTGTCTGACACATGGTCCAAAGTTGGCAAGGTGGCAGCCAGAATCGCATCTCACTAATTAATTGGCTCAGAGCATGTATGTGGATGTGAAATCATTCACGTGCAGCATTTTTCAGAGCTTTTATGTCTGTGTGCTTTCCAGATTTGAGCAAAATGGATCTACAGGAAAATCAAAGGCAGTGACTAACACTCACTCAGAACAACCCCACACAGCACTCCATGGTGGTACCGATCCACAGGGAGAATCTTGACTGGGACACTGTGTTGTCCTGAGGTAGTGGAAAAGTAGATCATTGTCAAGAGGTGTGGAAAACAATGCTTTTATCAACTCCAAGTAGACAAAAAGAGAGCAATTCAGAGATTTTTTTTTTTTAGCTGAGCCATTTCCCATTGAAATCCAGTGTTCCTGCTTCAGACTGTTAACATTGCCACCAAACTGGGACAAGGAAACCCCCTTGGCGTCAGTTTTAGAACTTATTTAGGAACCACAGGAATCAACTCCCAGGACCTCTGGTCTTTATTCACTTGAGCTGCAGTCACTGCAGCACTATGACCTCATAACAGTTAGGGAAATTTCGGACCTTTTTCCTGTGAAATTTCTTCTGGTTACAATCTCTAGAATTCAAGATTGACAGCAACTAATGTGCTTTCCTATAAAACTTTCACCAGATGACTATAGGCATTGTCTACATCTACATGTGTGGATCTGAGTAAAGACGATCAATGTATTAATTTTCAATGGCATGAAACAGCAACTGGGAAAAATATTTAAGTTAATAGTGTTTGCATAATATTCAAACCTCTGCTCCTCTTTCAGGAAGTGAGAGCACCTGTATAAACATTTGATCTGGAGATGTTAAAGGTCACATTACCACTACGTAGTCCATGGCCTCTGAAGGTTAAAATATCCTTTTACAAACAAAATATCCTTGCCTTGAAGAGGTTGGGCAGGTATTCCCTTGGCTACTGTTGCAACCTTTGGCCTCAGTCCTACAAACACTTACACACATGCTTAATTTTAAGCATACAAGTATCTCTACTGTACCGCTCAGAGGGGTGTGAAGAGGTTCCACTTTACGAGTGTTGTTGGGTGCTCTGATGTTGAATACTTGATGCTTCCCAGTTCCCTGGCAATCCACAGACTCTCTGCAACCCAAAGAAACCCCCTAGTTAGTTCTGAAATAGAGCTTCAAAGCAATTGATTCATCAAACAGTTCCCATAGATTTTTCCTTCTCTGGGAGTCATCTCTTTAAATGTAACACAAAATACTGTAGTTATGAAGTAGCCATTTTGTGTGCAGGTACTGCATACTATACTTTCTCATTTTATATTTGGTATTTTTATGTTCTTTCTTTATATGTTACTCTTGATGTGTTGGTTTTAGCTTCTAGTTGCACAGAATAATCTTTGAAACAGCTCTCCTAATAAAGTGATAATTTTTAAAAGGCCAGAATGATTTAAGAGCCTAATTTCCAAGTGGCTTGGGTGCTAATGCATCTAATTGGAACCTTCAAACCTTGTTTGAAGTCAGATTCTTTGAGAATATCTTTGGATCTGACCTACCTTTCAGTGAATAGTGTTTTTCTCTCAAATAATGTTTTGCAGTCCTTCTGGTTACATTTCAGATATCATACTGTGTTGCTTTTACTTTATTCTATCATTTTTGTTTCCTCTTAAACATGGCAAGAAGACAACTATGATGGTTTACTCAGTTGCTGTGTTCTTGGAATCAAAACACTAGGCCTATCAGTGCTGGATGCTGCAGTTGCCCTGGTGGAGAGTGGAAACGAAATGACAGGTTTAAATGTTTAATAAGATGCTGCTGGGTGGGAAGAAGATGGAGGGCAGCTGCTCTTATCTCTGCTGGTAAGTTGCCTCTGGCTATTGCTCTCCTCCCTTCCCTCTGCCATTAACATCTGCATAATTTCTAAAAGACTGGTATTTCTACAGTATAAATTGTACTGGTGGCATGAACTCAGCTTGTCCTGGGGCTCTTTGCATCTGTTAAGGCACATTCAGGAATTATCTTGCTACTTTTTTTTGTGGTGTGCCTGCTATCTCACATTCATTGCCAGAAAAAAAAAAAGGAAACTACTCTGTCTGACTACAAACATCTGCCTATTCAGTGTCTTGCTGTGGCAATTGACCTTCATAGCTTCATATTCAGCTCATTGGTGCAGTGAGGATCATGCTGGTTCTTTCTTTGATATCTGGAAGGGGTAAAATCAATTTCTTTGCCCCCTGGGGCATAGTTACATTACTTATGTGGAAATTCCTTTCAGCAAGTGGAATGGTATGTCCCCAAAGATGTCATCAGTTCCAGTATTAGCTGCCTTTTCTGATTTCTAAAAGTCTGTCAGCGGAGATTTCCTGTACAGTTAGGATTTGCATCTCAAAAGATGCCTTATTTTACTGTCACATAGATATCTCAGCTTGGAAGGCACAGGATCTCCTGATCATGATGTGTATTTATAGAACTATGATTTCTAGTCTTCTTTAAACATATTTCTTGCATTTTTCTGAGACACAACCTAACAAGATACACATTCTTAGAAGACAGACGTCCTCTCCTGAATGTGGTGGCTCAAAAAAGATACCCACTTACCTAGTTCAAGTCTCCAAACATGTGTTGTTTAGATTTGCTAGTGTTTTATGTGTCTTACAGAACATTTTACTTTCTTTTACCTAGGCAGAATTAAAGAATGGAAGTTAAGGTGATGATTTAATGAGGTTTTGAGAATAAAGAACAGTTGCTACAGACTTTAAAATTTACATATTAAATTTTTTTAAGCATGAAAAGGCTCATTTTTAACCTTAAATTTAGTACAATTGACAAAAAAAATACTTGAACTTCTGAATCTTGAAAAACTTTGGTCAACCTTAGGAAGTTCTGAATTAATAGAACTGCTGGTGTTTCTCACCTTCTGCAGAATTTAACTTGTGTATCTTTTGAAGACCTTGCTTACAGAAGTAAAAAAGCCATTGTGGAACCAGTGAGCACTAGTGAGCACCAGTTTTCAACAGTGAAGAGACAGAAAAGGAGAAAAATATGTACAAGTTTGTACTTGCAACTTTCTGTATGCTAACTATTATTTCAGTGGTGACAGATCCTCCCTTCCTTACGTAAATTCTACGCCTAAGTGGTATCTGATCGTCCTGGTGTTTCCAGACCATGGGTTTGATAGCAAGGCAGACCAAGCTGTTAAACATTATGGAAACTCACTGCTTTTTTCAGTTCATAGTACTACCTCCTGTCATTTGGTGGACAGGACCACAGGGAGTCATTACTGTCATGTAGCAATTGAGAGAGAAAGCCCGCTCTTCATTAAAGTGATGTGGAATGAATTTTGTGGGCAATGATATATTTGTGTTGGTAGCTTCAGCAGGTTCTCTGCGTTGTAATAACAATGGTGCCCTAAAGAGCTCTCTGAACCCCATATCCCTGGAGTTGACCTATACCAGCACTGCTGTACTTTATTTTCCTGTTTGTGTTGGCTGGGTGCTATTTTCTCATAGAGGTAAGGCTACAGTTTATTCCATGTTACACATGTTAAAGCACAGTTGCTGAGCTAGCATTGCTGGCTGAGAAGAGAAAGTGCACCATGTTGTCTTGGGCTTTCTGCTTTTGCCAAGGGGGGCAATTTTCCAAAAATATTAAGCGGTAACTTACCTTGTAAACTGAGCCTTTCAGAAGATCCTCACTCTAGGAACTCCCAACTCACTGCTATCTTTGAAAGTAAAAAACAGCCTTCAGCTCAGTGCTCCTGAACTTTACACATCTGACACTGAAAATTAGGCACCTGATGTTAACTACCATGTGAGAACCATCATGATCTGAAAACCCAAGTGGGATATGCAGTCAGCCAAATGCCACGTCTGTGCAGAGGCCAAGCTCCTACCCATCCATGGCTTTCCCAGAAAAATATGCACCCATTTCCATGGCTCATAAAGCACACTTTGACATGCTGTGTGATAGCAGATCTGAGCTTGCATGTGAGACAGCTCCAAAGGGCACAAAGAAAGTGGAAGATGGGTTTAGAAGAAATGCTTCTCAATTATCACATGAAACATTTGTCATATCCTAGATGGCTGGAGCCATGAATACAGCTCTGTAGCACATTGAAACCTATTTAGAAAAGGACAATGAGACAGTAACAATAATAATAATAAAACTAATGAAAATCATATGCCCTATGAAGAAGTGACAACTGATTTAAGCAGATAATTTTGCAGATGTCTGAGAAAGTTAAAATTGATAACATAGTTTTAATAGTATAAAGGAGTAGCACTTCCAGTAAAAGTATTTTACATGGATGTAGCTGGAGAAAGATTTCTTGATCCCCAGAAAAATAGATGCTTCTCTGGTGCTACTCTGATGCATCTCCAGCGTGGCTCCATTTAAGGAAGATAAACCAATTTGCTCCCCACTTGCAGTGCTGAACACGCAGTCAGAAGTTAAGAGCGGATAAATCACTGTTGATAAATACCACTTTGTGCTCTCAATTGCTGGCTGCAGGTGATTTTCCTAATCCACCTTCCATTCACATCAGGGAGAGCAGATTTGATCCTTTTACCTCCAATGGGACTGCAATTTATTGGAGTGGAGGGCACTCAGCACTTCTCAGTAGGGTCTTCCTCCTTCATCACAGCAGGACCTTTGTCTGCATTGTCTTGTCCAGGAAGCATAAAACGCCCAGCTAACCTTGCTGGCAACACTTGCAGGATGAGCTGCGTGGCTCTAGGGTTTGTCAGAGCTGTACTGAAATGTTGCAAAATGTGTAGTTTTGAAAAATGTTTTCCTAAATATGCAATTAAAGTGATGACAGCTTCCTAGAGGTTGCAGTGTTACATATTTTACAACATTGTGATGTTTTTGTGCTGTGTACCAGTCTTTTATGTGCAGCTAAACAAACTTTGATGGAAGAGGTTTAAGTATTCATTTGAGAATAGGTCATTATAAGTACATCCATATTTATGATCAAGATGTATAGGATCACATTGTTTCTGATGGCATAGCTATTATTCATCTGTAATTGCAAAAATACAGCCTGCCAGTTTTGCTTTTCAGTTACAAACTTTAATGGAGCAACTAATCTGATTCACCTTTTAACAGCTGAGCACTCTGGAGTTGCTTTAAATGCTTTCTGTTAAATGCTTTTTTGTTTGAAGCATTTTTTCATGACAGTGATTTTTTTTATGCAGATCACTGACAGAATATGAGCTTTGAATAGGTTTTTCAAATACCAAATTATACTCAGTGCGTTGTCCAGAAGTTGCTCTTTAAAATCTGCTGATGGAATGCATAAATAAGTGTCCAATATGAATAGAAAACGTATCTCATATTCTGTAACCTGATAATCTCTACATTATTCAATATACTACAGTAGTTAAACTAAGAAGTACAAATACAAATGTTACTTTAATTCCCAAATTCATAATCTATTTCTATTTTCTGCAGGTCATAGTGCCTTATAACCATAGACTGTTCTGAGTCCCAGAGAAATCTAACAAGCCAAGTGTTAAGAATTATATCAGCTAATTTTGACATTAGAAGTATGTATCCTCATATAGTTTAGAATTGACAGGTTCGTGTTTTATGAGAATCCAAATTGATTGAACTTTCTGCTTTAAATGTTAGAAATAAATCTGAAGGGAACTGGTACTTGTAGTCTAAAAGCCTTATCTTCATGCTCAAAACACTCCTTCATGTTAAGTGATTAGATACCATGAAGCTATATTCACCTTAAAGCCACCTACTGACGTTCATCCAGAGAACTACAGAAGCTGGATCATATTTTAGAATCATAGAATGCTTTGGTTTGGAAAGGACCTTTAAAGGTCATCTAGTTCCAAACACCTTTCAGTGAGCAGGAACATCTGCAACTAGAGCAAGTAGCTCAGGCCCCCATCCAACCTGAGCTGGAATTTTTCCAGGGATGGGTCATCAACTACCACCCCTCTGGGCAACCTGTTCCAGTGTTTCATCACCATCATTGTAAAAAATGGTTTCCTTGTATCAATTCTAAATCTGCCTTCCTTTGGTTTAAAACCATTGCCCCTTGTCCTGTCACAAGGGCCTGATATAAGTTGCCTTCTGTCTTTGCTATAAGACTCCTTTAAGTACTGAAAGGCTGAAAAAAGGTCTGCCCAGAGCCTTCTCTTCTCCAGGCTGAACAATCTCAATGCTGTCAGACTTTCTTCATAGTAGAGGTGTTCCAGCCCTCTGGTCATTTTCATGGCCTTCCTCTGGATCTTCTCCAACACATCCATGATTTTCTTGTGCTGAGGACTCCAGAAATGCACACAGTACTCCAGGTGGGCACTCACCAGAGTGAAGTAGAGGGGAAGAACCACCTCCCTTGACCTGCTGTCCATGCTGCTTCTGATGCAGCTTGGGACGCAATTGGCCTTCTGGGCTGAAAATACACTTTGCTGGCTCACGTCCCGCTTTTCAGCCACCAGTACCCCCAGATCCTTCTCTGTAGGGATGCTCTCGATCTCTTCATACTCCAGCCTATATTGACATTGAGGATTACCCCTACCCAGGAGGCAGTTGCTTATTTCATGTGCCATGTACCACAGAAGTGGAGAAATTAGTTGCATGAATCCAAATATACATTCACATATAGGCTATTCATGTAGTTACATGTTTTTATATTGATTGTCATTACACTTAAATACTATATAAAATAATATCTATATAATATGACTGGTATTATTTCTTAATATTAACTAGAGGCTATCTTTATGACACACTGAGATGTGGAGCATGCAGTGCCTTTTAAAATGCATGACTGAAAATAATTGCTGTATGTGCCTGTGGTGTCAGATCTACAGAGGTGACAAAACCAGAACTGTCAAGAAAATTGTTGGAAACTTCAGCATTTAATTGGTAGAGTAATCAGTTTCTAGTTAGAAATTTTGAGTCTTCCTGACAGACAAGAAACATCCCAGGGTTTCATTTGAAAGTACTGAAAACCAGAGCAGCGGGTTATTCCTATGTAGGCTGCTTTGTGGCTTCTGATCTTTTAGGGGAGACATAAAACCTTTGAAAGCACCTAGTGTGAACAATGTAATTAAGAGTAAATGGTAACCAGCTCCTCAAAGCATATATCTTAGGCTAAGTTCCATCTGCTGTGTGCTTGAAGAAGGTTTCGGTCTCCAATTCTGTTTAGGAGCAACTGTGATGCTGGAAGTTTTATAAATCATGAATAAAATCCAGAAAAAAAAGGAAACCACATGCCAAATCACAGCTGTCCCATATTTCCTCTGAGACAGAGATTCCCCAGAGAGAGACTTCCGCAACAGTGTGGGCTCATACAATAGAAATTTCCATAGAGAAAGAGAAACTCTACAAGTTCTCCTTTGCCAAGTTTGACCAGTTAATTTTTGGAAGCTCCCACAGGATGTGCAATAAATAACCTTGAGAAAGAGAGGCTTAAGGCTAGAGCCAAAGGAATTCCTCATATTGGAAAGAAATTGCATGGAAAGCCCCTCTGCTGATAGATCCGGGAATACTGATCTTTAGTGGAGAATTGTGACTGAATCACAGTGAGATGGTAAAATCTTCTCCTTTTATTTAAGTTCAAACAAGTTCCCAGCTGGAGTCCATCAAACTGGAAAGTGGATACAGTTCAGAAGAAGGTGAAGAGTTATGGGACTTACATTTTTCTTTTCTGAAATTTCTAAAGACTTGTTTTTCAAAGAACTCATTTACTGCCTTTTGTTAGATGATAAAGATTGAAACAAAAGTTCACAAGAGAAAATAATGAGAGAAGGGTAAACTGGAAAAAAGTAATCTCAAGGTAAGCTACATCTGCTGATTTCCTTTTTCCAGATTTACAGACTGATGTTGGGGAGAGTTTTGAATTTACTCATTCTGACAGTGTAATCACTTGCATATCTTTGAAAACAGATTTGTACATGTACTTAGAAGACACACTTACTGAAACACAAATAAATGTTTCCTCCATGGTATTCCACATATGTGCATACAACATACAGTTCCTGAGTGATGTGTAGAATAAACAGTGTACATCTGTTTGGAAGATGATTATCTGCCACTTTAATATTGTCTGTCTGGGCACTTGTCTCTGTGTTTATCCTTATGGAAAATGCGCAACACTGACAAAGTGTTCTGTTTATCTGCAGGGCATGACACAAGATAAGCAAGAGGACAGGAGTCCTTGTTGTGTCATGGTAGTACAAAGGAAAAAACCTAGGAAAAAACTGACAATGCAGATACTAAACCTCAAATGGGTGAACAGTCTGGAAGCTCCTATAATGGCTCAGAGCAGTGTCAGCTGCAGTGGAATCTGTGCAGTCTTGTAAAGGGTGTGTGTGTCTGTGTGTGCAAATGAAAAAAGGTATGCAAAGCCATCTGTCTACGACTAGGGACTATCTATTCAATACCAGGAATGACGTTTGATTGCCTCAGCAAAGGCATTTAGTCTAACCTGAAATACCCTGGGATACTCTAACATCCAGATATTATTGGCAGATGTGACAGAGATACCCTCTGTACACTCAACCCTTCTGGGCCAGCAGCTACAGGTCACATAGGAAATCTGTGGCCATATAAACCAACGTATAGTTGGCTGAATTCTTCAGGATGTGTATGTAAAAAAGACCCAGGTCTAATCTTGACATTACTGAGGTAAACCTGCTAAAATCAGTGATATTTCTCTAGAAAGAACACATGCAGATATTTGTCTTCCATCTTCTACTTTATGACATTACTTTTTCTGAGACTGCACTCTACATTTAATATACCAAATACATCAACTTTCATGTAAATGTGAGTTCTGTTGGAATCCCTGCAGAGGATTGAATGTGGTTGTTTTCTTCAAGACAGTCCCACTTCCAAATAAGAGAAAAGAAAAATGTATAATATTAGAAATTCCTTGGGGCACAAGTTTGTAACCATTTGCCAGTGATAAAATACCGAAGTAAAGAAAGACAAAAGTTTAGATCAGAAGGTTTCCAAATAAGTATTCAATGCTAGACCCACACATTCCTGCTAAATGACCATATCCAAGAACACTGGGATGGGTCGGAGACTTACTTCTTTATTTCAAAATGATTATGCCATGGAAACCTATCAGACTTACAGAAGTGTTCTTGTTGCTACTGAATATTAAAGGCCAACATGTCACATCAGCCCTAGCAGCTGCCAGCTTTGCTCCAGCAAAGGCAACTACTGACAATTCTTCTGGACAGAGGTATGTGAAGGTGAGGAACTCCCTCTGTGACTTAGCTGCTCATCAATTATTACTTTACAAATTCTAAATAAGGCTTTGTGATCTGAGATTTACAATAGAGCAACCTTAATGTTAAGTTTTCAGAATAACCAAGAAGTCTTCTCAGGGGTGTTTACCTAAGGAAATAAGACCTTAGTGAGGGTGATAGTTGAGCTGTGTCTGTGGTGACAGCTACATAGGCCCATGATATTCTTCAATTTTCTGTCAGCAGTGTGCAGACACTTTTATTCACATAGCTACTGCTGTTGTAAAGCAATATAAGTTGCAAAAGGACAGATAAATTATAATTCCATTTTTCTGGTAAGAGCTTATCACTATCTTTTCAGAGTAGTTTCAGGAGCCACAAAGCCTGTTACTCCCAAACCTGCAGTGTTCATGGAGTCCAAAATTCTGATGACACATTTCAGAAGCTTGTGTGGGTGATGCCAGTGACATGGGCCCTCATAAGAGCACTGATCATTCACCCCAGTAGAATATCCACGTTTTTGCTGTCACTGATGCAAAACATGGGACTGGGGAATGAGGAAGGGATATCAAGCGTGGTCTGCTAACATGGTTCATATCTTTAAAAGTCATTACAGTTGTGATGGGAAACCCTAGAAGTACAGCATGTCAGCAGAGAGCAGGAATCAGTGTAAGTGCTGCATGCCCAACAATCTGACATTTCCTCCCCATCTGTTCAAGCCACCTGGATATTTCCAGACAGAATAGCAAGATTTACTGGCAGGTTGTGGTTGTATCACCCAAGAAGAAAATCTATCATTTTTCAGCTCTGAAAATACCCTCTGTGTAAGTTTTAGGAAATCTTCATTCTCAGATCTTCTTTTCCTGGAGTGCTTTAAGAGTATATCATAAGATGTGTTGCTTTTCAGACAGAAGATAAAAGGGGATTCCAGCAACTACTTGCATACTGTCTGTTTAAGCCCAGGAGTAGCGGAAGAGTCTAATCTCAAATAGTTTTGCCACAATCATTACTGTAACTCCAGTCCCTCCAAAGAGGATGACTTATTTTCAAAATTCCCAAGCATTAACTTTGATGGACTTCTAAAAGAAATTTGTTTTTCTTCATGTTTAAATTTGACCCCTTTTAAAATCAACTGTAACAGGACCTGGTGTTGAGAGATGCCAGGAACTGATCACCTGCTTCCCAGCTTTCTGTGTGGGAACTGGAAATAAAATGTCTCGGTCTAGCAGAGATGCAGAGTTTAGGATCTGGTAAACTGGACGTCAAAGACTAGTGCTTTTGCTTTCAGAGACCAACAGCAAAAAGATGCCTAAAATTTACATTCAAAGACTGTGCTTAAGGCCCACACAAATTATGAGATTGCAAAACTAGATACTTCCACATCTTGACAGTGTGCAAAGATCAAAGTCAATTCCCGCAGCAACCAAACAGGGGTTTAGAAGTCCAGCTTTTGGCATGTACTTCTGAAAAATCTTGGCCTGTGTTAAGTATAACTGAAAGGAATGCAGCTTTTTAGCACAGAAGTCCTTGCACATGGGAATATTGTTTTCCACAAGCAAACAATGTGCATACACAGACTGGTGCTTAGATGATCAATGTTTTTTTTTTCTGGCAGAGCATTAATAAATTTAATTCCAGCAAGTATTAACCCAAGTACTGTGTATAAGACAGCAGAGGAAATTTTTTCACTCTTTTTGGCACTAGTCACTTCTCACCTGAAGCCATATACCCAATTTCCAAGCCCACACTTCAGTGAAGCTATGGATAAATTATAGATAGTCCAGAGAGGGAAGCAAAAATGACAAGAGTCTTGAAAAGCATGACCTTTGAAGGAAGGTTTAAATGATAGAGTTTGTTTAGTCTCGAGGAGCAGAGACTACAGCTGACATGATAACAGCTCTCTGAAATGTATAAAGTTGTTATGAAGGGGCCAGTGATAAATTGTTCTGTGAACCTTTGGGAGCTGGACATGAAGCAACTGACCTTTCAGCTAAGAAGATTCAGGTGAGATTTTTAGGAAAATACTTTTTATAAACACAGTTAAACATTGCAATATGCTACTGAGGGAGCCAGTGAAATCTGCACAGATTTCATGACAAACATCTGTCAGGGATGGTCTTGGCAAATGGGAAACTTGGCATCCAAATGAGGGGATTATCTAAATGGCCTTTGAAGTCCCATGCGGTTTACTTTCCTGTGCCTGCAAAATTTCTTACTGCATGACTCTTGTTTGTACACTGCAAGAAATATGATCATTTTAAAGCTAGTGGTTTGAAGGTGTACCTTTGGATAACTTCAATATTGATGTGTTCAACCCCTGCCGTGTTTCCTCATGAAGTCATCACTGGAAAAGAAGACCCGACAGGAGGTTTCTAATGTCTCAGCAAGCCTTGGAGCATGTCTTGAAGGCCCCTGAATCACCAAAGCCCTCAGGGCTAGGTGCCAATGAGTATTTGAGTATTTTAAGGAAGTATAAAGCAGTCTCTTAAAGCTGTTTCTCGCTTCTTGTATGGTCTCTGTAGCCTAGTGTAACAGAACTAAGGTCTAATGGAATGCAATTCCTACATACAAGAAACAGAGGTACTGCAGGTCTTGCTGTACTGAAAGCAAACCAAGAAGTTTCTATTCTTCTTGTAGGAGAGTGTGGTTTGAGGTAGGTAGGGATGGAGGGGACTCGAATACATAACCCTGAAGATTTGTGGGGATTTTTTTCTTCATTAGGTTTATTGGTTGTGTGAGTTGCTAACAACAAAGTATGAATGCAAGTTGTTGCTTCCTGCTTTTTAGGTTGTTGTTGGATGGGAATACATGGGGGAAGACCAGTTCTTACATTGCTTTGACACTGTAACCATTCCCTGGGGATCTGAAAACATCAGTGACAAACGAATGCTGCTAATATGGTTTCACTTGAAGCTTCTGCAGAATTTGAAGCAGAAGTCATCAAAAATACATATGTTTTTCATGAAAAATATGTTGTTCATAACATTTTCTTTTCAAGAAGGAAAATGACTGATTTGGGAACTTTTCTGACATTTCTGTTACCTTTAAAGTTTTACTGTTTTTTAAAAAAGCAGAGTTCTCATGTAGTCTAATTTTCTCAGTTTATTATTTTGTGTTATTTTATCATCCTTTCCCCGGGCTTCCCTTTTCCCTCATTTTGTCATAGGGTTTTGAGGCCCTACAGTGACCCAGGCACTGTTGGTGTGAAAGCACGTGTGCATATAGGTGGGCTTACAAGGATGCCACTTACTCCACTCAATCCTTTAACTGTTGTTTGGGTTTTTCTTTGCCTTTGAAGCTCTCTCCTACATCTTGTTTCTGTTACTACTTCTGGTATATAGCTGGATTTTCTGGTTTTGTTCTATTGGAGGATGACTGGCCAACAAAAATGTATCTTTTGCTCCATTGTATTTTATTCCCTTTGATGACAGCATCTCTGTCTCAGTCCTTCTGGATCTAATCCTGGCTCTGTCCTTCTTTGGTTATTCAGCACATGTATTCAGGTTTACATACATTAAATCTGCAGTCACCTTGAATGACAAATGGCAGTTTTGCCTCACCACTGCTCTGCAGCTATATTCAGAAACACAGTCCATGTGTTGGCCTTGGACCTGAGTCTTCTACATTATCTTAAGTTTTGTTATGTACTGTCAGTCACTGCTCTTTGAAATGCTACTGTTAGGTACTTGGGAGAGTGCATAGCAATACAAAATAGCGTTCTTTTTTTGTGTGTGTTTTGTCTTTGCAGTCCAGTTTGGGTTTTTTTACTATGGTTTCTGCTTTCCAGTTGCTTTATTGTTAGCTTTGTCTTGTGCTCAAATTCCCATTTGGCACTGGTGGGTTTAATTTTGTTGTGTTGTTCTGTGGCCTCTTGTTGTTACAAAATAACATTACAAAACTTGCTGTCTGTCTCTTGGCCACGGCTGATACCTGTATGCTGCCAGCAGACCACTTTTCTGAACCTGATCTGTAATCCACTGTAGCAATAACCCTTCCTGACGTACAGAGAGTATATGTCAATTCCAATCTTTTCTCACAATACCCCTTTGAGATTTCAGAAAGCTGTCAAATCTTTGCTTTTACTGTAAAACCTCTTTGCTAATGCACATGACACGTATGTCATTTGCTTTAAGCTGAGCGTTCAGGACAACTGAGAGGCCTATCCCTCTCATGATGCCAGATCTTAAATTTAGTGAGATTACTGCTAAGCCAGCTTGAAGTGAAATCCTGCCTTGTGCATACATCCTGTCACCATCTACATGGGGTAAAATATAATGTCTCAGGGTAGGTTTTCTTGTGAGATGGCCAGGCTCATATTTTTAATTTTTACAGCCTGTAGAACCTTGTCCGGGAAAGAGCCTTACTTGTTGTCCTAAAGTGTCTAACAGCAGCAGCTTTCAGAGGCAAAAATCTCTCTTCCTCTCCTGGGTGGAGAGTCTGCAGAAAATGCATTTGCTTTTGGTTGCCTTTTATACAGTATATTATAATACTTGTGCCATTCATCCAAAAGTGAGTAGAAGGAATCCCTCCATTGTAAATATCATAACTGACACCCTTATCCAGTGTCTTTCTAAGCATACCTGCTTTCTCTGTTGGAGCTATACTAGTAAATGCTATAGGCTGACTTTATACAGTAATCGCTGATCCTACACTTCTGAGACATCACACGTTCACTCTGTACTGTAAACCTCTGCTGTTTTATGACAAATGTTTTCCTTTTGATCAATTTTACTCTTCCAAATGTCTGTTCTTTGGTCTATGACTTTCTTCAAATTTCTTCTCTTTGCTTTAACTGCCTCAAGGAGCTGTGCTTTTGATAAATGTAGGTGAAGTCCTGGCTGCCTGTGTTTGTTCCTGGGTTTGTTTCACGCTATCTAATCCAGGCATTTCCCAATTGCTCGTGTCTTTCGGAATTTCCTCGGTGTTTGAGTCCTAGTGACCTCAATCTTGGTCGACTCCCCTTCATCAACTTCACTTCCTGGACCCTGGTCATGGTTTGCCGTAGCTGGATACAAGTTGCCACATCATTAGTCTCTTGCTTGATCCATAACAGGCCAACAGTGAAGCCTATCTGATGTCCGACTGTGCAAGGTTTTCTCATTCTTCTCCTGGCAGAGCCCTTGATGGTATCTGGATTCCAGTATGTATCATTGTGCCTTTCAGTCTGAATTGCTCACCTGGAGTCTATGCATGGCTTTTTACTGATTGCTGTCAATATTAGTTTCCTTGGTTTATTTTGGTTTACCTGCCCTTGCAGGTAGTAAATATTTTTTTTTCCTAGCCCTAGATCTGCTTGCTTCCTCATTCTCTCCAGTGAAGTGGATTAGGTATTCTGTCTCCTGAAATTGAGGGTATTGTAACTATTTTTTACTTGCTTTTACTAGATATGATCATAGTAAATTTTCTTGCCCATTTTAAGCACAAATGAGTATCTAGTTTCATTCTGCTCTTTCTCAATAATGATCTGTACTTACTGAAGTGCTGCAGCTTTGATGGGCCTTGTTTCCATATGCACACAGATTCCCTAGATCTTTTCCAAACTCCTCCTTCCTCCAACACCTACTCCTTTCCTCAGTTTTCATTCAGGGGGCAACCTGTCCTGTTCACTTTCTGCCAATGACTTCTCTAGTAGATGTTAATAAACAATTTCCTAAGGAAGACTGTGCATATATTTATGGAAAATAAAATTTTAAACACCTATTGCCTCAGGAATGTAGGAGTCTCCTGTAGAAAGTGAAGAGTCATAGTTGTTTTGAGGTCTGAATTATCACTTCATTTGAGCATAATGATGCACAACTTCTCTCTGGCAGGTTAATCTGTCAGTCTGAATTCAATGTATCCATCCACCCTTGCTCTTGTCCCTCAGAAGATGGCCATATGCCACTTAATTCCTCTTTTTGTTGATTTCCCTTTCAAATCTCAGTCATGAGAATGAACTAAAGGTTTTGTATTTTTTTTTTTTTTTTAAAAAAAAAAGGAACACTAACCAATAAATGCTCAAGGGGATCACTTGGGCTTGAGTTTGTCTCATTTCATCTGGAACTCAAGCCTGGAAAACTACTGTGACTTCACATGTCACCTGAGATTATGCTTAAATCTGAGCACAAATTTAAGTGTCTGCCCAGAAAATCACTTCAGTTTTATATGAAGCAGGTGTCTACTGACTGTGGAAGAGCCACAAGCTTCATAATCATAGGCAGAGACGTCTGCATGCCTCTGAAGGAACTTCCATGAAGCAGGTCCCATACCCCAAGCGAGGAACCCTTGTAGGCATAAGGACTCCAGGTAAGTGTGGGGGTTTCTCACAAAACACTTTTTGTAGGACTGGGGGCTACATAAACAACAGAAGAAAGTTTTCTACATTTCTGTCTCATCACAGTGTGGTCCCAGCAATGGTTTCAGAGAGTGAATAGGTCCAAAGAATGAGGCAAAGTATGCACTTGATGCTTCTTCACTGATTGGAGACATGGGAATGGATGTTGATATTTTGGAAACTGTGAAGCATACTTCCTAACCTAAACTGTTTCCTGATTCTCATGTGACTCAGAGACAAACAGCTCTTCTCTGCTTGGACTCCAGTGGTATTTAAATTACTGAAACTGCACAGAATGGTTTAAATTAGCTCCAAACAATAGACCCTATTCAGACTTTTGGTGAATCCACTAAATCCTTTTGGGCCAGTTATAAGAAGCATATATTTGTAAATTAATTGATTTTCCTGCCACTTTTATGATGTTAATAACCGAAAATACTTTATAAGAGTGTATTTTACTATGGGATTAATTTGTTTGTTCCAACTTTGCATTAAATATTTTTACTAAAACTGGTTGCCCTATTATATGTTCATGTTATTTAAATACAATCTCAGAATCACCATCTACTAAAGCAGAAGATACACTTTGGTGGAACAAAGTCTGTTATTATACTGGGCAGAATATTAATTCCTGGATGGGCTTCACATACATCCATTGCTCTACAGGCTGCAGTGGGAGTCTCTGCCTGTTCTGACTTAGTGGTATGAAAGAAAAGAAATGGAACGACTTTCTTGAACTATAGATTCATTTCCTTACTCAGCCTTGCTCCCAGCTGAGGTGTAAGAAAGGTATACCCCAAGTGTCAGAGAAAAACAGGATCCACTTTTTAAGCATGAGTGTTGTCACACTGATAAAATCACTGCCAAGGTCTCATCAAACTGATCAGTGTGAAAAGCAGTTGTCTATGCAGCTATTTAATACATGAAATCTTTAAAATAATAAGTAAAGAGAGGAATAGAGGGGACCTCCACACAGTGGGTAACAATTTGTTACTTGACTAACTGCTTTTACATTATTTGAGTCATTTGGACTGAATTGAAAATGAAATGTTTTCCAAAAAAGTCTTTCCCTGATCATTTTGTCCTTGTCCCAAAGATGTGGATAGTCATGCAGCTGCCATCCTTTGCACCAAAGCTGACTGTAGTTCTGCTGGTTTTGGTTATACTTGGACAGTGCAGAGCATGGAGGATTTTGAATTTGTACTTGGGACAGCTAGCTGGTATCACAGGGAAAAAAAAAAATCCTAATTTTCCTCCCTTTAACAAAACCTTTCATTAGAGAGTGCAGGAACATGAAGCGAGAGCCCACATGGAGGTTAAAGTACATATAAACCAGAGCTCCAGAAGGTTTGGGAGAGTCAACCCAATGTCAAAAGTACTTTATATCCCTTATTTCACTAAGTTAGAAATAAATTTTAAACCTATAAAATGCCCATTGCTCTTTACCATGCTCTCAGAGTGACTCAAAAATCATTACCTACACACCGAGGGGCTCCCAGAAGCCCCTGAAGAGGTCCAAGCTTCTCTTTTTTACTTTTGCTGCTGCTGCTCTGAGAAGACAATGTTTCAAACTCCAGTTTCATCACTCCAATTGCAACCACAGTGGGAGGCTGTTAGTGCTTGGCACCCCTGAAATCAACAGCCTGTTTGAGAAGACCTTGGAGCTGTTTGTAGCTGCAGTTCTGTTGCAGAGGCTACGGCATGAGACACTCTTGCTCAGCAGCTGGCTGCAGGCGATGCTGGCTACTCCTACAAAGTCTTACTCTGCCAGCAAAGCCTCCTGCTGGAGACACAGCTTATATTAGGAAAAATTGTTCTTTGATGTACTTTATCACCTCCATAAATGCATTTGTTACACTGCTTAAAATGGCATGAGTTTGGGAAGAGGGAGGGATAGATTGTATTTACAGGTCAGTGTTTGATGGCATGGATGTGTTGGGTTGAAATGATGAATGGCTTTGCACTCCTCAGTGATGAACTTAAACTTGCAAAACCACAATGCCACTGTCAGAAAGCAGAAGTGCTTAGCAGCGTAGGAACTTTGATTTCAGGACTGGAAATAAATATACATACATATGTACATACACATATATGTATATACGTGTATATATGTTTTATAATACTGATAAGTGTATAAGTATTTTATATACTATTTATGCATATGTGTTCTAAACAATATCTAAATCAGAGTCCATCTTTGCTGTGACATCTGTGAGACCATCCAGAAATACCAACCTATCAGGAAAAAAAAGAAATGGAATATAACGATACAAGGTTATACGTGCACTTACAGTTTCACATTGTGCCTAAAGTCTTGGAGATGCAGTTAAGTGCTCTGATCGTGCATAACAGGTCATGCAGAAAATTATTATTTGCAAAAGCAACTGTTGTTTCTAGTCACTGTCTTTAGTAGAAAGGGTATATAACAAGGAGAGATCTTTAAAAACAGTTAATATTTTGCTTAGTCAGAGCTAGCCAAATGGGTTGATTCTTATTTAGACACCAAAGAAAGGGGGAAAAAAAATCAGAAGTTGTTTGGGAAATCTATTTCTTAGTGCTGCAGTTTGAGTCTGGCTTGGAACTTTTGGAACTCTGTCCTTTATTTAGGCTGACTACATACACAGTGTGTCCCTTCAGGAATTCTGAATGGCTTTGAGAAATATGACCCCTTTATGGTCTAAAAGAACATGTCACCTCACATTTTGACATGAGTGTCTTGTTACCCAGCCTGGGAACGAAGGGGATTTTTGTCTTAGAGAGAACTGGGTGAGATTTTAAATACTACTGCATGGGTAAGCTACTCTTAATTAGTTTCTGTTTGTTGCTTGGACTGGCTGGGAACATTAATAGTTGTGTGGGGCTGCAATCTAACTCGGTGAGACTATAAGCTGTCTTATCTTCCCACCACTGCCAATTCTTTGACACTGACTGACATCTTGAAACAAGGAGCAGAATGACCAGACAAGAAAGTTGCTTATTGAAACAATGAGTTTCCTGAAATAAGCAGAGTAGTTTTGCATCAGCAGGCCTGGTCTGTCCTTGGAACAATGCTGGGCATTTGCATTGGCTAAATGAGGTTAGTGTTTTGCAAAGTCTTCTGGAAGTCTGTGTGTCACTATAGGCACCAGCAGATAAAGCCAACTTGATAAGGACTGAAGTCATGGAGAAGAAAAGGGAAGGAAAGTGAGATCTGAACCAGATACTTAAACTGCTGTGATAGTTAATTAAAATGATGTAATTTGCTATATTAATTTCCCTTTCCCCTGCCCTGACATTTACCTCAAAGCAACCCTGTTATCTAGTGCTTTTAATCATTTTCTCACACCAAAAGTAGCTGCACTAACACCATGAAGCTACTCTAACTGTCCTCAGAGTGGAGCCAAACGTCTTCAGTCGTCAAAATGAAAGCCAAAGGCATGGCAGGAAAAAAGAACCAACTGGGAGAACCTTGTTGAGTTTCCTTCCAAAAATGTGTCCAAACTGAATTTTTTTTTTTTGTGCAACACAGTGTGGCAGAGACTAGATAAAGCTTCTTAGTTTAGTTTCATAGTTAAGTTGTGCCTTGCTCACTTCTACCATATAATCTCAAGCAAGAAATTAAGAAATAAAGAATTCTGCTTTCTTTTCTTCATTTGTCAAAGAACAATGAAATTTCATCTCTTTTTTTCCTTTCCATTGTTGTTATTGTTGACAGCTACTGAATATTGGTACACATGCATGTGAACAAATATATATGTCTTTTTTCGTCATAAGTTGGTCACAAATGTCCCTGACTAATGGTGCTTGAGCTGAGTCTTTTGGTGGCACAAGCTCCCTGTTCATGCCCTTCTCCCCCTGACCTGAGCACATGAGCACAGACATGCACATCCTGGCATAAACTGCTGCTTTTCTGAACAGTCACGTGAGCCAAGGCATTCTACCTTCATACATTTTAGAAAGAGGAGAAAGCCCCATGAGGCATCTCCCACAGCTTTGAAGGGATTGTTTCTGAGTTTGTTTTCTGAATACATCTAAACTTGCTCATTCTCATGACATAAGCAAAGCCCAGCCATCACCTGAGGGATTTGGTATTTGTACTCTGGGTTGTCTTTTCTAATGACAAATACCTGCTGCATTTGACATTGCATCCACTGCTGAAATGTCCCTGGTCCCATCCTCCACTGTCCTCAAGTGGAGACGATGGTGGTATAGGGTAACTCCCCTCAGCCCTGAAGATACTTGCTATGTTAAGAAAAGCCAGTGTGATTTTTGGGCAGAGAGATGCTGTACAGTCTGTCACTGTTTGGTACTTCCTAGCTGTGTCTTTTGTACAAATTACTATGTACACTCTGCCATTTGCCTAAAGAATTCAGCACATACAGAGTATGAACAAGGTTTAAACAGCTTGGTGAATCTTGTGCAAATGTCTTTTTTTATCTTTTTTTTTTCTTTTTTTTTTTTTTTAATGCAACAGCTGGATGTGATAGTCTTAGAAAGTGCAGCAGTGTCAGGAATTCATTTGCTGTTTTCAAGAGACAATTGGCCCTAATTACCTGATACAAAGAAATGAAGTTAATGTGGTGCAACAAGGAAATGCCATGCCCCATTAGCAAAAGATGTTTCCAGTTAAACCAATGTTGTGGTGGCACAGCTGTGGTGTGCTTACGTGAGTAAGCCCTACTTCAGAAGAAAAGCTTGCTTAAGGAATAACGATCTCAATTCTGAAATTATTACTGGAATAAGTGAAGTTACTCGCATCTAAACTGTTCCTAGGGGCAAGATTGTGCAAGTACCTGTAGCTGAGAGGTGGTGTTCAGGTAGCCAGGCGGAGTCCAGGCAGCAGTGAGCCAACTTTCAGCCCTGATTCTGTATTTCATCATTATTAAGCAGACCATTTAGGCAAATGTTTAGCTTCAGCTACACATTTAAATCCTCTTTAAGTGATTGCAGCATAAAATGTAGGGCTATACATAAGCTCTGTTGCAGACCAGGTAAGTATTGTTCAAAGTGTACTTAAATGCTTGTTCAGATATCTGCGAGGAAGTTTATACAATACATGCAACTATACTGGCAGATAATATATATTTTATATATATTGTGCACTGTAGACATGATTGCTATATATTTTCATGTAAGTAAATATAAATATTTTTATATTTATATAAATATTTTTAAATGTGGAAGCTTCATGTTTCTTTTATGATGGAAGAGTCAATGGATGATAAATGAATCACGTTTAATTATTCTTAACCTTTTTCTCAGAACTACAGGAAGCTAATAAGCACAAGATAATGGCCAGCATCAGGCTACAGAATTAAATCTCTATTCTATTAATTTGGTTTCTTTTCTTCTAGTTGCTGGTACAGTGCTGTGTTTTGGATGTAGTATATTAATATTAATACACTGATATTTCAGCTGTTGCTAGATAGTGCTTATCCCAAGTCAGGGATTTTTCTGCTTCCCATGTTTTTCCAGCAGGGAGATGCACAAGAATCTGGGAGGGACCATGGCCGTAACAGTTGATCCAAACTAGCCAAAGGGATATTCCATACTAGAGAACATCATGCTTAGTATATAAACTGGGGGGAGTTGGCCAGGAGGGGAGATCGCTGCTCGGGCATTGGTCAGTGGGTGGTGAGCAACTGCCTTGTGCATCACTTCTCTTTCTTGGGTTTTATTTCTGCCTCTTTCTGTTATCTCCCTTTTTATTATTAATTTTTTTTTTCCCTGTTATTAAACTGTTCTTATCTCAACCGATGAGTTTAATTTTTTTTCTGATTCTCCTCCCTATCCCACCAGGTGGGGGGGGGGGAGAAGTGAGCGAGCAGCTGCATGGTGTTTAGTTACTGGCTGTGGTTAAATCACAAAAACTTTTTTGTGATTCTTTAGTATGGGAAGCAGACCCATGAAGTTGAACATTGAGAATATACAATACAGAATACAATGTGCCCCACAATTGTGGTGGAACAGTGTGGACAGGAAATCTTACTGTTCACCTGACCACTGAGAAAATTCCCCTTCAAGGTGTGTATTGAAGAAGTTACCACAATATTATCATAAGACTGTACAAGAGAGATCTTTGTCTCTCTTACAGCATGAACATTACAGTATTTGTTGCAGTCTGAACACGGACATGTGAAGGACAGAGATTCATGTGCAGCTTCTGTATTTGTCCTGAATCCACTTGCATGAGCTTTAGAAAAAGCAGATGTGATCCCACTTTTTCCAGTCTAGTCTTTAAGAAAGAAGGATTTACCACACTAAAGTATAAATACACTTCCCTGAGTATACAGTCTATACACAGAAACTGGTGTCATAGTATAAAACCCACAGTTTACTTTCTCTGTAAGGATGTACTCTGTTCAACTGACTTGTCACGTTTGAGTAACATTTACTGTTTACCTCATTACTTGCCTAATGCATAAGGTCAAGTATAAACCCAAAAAGGTAATAGGTTAAAATCTCTTTTCCAATGAAAGTAATGAGACCTTTCATATTCATTTCAATACAGAAGTTTTTACTCTGTACATGGCATAAGAGTCTACAAGACCTATAAAAAGAAGCAGTGTTATCAACAAGAGTCTGAGGATTAGGACAGATACAGAGCTCAAGTTTATTTAAAAGTAATAATATTTAACAGTATTTTAATTTCAATAATGCCAATGTCAGAGCTCTTTCATAACCACAATAACCTGGTCACATCTCCCCCCCCCCCGCTTTGCCTATTTTGTGATGTTTATAGATGTGGGCAGTTACACAAAAATATGGGGTTTGGACTATAACAAAGCTGTTTAAACTTAATGAAGCAAAAATTACACTTCTGAAAAGGGCACTGTAGTGTCACTTTTATTTATTCCTTGGGTAAAATGTGGGTCCATCATCCTCTTTTTTCTGCTGGGTTCTTTTTGTTGTTGTTTCGGTTTGGTTTTTGTTGGTACCCATTCTGTGAAACGAAGTTGGCTGCATGCTGAGAATACACCCATTAATTTCAAACCAAAGTCAATTTATTCAGTTTGTTTATAATCTGTCAGGATGAAAAACTATGGAGAAAAGAATAATCTAGATGATGCTATGGTATTACATAACTTTAGGCGAAACAGGGTTTCTAGGATTGCAATCAGATTCCAGAGGGCTATTCTGTGTCCATAGGTTTTCTTCTTACTTTTGAGCTTTCCTGCAAATAGATCTCTGCAGAATTAGAATGCTTGATGTTTACCTCTTATACATAGGGTCCTTGCTACAATTTCCAGCTTAGCTGTAACTCTAGCTGCTTTATAGACCCCTCAAGGGCCTCAGAAAAACCCCTCTTAGGGTTTTGGCTGCCAATTCTTCTCTGCAGGTTCCTACAATTTTCTTCCTCCAGACTTGTTTCTTAGGCTATCTCCTTTGACCAACTGCAATTGCTGCAGAAGGTTTAAATTTATCTTAACAGCTGCAGTTCTGTTCTCCAGGATTAAGTGGGGGATAACCAATTCATTTTAAGACTGAAAACCATTAGCTCAGAACAAAAGCATTTGAGAGAAAACACGGAACAAAAGAACAAATGACAAGCACAGTTGTCTCCCCAGGTAGTCACCCAGGTCTCTCCAAACAAGATACCATGGACAACCAAATGTTTGCCAGCTCTCGGATCCATGCCATTTCTTATTTCTTACTTCTTTTCTGTCCTTAGAGTCTTTCATCATTGTGTCCTACTGAGTTATACTGAATAAACGAGTTCCCTCTGCTGAGCAGCTAAGGTCTGAGACATTTGTTACTTGATTTTCCTTTGCATTGGATTTTACAATAATTTGGCGTGCTGACAAGTAAGGAAGGTGTCACTTACACTGCCCAGTGGGCCAAGCATACCTTCATGAGCCAACTCATAAACATTCACAGCAGGTTTTGCTGCATATAGGACAGTGTTCCAAGTTGTCCATGGTTCTATGGCATCCTTCACAATCCTCATCTCACCACAGAACATGAGAATAAATGTATTACAAAATGCTGACTGAGTATTGAATTCTCCTATCTGCAAGGGGATTAGACTTGATAGCCTTCTTGGGCAGGGCCCATCTTGGTTCATGGGAGCTGAACTTGACCCCTAGATAGTAATGCAACACCAATCAATTAATAATGTTTCAAAGTATGTCTTCTTCGGCTCTAAGTAGTCCACAGGCTTGTTCTCAACAGAATTCCACTTGGACCTTTTATCTTTTTGTACTGCTAGCAGCACTAGTTGGTCAGTAGCTCCTTTTTGGTGTGCTTTTGCTCAGTTTTGCTTCTGTGCCCAGCCTGTACCCAGCCCAAAGATAACAGCTCTGTCTGCCTACATCTGCCTTTCTTTATATGATTGTGCTTCTGCTTTGTATTCACAGAGGATCAAGCACCGAGTATCTGTAGCCAAAGTATACTTGTTTTGCTGTGTTCATATCTGGGCAGCAAGATATTACTACCTGAGTAAGAGACATCAGCAGTATTTTAGGTAATTCATATATTGATGAAGTTCTGATTCTATGAAAAAAAAAATTACACTTCCCTTTGCTTTGGGAAAGTATTGAACGCATTGAATGGCAGGCAAAAACCCTCTTGTACAAATGAGTTAAGAGTTTCCATGATCTTTGTTCCATGCTCTCAGCCTTAGTGCAGGTTTTGCCTTTACGGAACAGTGTTATCTTATGTCACCACTCGGTTCCGGACTGAGCTGGCCCCTGGTGACACAACGGAGGAGGCAGCCTGATGGGTGTCCAGTGATCCCCAGTTTCTGTATCACCTAGCACTCTGACCCCAGCTTTGTTTAGGGCAGCCTAGAGATACCAGCTCTATGTTTCCATTCATTACTGCCCCCACTCACTTTCGTAACACTGCTGAGCACTTCAATTTCTATCGTGCTTCCTCTTGAGAGGACAGAAGGGGATTTGCCCTGGATGTGTTTCACTGCATTTTGACAAAATGAGTCATGCAAGCTGCAAAGAAAAAAACAAACAGCGTTTTGACTTACAAAATGTAATATCCCATACAGGAAATAACGGGTGTGTAAATGCAACACATCTTGGCAACACCCATGTCTTTGTGCATAGCTCAAGAAGTTAGAAGTGTTAATAGGGAGAAAAGCTTTTACTGTTAGTGTCAGTTCTGTTGCTTATGTTTTGCTTATGTGAAATCTCAGACTTGGGGTTTCTTTTCATGCCGAGATATTTTGTAGTGCATCATTTCAGAGGCAGACTGAAACTCCTTCTTTCCCATTACCAGCCCTGCCCTACTTTGCTGAAGGTTAACCTAGCAGGTAAATACAGATAACAACTAACACATTTACGGGACTAGCACACATTTTGTTGTCAGGGCTTTTTTAGACCCCATAGACTAAATGGGTACTCAGCTGTGGTTAGGGTTAGAGTTAGGTTTCCCTTTGGATTGAAGACCTAAGGTTCCTAAATGGGGGACTGTTTAATATGGAACCTGCTTTCCCTAATCATCACATTCACCGTCATTAAGATAGAGATAGCATTTGTTTGCCATTATATTAGAATTGTACTGGGAATCAGATGGATGCCAGACAGTACATGTTACCAAAGTCTTATTTGTGTGCCGGAATCCAGGATTTGAATTAGGAAATCAGCATTAGGAAATACTGTTTACTGGTGAGCTTGGGGGTCTGCTTGAGTGCTGGAAGCATGAGGAAGCCAGCTGAAACCCTTGCCAGCCTGAGCAGCTCCAATGCTGCTGCAGTAGTTACCAGTGCTAGAGCAATGGATCTGTGCATGTTGCCAGAAGCCCTTTTCCAAAGGGACTCCTGCAGTGGGCTGTGCTGGGTATATACCTCCGGCCATCCCTTGACACTTGTTTTGGAATTTTAAGAAAGATGCTGCCAAGGATGGTAGAGAATCTGCAGGCTCTCTAGGGATGTTCTTCAAACTGAGGTAACTCTCAGTGATCTGACAGCTAGTTTGTTTTGGTTTGTATGTGTGTGAAGGGCACCTCACCAGCCACAGGAGCAGCCATCTTCTGTTGAAAATATTTGTACTGTGCCACATATCAACCCTGAGATCAAGTCAGGATGGACAGAAAATTCCCCTGAAATTAGAAGTGCTGAATGGAGATTTCTGAGGGGTCATGTGATCCAGAAACTCTAAATTCCATCCCCTTTATGTCAGTGTTACACTTCCCACAAAGTATTTTATTCTGTAAGATCAAGGAGATCATGCATTAATTATCCTGTTCAAATTTTATTCATGTAAGTGGCAGTGGGATGTTCTTACCTGAAGCAAGAATAATTGAATATTTCAGATACAGCAAATCTGGCAAATGAAGATTTTGTGGAGTGTTTACGTGAATTTCATTAGTTAAATGCAATGTGTTTTGATTTCACAGAGCATAGCTGAGATGTCTCTTTATTCATAAATGCATAAATCTGTATATATTGGTAGATACCTGCCATGTTGAATATTTTTTTTTAAAAACAGAGTTCTAAAGACATGAAAAAACAGAATTTTAAAACATGTTTCGGTTTCCTTCCACAGTTGCCTAATGACAATGTTTGCATTGGTTTAACTGGTTCTAAGCATACAGTCTGTGTCAGGTAATACCAGCACAATTCTCCTGTGAGCAGACACCTGGGGAGTAGCCCCACGCAGCCGGAGGAGCAGTTAGTAAAACCCATCTTGTAGAAGTACCAGAGTTTGCAGGCTGTTTGTGGGATGTATGAACAATGACATACAGAAACTGCTTCCAAACTGCAAGCTCAGATATCAGACTGGACTTAGATCTAAGAATTTCTAGTCTGTTGAGCTGTCCTTTGAATCTGTTCTGCTTCACTGCTGCTGGCAACCAGATGTAGAGGACATGTTTACACTATCAGATAACTTCTCAGCCTAGTTTTCACCTGGTCCCATGGCTAAATGTTAGTTCATTCCTGAGCTTCCTTTCTGGTCAGCCTGTTGTCTACAAAATAAAATGTAGATTTACATAGGGGGAGAGTGTCTCGGTGCCCATTTCAATGTACTCTGGAGGTCACACCTGGGATCCCTTTGCACTGTGCAAACTTACAGTACGCTGCACAAGTTTTGTACCTGATCTATTCCTCTGAGATACCGTGAGGGTATCCTCACCTTACTGTTCCATGCTATTTTAGATACTTTGAGATGATTTTTTCTCCTCCCACTCCACTGTGACTTGGTGTCCAAAGCAGATGTGCAATGGGATGCTGTGCAATGTGGACACGGTCAGTATTGGCTTGATATGCAGAGATCATTCTTGGTATGGGATGTGTATATAGAAGTGTAGACACAGACACTTTTACCTGCCTTCATGAATGTTATCAGGTGTTGTTTCAATCTTATTCAGACTGACATCACAGCAATGCCACATCACCCATCTTGGAAAACATGGCAGAAAAGATCCACAGCACCTCACCTCATGGAGGGTGTGCAGTTTGGATCAACTGGTCTGAGTGCTGGCAGTGAATTTCAAAGTCCTGGAATGGCTCTAGGTAAATTTGTTATGGATTTTATGAGTTGCTGGGCTCATAAACATAAGGCTGGACCACTTCTGTTTACTCACAGTATGCAGATGCTCTCCTACATATGTGATCTTAGAGGACGCTATTACATCAGCCAGTGTTGGGAACACTACTTCAGACAGGTGCCCTCTTCCACTCATAAGTGCCTTCTGTTCGTACTGCAGCAATGACCAGATGCTTCAATTAAACTCAAGGGCTCATTAAGTTTTACAAGGGACAGCCAGTGACAACCAAACCACAATGCCTCTTTCCAGAAAAACTCTCTGTTGTGAGAGTGCTATTTTAGAAAACCTATAATATTTGCTGTAGCTCTTGATTAGAAATGTGCTATTTAAAAAAAAAAAAAAAAAAAGCAAAAAAAGGAAATCTATAAGTTGCAATTAAAACCTATTTTGCGTTTCACCAATGAACATATTTTTTTTATAATGTCTGGGCCCATTGCAGTGAATGCTGGCCTTCCAAAAGAAAAATAAACTGTCGAATTCTTTGTAAGATTCGAATCATGCTTTTTAACTTTGCAGTATAGCTCCAACCTAGAACATAATGCCATAGCTCTACTTTCATCATATGCGTTAATCATTAGTTAGGCAAAATAGAACTGGAAGAACTGAGGAAGAAAGAAAATACGTTTTAAGCCAGCTCAAATGGAAATTTTTGCAGGTATTGTAATCAATGTTTTAATGCATTTATAACAAATTGGAAAGTGAGAAGCGTCAAAGTGCTGCCTACATAAATAACTAGCTAGAATTTTTTCGAGGAGAAAGCTGTTACTCAGGTCTGGAGAAAAATCAGACAGGTAACAGGGTCTCTGTCTCTCTTTGCCCTCTCACACTTTGCAGTCTTTTTCTCACTGCTAGGGAGAGCATGCTCCATTCTTACACTGGCCCTCCCGTCAATGCTGCTCTGCTCTCTCATGCGCTGCCTTGAGTGCTGGCAGCAAAACGAGACTTGCTGGAATGATAGTCTTGGTGCTGCCTGGATGAGCAGCACTGAAGATCAGCTGTCTGGTTCCGTTTGCTTTTCCTGGAATCACAGTCCTCTCTGCAATGTGGTGGGACAGAGGGGTGAAGGAAGGGGATATGGAAACAGCACATCACAACTGAGAGCAGCCCACTGCTCAGCTGAGAAAGGGGTTGTGAACTACTGAGGGTTAGAACATTCTTAATTGTTCAGTTGCCAGCTTTTTGCTGTTCCTTTTTTAGTTTGTTAAAGAATATGGGGTTTTTTTTGTGATTTAACTATCTAGAGCATGGGATAGGTAGTCAGGAACTGCTGCTGTTAATTTCCTTATTGTTTGCTTTATCATAGAGACAGTACAAAGTACAGATATATACAGAGGGTAGCATGTATACATGAAGATAGACCTATGCATGCACCCATATCTGTGTGCATGTATACACAAACACATAAAGGGACACATAGATGGAACAAGAAAGATAAATAAATAAAACCACCATAAATGTATCTTGGTTTAATTATGCACTTCTAACATTTTCCCTTCTTGTTTCTTGACTTGAGACTGTGATAAAACTTGGACTGTATCTTTTGGCAGCATTATTCCTAACAGAGGCCAGGGTGAAGAAATACAGTAAAAGATTATTCTGGGTAACAGGAAGCAATAATTCACACCAATGTGAAGTTAAAGAAACTTCAGCCAAACTTGCTTCTTACGAAAACTTACTCTTTTTTTTTCTTCCCTTATGATCAGATAGATTTGGCTAACAAGCCACGTTCTTGTAAAATGTTTAGGGCTGTAATTCCGAAAGCTAAATGGATGCATGCACTTCACATGAATGTCCTGTAGGTAAAAAGAAGAATGAAGAGATGTACTATGGATCCAGTTGTGCCAACTCAGTTGATATTTCATGGAAATGGTGTGGTTCTACACAAGAAGGCAATTTCCTTAGTCTTTTTGTATAGGAAATCACTTGAAAATTATCTCAGCGTAGTAAGAATGAGAAGAAACCTGCATTGTTAAGACTGTAAAGTCTAAAGCTAACAAGAAAAGGACAGAATTTAGATTGCTGCACATTAATTAAGTTCTGCTGGGATAGAGTGGGCAATTCTTATATTATTTTTGTTTTACTTCTGGAAAGTCTTTCATGTATCAAAGACACATAATCTGGTGAGGCCAACAGGCTTGACAACGCACCCAATCAGATTAATACTATGTCTGAAGCAACATCTGGAGGAAAAAAAAATCAACAAGGTTCATTAAAGCATTTGGAAATGGAAAGCCTTGTTGGGGTGGTTGGGTTTCAAAGTAGGAATCATTTCCTAAATTGAGGTGCAGAAATGATGTTTTCCTCTCTCTTCTGTTTCTTCTTTCTAGTGTGAAGGAAAGCCATAGCTCAAAATGCTGCTAGGGACCACGAATGAGGAACTGGTTGCTCCTTGAGCCTGAGAAAGTGAAAGAGTGAGGTAACTTCCTGAGCCCTATATAGTGGTTTGTTAGTTCCAAGCAGTAAGACAGACACTCCTGTCCCTGTGGAGAATGGTGTGTGAGTTTCCTTGTGAAGATACATTTGAGTTTTTAAATTTTCCTTTCAGCAAGGAAGATGTCTGAAAACAAACAATCTAATCTCCAATTTAGCAAAATCATTCAAATAACCTGAATTTAGTTTTATTTTTTTCTTTTCTCACTAAACACTCCATTATTTCCAAATTAATTTTGGATTATTCCAGAACTTATTTAAGATGAGGAGTGAATTGAAAAATTACATATTTATGTGTAGAGTTTTTTACAACACAAAGGCTTTCAGGTGCTTTATTTTTCTGTAGAATAGCTCCCTCACTGTTAGGAAAATGTGGTGGATGGCCAAGCAGGGAATGGGGAACCTCATAAGGTGTGGAACAAGAAGCTCTTTGGCTTAAGCAGGGAGAAGACATGAAGAACCAAGCAGATGTGGAAGGCCTGTCCTTGCATATCTTTTTTGAATACAGCCAATCTCCTTGGAAACATGCAGAGAGAATGTCAATAGTGATAAATATGGGAAACTGGGGAGATATGAGTGTGGGCTAAATCCTCAGCCTGGCCTTCATGAGGTAAGGATGTCAATTGCTGCCCTTTTGACAGTAGGTAAGAATTGCATAGCGGCTTTGTTTGAGTTCGGATGCAAACAGTAAGCAAAAGCAGCTCGTGTTTATTCCAGTTTCTTAACTCAAGTTAGCCTTCTTACCCTTCCCATATGAACAGGTGGCTCCCAGCTCAGGCAAGTTTTCTCCTCCTGTATCCAACCCTCAGTGCCTTTATGTCTTCAAGTGCCTTGGCTGGTTCACCAGGTTGCTATCTCCTCACCCTTAGCTACAGGCTTCTTTACACACAGACTCTTCATGAAACAGAACCGTGCTTGAGATAACTGTGCTCTGAAAGCATGACCCCTCCTCTCAGTGCACAGCTGTGTGAGGGGAGATGGGGCCCTTGTGGAGCCTGGATTTTCCTTCTTAATTTCTCTGGTCTGTGGAGGGGAAGGGAGATGGACTGCTATGGAGAGACTACCTTCTGCCAAAAATGTTCTGATAGAGCACATGTGTGTTATCTTTTTATAACCATGGAAATAGACAAAAATTAGTTGGTTGAATGCAACCAGACTGGTTTTGTTTTCTTGAAAAGCAAAGGGCTCCCTTTCATCCTTGGTGTGGAATTGATAGTCCTGCAGCTGGCATGGGTCAAAGTTATGTGTACTGCATGGAATGTTTTTACCACGATACTAGATCCTAAAGTTTACCTAGCTTCAGGAAAGTTTGCTGCTCCTGACTTTTGAATTTCCTTTCTTTTATTTGTTTCTTACAACCCTCCGTATTTAGCCCTTCTTGGTAATGTATCTGCCTTATTAAAGTTACAACCTATGACATCATTATAGCATACATCTGAATAGAGCATTATGAATATACTCCAAGAAGCCTGGAGTGCAATGTATGGGAATTGCTTTGTAATTTTTGTATTTGGTATGGATTTTATATTATTGTAAATAAGCAGCATGTGAAATAAGCTATAAACCTTGTGCAAGTTGTGCTAGTGCATCCTAAATGTGTTCACTTGCAGTGTATTCTCTTGTAAGCTTTCAGACCACAAAGCAGTTTGTACTTTTACTTTAATCAGCTTGTATAGCATAAGTTCTAACAAATGAAAACATGTCTAGAGAACAAAATGCATTTTATAACTCTTTTGGAATTGTCATCTTGGGATTACGCTACATTAAAATGTACTGAGAAACCAGTATCCATCACAGCAGGGTGCTGGTCCATGGTGGAAGGTTGCAAATTCCATAAAGTCACTCTTAAAGCCCCAGGCTGCATGATGTGTCTAAACAGACATAAAGTTCAAGGAAATTCACTTTTTACTAGCAACAATTTCAGAGCTGCAGCCTAGACTCATCTGTATCATGGTCAAAATGAAGCAATGTGATTGCTGTGATTCATGGAAACAAGCCCAGGCTTTCCTATGGGCTCCACCCCAGCCAAAAATATCCAGGGGGCTAAAGGCTGTAGCTATGTCCTGCCTGCTCTGATAGGCCCCAACACAACTTGCAGCCCTATCTCCTCCCCTTTGATAATGTGTGGAAAAGATAGACTGAGACTGTGTATGTAAGCCTCCCTGCTGGGGCCATCATCAATCATTTTTGACTTTGCAACTCATGACTATGATGAATAATGTCTAAAACCAGGTTTGTGCTTCTGCAGATGCCCAAGGTGAAGGACAGCACACCCTGCTTTATCAGTCTGCATACACTAGTTAAAAACCATCAGTATCATGTAATGCAAATTACTTTCTGGAAGAAGCATTAATGGAAAATACCTCTGGAAGAGTCATGAGCTATATATATATATGTATATTTTTTTACAAACACACACACAGATGGAGTAGATATGTGTATATATAAATATGAGTGAGTATATACACATATATGCATATGTACGTATGTATTTGGATATATGGATATGTGTGTATACGTATATATATATGAATACATTTATATATTATGTGTGTATACATATGTGTGTGTGTGTACACTTGCCATATATCAGGGAAGCTACTGCAGACTACTTCCCAGTTACATCTGTTTCCCCTTCAATCCTCTCAGCCAGTGTGCTTTATCTAGATGTTCCAAGTTTGCAGCACATCAGAAATCTTCTTTACTGTTTACTCAGTCAAAAATTATAATGTAATTGCTGTCAAAACCTGGCTGCTTGCAAGGGGTCGCTTGGAAACTCTCTCCTCATGAATGTGAGTTCAGAAAGTGAAGTCTAATGAGCCCTTTCCTCCTCAACTAACTCACCATGGAAAGACGGTGCTGGCTGCTTTGCCTGCACTTCTGCAGTTGAGGACAGGGATGAAAGCTGGAAGATGTGCATGGTATTTGCAAAACTGCTGTGCTTGGGAAAGCTTGCTTCTGGATTCGGCAGATGCTCAGGATATCCATGGAAGGTTATCTTTCCCTTGCAGATAGGCGTATTCCTTCTTTCCAATAATCCCTCTCCTTTTGATATGGGTAGTGAGTGCCTCCGACTTCTACTGATTATTTTGAGTGCCCTGCTTCCAACAGAAAGGGAAAAAAAAGACTCAGAGAATGTTATTTGGCAAGAAGTGCTGCTGTTAGTTATTAAATGAGTGTGGCTGATTTAGCACTAATAGGCTTTGAAGTTTAGGCAAATGTCAAAAGCAAATAAGTACTGGATCCTTCCGAAATGCAACAGATCTCTTTATTTTGCTGAATTCTATCTATTCTCAGCACTACAAAAATGACAAGAGAGAATCATAGAATGGTTTGAGTTGGAGAGCACCTTAAAGAGCACCTAATTTCAACCCTTTTACCATGGGCAGGGACACCTTCCACTAGACCAGGTTGCTCAAAGCCCTGTCCAACCTAGCCCTGAACACTTCCAGGGAGGGGACATCCACAACCTCTTTTGGAAACCTGTTCCAGTGTCTTACTACTCTCACAGTATTTCAAAGAATTTATTCCTTGTATCTAATCTAAATCTACCTTCTTTCAGTTTGAAACCATTATCCCTAGTCTTTACTACACTCCCTGATAAAGAGTTACTCCCCACATTTCCTTCAGGGCCACTTTAAGTACAGGGAGGTTGCTACATGGTCTTCTTGGAGCCTTCTCTTCTGCACTCTGAACAAACATATCTCTCTTAGACTGTCCTCATATGGGAAGTGCTCCAGTCCCTGATCATCTTCATAGTCTTCTGGACCCTCTCCATCAGGTCCACGTCTTTCTTGTGCTAAGGACTCCAAAATGGGATGCAGTACTCCAAGTGGGGTCTCATGAGAATGGAATATGTGGGGAGAGTCACCTTGCTTGACCTGCTGGTCATGCTTCTTTTGTTACAGTCCAGGATGCAACTGGCCTTCTGAGTTGCTAGTGTACATGCTGTATTATCCTTACCAAGAGAAAATTTTCTTTAATATTTAGCTTTATTTCCCACTTTTTTTTTTTTTCTCTGATTACACCAGATACAGAGAGCAGTTCATTTCCTCATCGTTTTCAATAGCCTTTTAAGTCTTTACGTCAGCAAGCTTGCTTGGAGAAAACATCATCATCTTTCAAAACATGAAGGTTATGTGGTGCAGAACAGCAGTTATAACACTCCGTGGACTTGCAAGAAGCTCTGCAGACTGTCATGAAATGGTCTGGTACTCAGCGTGATTTCACATGTGGAGCACTGGCTACTCGTGAACCACTGAAGCCATTGATATAGATTACTTTTTCAGTGAGACCTCTTGAGGTAGGACAGCTTATTCCAGTAGTGTGATATTTGAGGTACCTGGTACTTCCTACTGTGTACCATGTAGTGAAGACAGTTACTTTTTTGTATTTTGCAATGATTTTGTGGCTTTTTCACTGCAGTTAAATGGGAAGCTAAGCACTATGGGACAGGTGAAGTGGTTAGGCACTTTGAGACTTGTGTGGATGGCTAATCTTCAAAACTAGATTTTGCAGTTAAAAGAATGTCTATGGAGTTAGATTATATTAAGCCTTGTAGTAGAAAGCATTTTAAACTTGTATTTAAATTGATAGCAGAAGCTAAACACTTGAAATATATTGATACATAGTATTGGTATAATTGAGAAAGTATTCATACGAGTTTGAGTGTACAGTTTTGCATTGCTCTAAATATGGATGTTCTGTTTGAGTAGCCTCAATTACTTGCTGAAGAGCATCTCTGTTACCATCGTACTCTCCTCAGAGCATCATTTCTGAATGTTCTGTTTTCAATCAGTGAGTTGTTAGGTTAAATTATGTTGTGTTCTTTCTTTGTGTTCCAAATGCCAACACATTTGCAGTTAACACATGGATAAAAATGAGCTGACTGTTCTAAACTCTCTGCTTCCCTGTCTTCTTGATAAGAGTCTGTCAGGATGGACACTGAACCCTCTTTACTTTGGTTCTGGACATTGATATTAATTCAGCTGCTAGATGTACAGGGGATCTCATTCCATCTATTGACTAACTTTGTGGCAATTATTTCTGAACTAGGACCCTCTTAAAAGTGCAAAGTTTTTGAGAATTCCCCCTATATCTCAAGGTTGGGATATTTTGTGGCTTCTGCCACAACCATCCAACATGTTTCATGCTTACTGTAGAGTGAATCTTTTCTGTGAGAGAAATGTGAGCCAAATGTTTTAACTGAAGTTAGAATACTGGCAGAGGTACAGTGAAAAATAACATCATATAACATCAAATGAAGCAGGAATTTAAATTAATCTGCTTTTGATACTTGAATGATTTATGAAATCGTTGAAAACTGTGACTCATTAAAAGGCAAGGGGCATGTGCTGTCATGACTCTTGCTCACTTGAATTCAACAGTCAGATTGGAATCTTTTCTCTTTCCATATTTAATTTTATTAGGAGTATTAGAGCTAATAATGCTTAATATAGGCTTAGCTCCTTATAGCAAAGATCATTTTCAAATTCAATTTGACTGTGAAGGGTGCAGTATTGTATAACTGGATGAGGATATAGGTAAAGCTGACTAACCATTATAAAATTACAAATATTTAACCAGGAAAAAGGCTGGTGACTCTGAACAGTGTATCTGAAATCACTATAGAATCAACTATGGAGAATATACTATAGATGACACCAGAAAAATGAAGTTTGGTCTATTCAGAACACATTCATATAGTGCTCTAACTTTAAAAGATAAAGAAATTTCTCTCTTGGGTCAATATGAACAATATTTTACCTGACAGAGGTATTTTTTAAAATATTAAATTATTAAAATATTAAATTAAATATGTCACTTTAGGGGATATCCAGGGGATTTCCAAGGTAGTACTAACACTGAGAATGGAAACGTGCTTACTTCAAGGCCTTTTAGTGGTGTAGAAATTTGATGATATATTTATTTCTGCAAATATAAGTCTACATTTATGGTCATAACTTACAGTTAATCAAAGGCCTTGTGTTATTTGCTCTTCATAGGGCTTATGTAAGGGTTGATGCTGTCCAATATATTCAATAAAGATCTGGAAAGTGGATGATGTAACAAGTTGCTGATGAGGACAGCTACACAGTGTTACAGGAGGTTCTCATGATACTAAATTACGGGATGATGAAATGACAGATGAAATTCCATGTAATATAAAGCGATGCCCAAGTGAAAAACAATCTTGTATTTATATCTCCAGTGATGAACTTTGAACTGTTATTGCCATGCAAAAAATGAGATTCTAGACTTATCACAGTCAATGTTACATACTCAGAGAAGTAGTCTAACCATAAACTCAAATCTATGGATTTTTTCTATCATGGATTAAGGAACAAAACAAACATCAGTTTGCTTCTGTACAAATCCATGATGTGCACTCATCTTGAATACACCATATAGTTTCTCATCTGTTAATCCTCTCTTACTTCACTAGATAAAAAGAGATAGTAGCAGAATTGGCAAAATGTACAAAAAGGGTATCAGAAAGATATGGATAGGCTGCTCTAGAAGAAACAAAGAGCGTAAGATACATCATCCTGGAAACTCATCAAAAGAGTCTATAAAATTATGAAACATGATGAGTGACAGTATGAAATGGTCTCTTGTAACATGACAGTAGAGGGTACTGAATGAAACTTGTACAAATCTGATTAAAAAAAAAAAAAAAGTAGGTACTTCCTCAAATAATGTGATGTTAAGTCTGTGCTGCAGGACACCGCACTTAGAAAAAGATGATATTGTTTTTAAAAGGTGACTGAATACACTCATGGCAGAAAAATCCATGGCAATCTGTCTAATAGAGAGATGTCCTCTTTGTCTCAAAAAGTTCACGAGCCATAAATCATTGAAGTCTTGTGAATATTCTGGGGAAATATCATGATACCCTTGCCCCGTCCTTACAGTCTGTGCTATGCATCTACTACTGGCAGCTGATGGAGACACATACTGGGGCTTCATATCTTGGCTTGGCTGCTCAAATGCCTTTCTGATTTATCAAGACCTGCAAGGTGACAATAAGGGTGAGAAGAGGCCAGGAATATCTCTTAACAGCTATTCTAGCATCTTGCCTTCATCCATGTGTCACTAAGTACCTGTCTCACAGCAGGGTAAGTCACCTTCTGGAAGTGCTTATCTCTTCACTGATTTTGAATCAACCTTGATAATTATCTCAGACTGAGTGCCTGCAGTTAATAGGAAAAATCCCAGGCCTTGTGAGAAGGAGGTGAAATCTTCAGGATCTAAGAGCTCTGTATTGATCAGTGTTGAACTGCAACTTTGTTCTGTTCCCAGAGAGAAGTTCTAGCAAAATTTGTTTAGGAATAATAATACTGATCTAAAGATTTGTGAACAGCCATATGAGTCAGGTTAGAGTGAATGAGTATCAGGTCCCCAGCACTGCTCCTTTCCAATTTGTGTTCAACTTGCCTAAATCCCCCTAGACAACAGACTGTTCATAGAATACTCCTTCACTCCTACATAGCTTTCCTTGCAGTTGTTTTGTTTCAGCCTTCCACAACTTCATCCATTTACCTAGCTTAGTACATTTTGTCACCTACTGATCTTTCCACATTGTACTCATGCAAAAGTCAGAAATCGGTGCTTCTCTAGTTCTTCCCCTCATAAATCTTGCTCTTTTATGCCTAAATTTTACCATCAGGTCTGCAAGAAGTGATTTTAAGGAGACTTTGTCATAGAACACTTACTTTAGTTCCAATGTTTGCTGTCTGCTATAACCAGCCAAAACCGTGATTGAATCACACTGTGGAGACATTTATCCTGTAGTACATATATGACTTTGGTCTTTCCTTTTCCACTTCCACCTCACTGTTATATGTGATCTTTCACTTGAGCTTGAATATTAAACTCTTTGAAGCAGGAACTGCTTACAATATTTCCCTCTTTTCAGGCACAAAGGAACAGTACTGGGAATGAAGAAGTAAGACCTTAGAAGTGTAAGTGCAGGTAAGTTTTTTCCTTGAAATGGGAAAGAGAGGAATATTGTCTTTCATTGGCAATGCACCTACAGATCACATTCATCAGGTGAGTAAAAAGAAGGCTCCAATATACAGAGCAGTCATTTTAGCCGCATGAGAAAGCACTACCTTTATTACACATAGCTGTTCAACAGAAGCAATTCACTTAATATGTAAATGGCTTTTTTAAAACAGGCATTCCTTGTTCTTGTGTGGCTGCCTTTTTTCAGCATGCCTGCTTTTTCTGCTGCCTAACAGTGGTTAATGGAGCTGCAAATTGTTATCAGCCTGATATTACTGTAGAGCCAGCTTACACAAATACCTGATAAGCACTGTAACACATTTCAGTGGATGAAAATTCATTGTACAGAGTTGTTTCCTTTTACTTTAATGTGTTCCAGGCCACTTGGACAGCTCACATAATGAATCCCATTTTGCAGAGGACAGCCACGTTTGAGAGGCTGCCAGCCTCAGCTGCTGGTGCCCGCGTAATGATGACCCAGGTGAGGTCCCTTGACAGCTGACAAGGCCATGCTGTCTGTCTTACGATGAAGTGAGAACAGACACTGGAGGGACCATGGTTAGGACAGGGATGAGGTATTTAAGAGTCCTTCTGTGCACTGCATGGTGAGCAACAGCATTACAGAAAATGCCTCTGTGTCAGCTGCAGAAGCTGCTGATCTGCTGTTTGGACCATTACCTGCAGGTCTTCCTCTGCATCAGCAGAGGCACATCTTTTATTTTATGTGTTGAAGTATTACATTACATGTATGGAGTTTCTTCACATCTCCTAGGTCAGATAGAAGAAAAGCATCTCTGTTTTACTGGTAGTGAGCTGAAACTCAGACACACCAACTGTTTCCAGTCACCTGAAAATCATGTTTCAAGGCTTAGCCGAATTTCCAACCTCTCTGTGGAAAGTAATAGGCTTTTCTGAGGACCATCCATCCCATGATAATGCAGATAGGATGGGATCTCTCCTGATGGGATTCATTGCCTTCTGGCTGCACTTTCTATCCCTGTTGATCATAGCTGAATTCAGTTGGGATGAACACAGGGGCACTAACATATCTAAGCACTTTCTGAAGGCATTTAGACATCCAAAGATGCAGACCAGGTATTTAGGAAAGTTTTAAAAGTATCTTCTGCGAGGTCCCAGGAAAACAAGTGCTCCAGCAAGGCCCAGATGGGCTGTGAACTGTCCTCCTCTGTTCCCTTGCCCATGGAAATGGTCTGAGTAAATATGGGAAGCAGCACCACTCTGCCTGACCCTGCGCCCACTTGTCCCAACTTCATCAAATAGTCTCTGAGGAAAAGGGGTGGGGGAGCTCTCTTGGACAGGAGGAGGCATGGCCACAAGACTTTCCTCCAAAGGTGGGAAGATATTCTCGAGATTTAGGTAGACATTGCTGAATGATGTGGAATGCAACTCTGAAATTTGTGGTAATCTTAAAATGATTTTAGCATTTCTGAAAAGAGCCAGAAGCCTTGATAACTTGAGGCTTTTGAAAGTACGCTGGACAAATTGCAGTAAAAACGTAACTTGGGAAACCAGCCAGCATTGGCAGAGAAAAGAAATCCTATTTCCAATCCATGTGACTGTAGGATTAGTTATTTTCTGCCAATTCAAACCCTTTTGTACTTTTAATTGCCTTCTGTTACTAAGTTCTTGTTCATGCATAATGTGTATGATGGATGAAGTGCTAAACAGTATCAACATTTCACTTCAGATGTGGCTGTTCTCCCAGGGAAGCAATGTGACTCCTGTAGAGCTGTGGGGAAAAAATCTTCAAGACAAGAAAGAAATTTGACACATGACTTACATAGGCTTTCCTCCATGGCAGGGTGTCTACCTGACCTTTTTGCCTTTGAAAATTTTCCTTCACTGTTACTAAAATTAGTCTGTATAGTAACTAAAATAAATATACATGGAGGTACTGTTAGAATAATATTACTGGTTTGTTTACTCTTTTAGGAACCTTGCAGAGCATCAGAATCTGATGCCATTCCTGGACTATGGGCTCATCCTCTGGATCACCCTTCAATTTTATCTGTACATACCTAGCACTAAAAGGACTTACTTTCCCTTTAGCCCTCAAACTGTATAGGTACAGTAATAACTGGCCACTAATGCACTTCAAAGTGGATTGCAGAGATCAACAGTCATCAGATCCTATTTAACTCCATGAAAACAGCAGCAGTAGCCTTGGAAATTAGTAATGGTGGGAAGTGATAGATATTTATTTCTGAGAACCAACTGTCTGCTTCCAGAGTAGAAATCCACTCATACTTTCTAAGATAAATACATCACTTCTCTAATTTTAGGTTTAAAAGTGGCAGCCTCTCTACTCATGAAAGTGTGCATTCATTGCTAAGGTACACAGTGGCCATCTGAAAACTTTCATGTCATTACGTTGGTTAAGAATTTACCTCTCTCTTGCAGGTCACTTGGAATTAACATTCAGTAAATTGTTTTTAGGAGAGACATGGTAGGCACAAACTGAGCTTTTCAGTTCAGTAAACTCTGCCTGTCCCTTGCCTGAATAAATTAGGACTATTAAAAAAGCCAGCGGCCTGTAATGGTGGTTGTGTTATAAAAATAATAAATAGAATCTAAGATTTTAAACACTTCACTCATCTGTTCTTTAAGCAATGTCAATATCATATTTATTTGCTGAGATTTGACTCAAACTATTTTTTTAATCACCCTTGACAAACATGCCCTAGAGATGGAAGCATCCAGGACCTCAAGGAATAGGGACAGGAGTGACCTCACCAAAATCTCTAACTATTGATGCTAGGGGTGTAAAAAACCCCACAATGATTATATGTTGTTTAATCTGCTAGTTAAAGATATAATGACATAGGAAGTTGGAGCTAGAAAATTCAAAACTGCTTTAGACACGTTTAACAGCGTAGGCATTTAGTCAGTGGAGTCAGTGAACTTTAGGATTTTTTTTAGGATCAAAGGAGTTGTTTTTCTAAAGGAACTTCTCAGGTTAACAGATTAGAAAGGAACAGGTCAGGTTGGGTGGTCATAGTGGGCCCTATAACCTACACTCACACTTTCAAAGCAGGCAAATTTACAAGTAGAAAATGCAGGAACATTCTGCGTGGCACCTGTAATGCTCCTCTGGAATGTGCTTATAGTCAGTGGATGAAAACAGAATTTTTAGGGCAATACCCTTTTTTTCACTAAGTGGTTATTGAAAACAGGGAAGCTGACTATCTAGGGTGCCTTGTTGCTCTCAATTGCTATGATGAGGTTCAGATGAGCAGCTCATCCCAACCATGACTTCTCAGGAGCACAGAGAGCTGAGAGCAGCGAGCAAAGCTCAGGGTATTGTTCTGGCAGGACAAGACTCACTAGTCTTCTCAGGCCACATTTCAAAAGGTTTGAGCCTCTCTTGCCTTGATCAGGGTGAGCCACCTCCTCAGAGATGCCATCTTGGCAACAAAGCAATCCTTTGCTTTGTTACTGTTCAGCACTCAGTTGTGGTAGCTCAGATATGGGGGACCAAAGACTTGAGCTGCAGATGTGAAGTCCTCAGTATAATTTCCAGCTCAAGGCCCACCCAGATGTTAACAACCTGGTGAAAAACCTCCTGACAATCAGCAGAGGGGAGACAAGAGCCTCTGTTGAGAGCAGGAGGCAGGACATGGAGCTGAGCACATCTCACATCCCTCAGTGAGTGTGAGCAACACTGGTAGGGCTTTTGACACCACATTTTGTAGAATAGCAACACTAACAGTGTTTAGTACACTTTGGTATTTCAGAAAATCACACTGCAGCTAAATAAAGAGGAACCAGTTTGTCAATCCAGTCAAGCTTGGGTATATCTGCTGGAGTATTTCCCAAGATGCTTTTTCAAGAGTGCTTAAAATGTCAGGACATGTCCCCGGCTGTTGGGACACAACTGCCTATACTGGTAACTTGTTACCCTGGTTGATGTTGCACTGGGACAATTCACACTCTCAGAAAGTTCCCAGGTGTATCTTAGAGTTAAAACAGGCAGGGAACTTTTCTCGTCCCTATTTTGGGTGTGACAACTCTGTTTTGGAGGGTAAGAGGGTTTGGTGGGTAGGGTGGAGTCGACTGGAGTCATCAGGGAGAGAGGTTCCTGCTCAGTGTACAAGTACAGATGTAACCTGAAAGCCTCTGTTGTCAGGAACAAATTTTTCTAGTCCCTCAAATGTACTTCTAATTGAAAATCCTACAGATGTCCATTACAATGAATCTGCAGATTCTGGGAGGTGTATTTTAATGTGTAAATAGCCTGTTCAACAGTGTTGGCTAGATTTTGTGGTGCCTTGGTCACTTTTTCAGATTTTTTTTCTCCCTGATCTCCAAAAGGGACTTGTTTAATCAGTTTCTAAGGTTGCTTTTTCCTTCCCCACAGGGTCATCCCCACACACGAATCCTTCATGGACACTCAGAGCCATTCAACAGGAAGAGGAATGGTGCAAAAATTAACTTCTTAGCACTGTTTCGTTTCCTTTCTTTGCTGACTTTTGGATGCATTATTCTTCCCACATATCCTATCTCCCCTGGTCAGTTCACTGACCATGACTGGGGCATATTTACAGAAAGAAATGCCCTTCTTTCACATATTAAGAAAATCCATTCTTGCTGTCCCACCTATGTACATGTACATATAGGCTGTATGAAAACATAGGACAGGTAATGGGTTTTGCAGTGTTTTAAAGTGGGATAACTAGAACTGCAGCTGGGTTTGAATTAATTCATGGTATATTTCACAGTGTTTGCAATTAAGTTTGAATTAAGTAGTTAATAAATCAAAATTTTTTACTTTTTTTTTTTTTAAGTTATAATTATTGTACAAGTTAATCTATTGTAAATTCTTCTAGAAATAGCCATGGGACATGGCCAAATATCCACCACCTGTGACAAAACTGATCAGTGTCATGTTGTTTGTAAAATGTTTCATATTGTAAGGTTGACGAACATTCACAATTCAGCAACAGTATCCATCAAGCACACTTTGAACAGGAACTCTTGCAATCCAGACGTGAAGATGGAAGCATTTTTTTGAAGAGACTTTTTTCCATTACCATTTCTTGCAAAGTGAAGCAGGGCAGAGCTCATTCTTTATTGGAGTCTGTTACTGAGAGGTAAGCCATGACCTTAAAGTATACACCTTCCCACAATACCCTTCTGCTGACATCTGATCCCATATCAAAACTACATCTTAATCTTTGCAGCTGATAGCTAATTCATCTCACCCAGTACGTACCATACTCACATGTGCCAGGGCTTGACTTTTATTTGTATCTTCAGAAACACCAGGGCTGCAAATCTATATCTGGAATCAGCATGTCAACATTTGAAATATGACATTACGACATGTACATTGATCTATTCAAAATTCTCTTAAACTCAAAAGATTTTTATTTTCTATGTCCTTGAGCATATGCACTTGTTAAACATACTTAATGTGCATATATATACACATATACACATCTGAAAATCTGTGTATCTCTAGCTAGCGCAGCTGTTCCTGGAGTAACTATTGAGCAAGTTATATAACAGAAGGTACTATTTACACTGTCTTGAAGGAGAGAAGTGATGTCTGTTCACTCTAAAATCAGAAGAAATTGGTGTGCTTTCTGTATTTCTGGAACTGGTGCTTCAGATTTTCTTAATTAACAGTAGACTAGATAACTAAAATAACTACAAGCCAGGCTTATGTATTTAGAAATCAACACAAAAAGTTAACATTGTTAATGCTAGAATCAAACAAATACTACAACAAAGCTCTGCCTTTTTTATCACTTTCCTAGTCACAGCATCCTTGACTTGACAACTAAAATAATTAAGAGATTTTAAAGGTACAATCATGACACCAGCACAGGAAACCTTTCCTTGAACTTTTCCAGTGATAACACAGATTTTCATTTATGAAGTTGTGTAGGACTAAGATGGATAGGACCATTATAACCCACAGAACTCTGGAGACATCTTATTTCCTTGACAAAATGTCAATTAATTTGCCAACACCATAACCTTGAACGTCTCACATGTCTTGCCACAATTCTCAGGGTGAGAAAGATCCAGTCTCACAAAACGCGTTATTGAAATATCTTCATCATCCACTGTGCACACATATCAGTTTAACAGAATAAGTTACTGCCCTATCCCTTCTTGGCAGGATATTGTCACACACATTTTCTCATGTCCAGTTCTGTCCTCTGTCTCAGGATTGTACTTCTCTGTATTTGCATTACTACATTTTGCTACAGAGATTAATGTGTTAAAGCAGTTGTGGAGAGTAATTGTAGGAACATGAAAATGTGATGGTTAGGACTAATTAGAAAAGTCTTATCTGATACATAGGCAGAAAGGACCAACCTCAGGGTATCATGATCTTGTTCAACCAGACTTTCCACTGTCATGATGTCCTTTGGGCCCTGAAGCAAAATGAAATATCAGCACATAGGAACAATGAGGACGGGATAACGAACAAGTAGCTTACCTTTTAAGATTAGTTTTTATAAGTTTTTTTGTTGTTTTCTTTTAAAATCTTATTGGCTGAATGCCAATAAAGTCTTTTAAGTAGGAAATTATTATGTTTCTTATCTTTTAGAATCATAGAATGGTGTGGGTTGGATGACACATTTAAAGGTCATCTAGTCCAACTCTCCATCAATAAGAAGGGACATCTTCAACTAGATCAGGTTGCTCAGAGCCCTATCCAACCTGACCTTGAATGTTTCCAGGAATGGGACATCTACCACCTCTCTGGGCAACACGTTCCTGTGTTTCAACACACTCGCTGTAAAAAATTTCTTCCTCATATTGAGGCTAAATCTACCCTCTTTTAGTTTAAAACTATTACCCTTGTCCTGTCACAACAGGCGTTGTTAATGGTATTCATAACAACTATTTTCTTACATAAACTTCATAGTTTTCAATGTTCCACTGTAGTAGGTCATTGCCTACATGGCTTTCACAACATACTGTATCTGTTTTTTTCATTTTAAGGGGCAGATTTATGAGGAAAGTTTATTCCTATTTAACACACTTTGCTTAAACAAATACCTGCTAAAGGAATTCTGATAATTGATTACACGTTGGCAAGGACATATCTTCAAAGACCAAAGAAAAAAGGAATGCTTCATAGCCGTACAAGTAGGAATAAAAGAAAGTGGATAAAACAAAGGAAAATGGAAACTGCATAGATTCAGTCTCTTACAGCTACAAGAAAAAGCAATTGAGAGTTTGCCACAAAGAGTCATCTATTTTTGGCAGGAGGTCACTAAGGTTATGTGTCTTTCTCTCATTCCTAAGACACTGTTAGGAAACACTTTGCTTTTCCTAACATACATTGACATAGATGTTTCATCTGATTCTACAGTCCTTGTAAAAACAGATGGGCAAAAACTAACCTCAGTACTGGGAACACAGAAGTACATCCATACTCACATGGTAGTGTGTTTATTTTTTCAGAATGCAGATGAGCTCATTTTAGCAGATATGTAAACATACAGAGTGACTGTTGTTTCCTATATCAATGTTCAGTCAAATAATTCGTCTCTTATTTCACATTAAAGAGGAAAGACAGGGAAACATATATAAATGTAGTGCAGTAAGCAGTTTCAGCTAAAAATCATTGATAATTGCCCACCAAAGCTTTTTCTTCTAAGAAAATTTAGCTTCAGCTTTGTGTTTTTCCAGCCATAGAAATATGATACATGGCGAAAAGAGAAGACTTTGTCTAAAAGCTATTGTTTTCCTTTTCTTGACTTCCAGCAGAATTTTCTGACTTAAATACTTTGATCTTTTTTAGTAATTTTCTATGAATAAAGCAACCACATATGCTTTCTAACCAGCTGTAGTTTAAAGACAATGACTAGAGTGAAAAGAGGCAATAAGTTATAGAAATAGGAAAACTCCCTCCATTCACTCAAAATAAACCACTTGGCACAAAACAATAACAGCTGAGGCTGTGCTGAATTCCTCCAGGAGTAAGAGTGTCATATTAGAAAAGTAGGTTTCCTCCTGCATAAAATGTAAATAGTTACATTTGAGCAATTATCAAAGCATCCTTTAATGTTTCTTGAACACTATTTGATGCAGTTAGTGGACTTAGTAGCAGTTTGGGTCAACTACAACTGGCCAGAAGTATCACAGCTGTTCCTAGAACACAACCTAGATGAAAGTATCTACGCAATGGTAACAGGCATAAGATGAATTACAGGACATTCTGTTTAATATAAGAAAATACTTTCTGCTTTGAGTGTGGATTGACACTGAAGCAGATAGGCTGTGGAGTCTCTGTCCTAGGAGATAATCAAACTTCAATGGGACATTGCTTTGAGCACCCTGCTGTAGTGACTCTGCCTTGAGCAGGAGTTTGGACTGGATAAGCACCAGAGCTGCTTCCAGCCTCATCAGCTCTGTGATTCTGGGAAATACAACAAAGTTCTGCTTTCTTCACAGCTTGTATATTATACTGCTTTGGGCTGGGATAGAGTTAATTTTCTTCATAGTAGCTTACATGGTGCAATGTTTTGGATTTGTCACCAAAACAGTGTTGATGACACATCAATGTTTTATCTATTGCAGCACAGTACTTAGACAGAGTCAAGGACTTTTCTGCTGCTCACCACACCCCAAGTAGGCTGGAGGTGCATTAGAATCTGGGAGGGGACACAGACAGGATAGCTGACCCCAGCTGACCAAAGGGATATTCCAGACTATTTTATGGTGTACTCAGCAATAAAAGCTGCAGGGAAAAAGGAGGAAGGAGAGATACTCAGAGTTATGGCATTTGTGCTCCCTAGTAACCTTTCAAAATGATGAAGTCCTGCTTTCCTGGAAATGGCTAAACATTTGCTTACTAATGAGAAGTAACAAATTAATTCTTTAGTTTGCTTTCCTTGCATGTGCAGCTTTTGCTTTACTATTAAAACATCTTTACCTCAACCCATGAGTTTTCTCACTTTTACCCTTCCAATTCTCTGTCCCATCCCACTGGAGTGAGAAGTCAATAACAGGCTGTGTGGGGCTTAGCTGATGGCTGGGGTTAAACCACAAGACTCAAGCTAGTGGGACCTAATGCTCTATTTATTCCTTTAAAATATTTCCTTAATTTTTCTTTCTTCTTTATATATATATATATATTTATCTTTTTTTTTTTTCAGTGTGGAGTTGGTTAACTAACATGAACTCTGTATAAACTTTAATGATTTTCTTAAAAAAATGGGTCCAAGCAGGTTCTCAGAGAATCTTAAAATCATATGTTTATGTCTTAAATACAAGTCTAATCAAAAGCCCAAGAAGACAATAAGTACTCTTATATTAGTTTCACTTGAATTTGGTCATATATTATATGGAGATACCAAAGAGTTATGTAATCTCTTTTCCAGAGCATCCACATATTTTGTTGGGGACAGTAATTATATTCTCACCATAACATTTAAGATAGTGCATAAATGCTGCCAAACACTAAATGAAATTCACCTGTATTTACTATTGCACCCACATTGAAGGAACAGCGATATGAGTAAAAAAACAGAGAGAGTTGTGGCATTGCATGACACAGCATCATGTACAGGCTGTGCTTTCTTCTCACTCCCAAGTTCTTTGCTTTCCCAAGAAAGACTGAGTAGGGTTGCAGACTGTGATGGGAAAACAAACAAACTACTGATGTAGGTCCCCGAACAGCTGATGCAGCTGCTTTTTCTGCAGAAGTACAAGATCATTGAGTTTGATGCTCAGTTAGTGTCAGCTCTGCTGCTTGCACATTGAGTTTCAGGGACACTGCAAACTATTGGGCCCAAAGTCTTCCAGTTATGGAAGCACACACACCCAAGGTGCTTAGCTCAGGTCACAGGCCTATGGTTTTACAGCTGTGTTATTAAAAATGAATCAGCTGCTGTATAAGCAGTGCTTTTACTTCATAGATTTTTCTTAGTAGTTCATAAAAAGCAATGGCTATTTTCTCATCTCGGACTGAAACATCTCATCAATTTATGGTGATTTTGGTGTTGACCACAAGGAATGTCTGATCATGAGGAGCAGAATTCACTGTTCTGCAATCTTACTTATTCCTGATGAAAGCAGTTTTTCAGAGGATTGAATGTATCCCAAAAATATATATTGATGTACGGATGAAAAATATTCCTGGCTAGACATCTGCATTAGCGTTTTTATTCTGTGTGTGTCAACTTAGAAGGGCAGATGTTAGCAAACATGCTGTGATCTCTTCTAAAAGAGTGGTATAGCACAGTTCTGCAAGCCCTTCGAAAAAGATATACAAATATGTGCCAAAGAGGGCCTTTAAAATGCAAGACAGTGAAAGTCTTGCAAAACTCCAAAGTAAAGCATTTTTCTCATTCTAGCCTACTGTTTTCTTCATGGTGACTTTCTGCAAGATTATCCATTCTGCTTAGAGGAAGTGAACCCCATGAAGTCTGGAGCACCAACTTCATGTTGCTAATACAAAATAGGGTAATATCTGCTTGCAGATTCACCTGACCTACTTGTATGTGTTTAGTGGACTGAGTGTTCATGTCAGAAATCTTCCTCTGATGCTGGTTCACAGGACATGTGGGTCTAGAAGCTGCTTTACCCCTTAGATGGGATACAAGATGTCTCTAAGATAATATTCCTCCCTTTTGAATTGAATATGGTCAATTCCTCCTTTCCTCAACTGTACACAAGTGTATCTAGTGCTACTCCTCTATATCAGAATAAAGTGTGTTGTGTTATATTCTATGTTATCTTATAATGGAAGCAGAGTTTTGCTGACCAGGAATTCTGCATCGTTTACATGTAAACTGCTGTGCCAGAGGTTTAATTTTCTTTTTCTTCATGGTCTCTGTAGAAACAAAAAAATCAGAGATTAAAAACTCCTTTTAGGTTATTTGCCCAACTTCCACTCTCATTTAACACCAGATCATTTATTCCCTACCGCATTGTCCACTCTTGCTGTAAATGACTTGTAATAAACCTTTCACCAGTTTATCTGGGAAGCTGCTCCTCATTGCTAGCTTGTAGAGTTTATTCCTATTTCCTGGACTCTCACATAATTATTCTCTTCCTGTATTTGTTTTTGAAATAGAATGTGTCAAAGACTTAGATTTCTTTTAAGTTGACACAATATGTTTTGGAGAGGTGAGTTAAAAATGACCCCATTTTGCAGGTTTGATTATTTTTTTTTCTTTTTCAACCCTAGAGAAAAGCTACAGGCATTTTCCATTTAGTGCCTCATCATGTCTGTAGGGTTGCTGCAGCATTATCCCACTGTGGATTATCTCATTCATGAACTCAGACTTCTCTCCCCAAAGGGCATTTTTCACAGTTCTCCTGCTGTGACTGTCTCAAGTCAACAACACCTTCTATACCTTCTGAGCTCACACAGGACATGTAACTGTTTTACTTAAATGTCATTCTTCCCTTCAGCCATACAAATTTGTAGTGGATCTACAAATCAGACACATCAAGAATTTCTCAACTGTGAGTGGGACTCTGGTCCCAGATACTCAAGTTAATTGTGTATTTTGTCCCATGACTGTTCACTGTCAAATATGTTAGCAGACTTGGCAGCAACCTTATGTCTGACGGAACCATGGTGCTCCCTCTTCCAGGTGAATGTTCTCACCACAGGTCCACATAGTGTGAGAACTTTCACTTCATTTCCCTGTATATTCTGAATGTTTCATTTGCCCGAAAAGTAACACTGTTTTTGTGAGGAAGGTGAACATTTCCTCTATAAACATGGGTGACATGGATCTGAATATACCAAGGACTTATATGTATATGTACACATTTATAGAAATTTATGACTTTAAATCCAGTTTTATGTAGGAATCAAACTCAGACTTAAAAGTGATTGGTCTGAGACAGAAAATAAATTTGTGAGGATCTCATCTGTATTCCCCTGGTATAAGCTCTGTTAAAATGACAGCTTTGGTGAGTCCCAGTCTTACAAGCCTACTTCTCCCAGTACACCTTGTGGAAATCTAGACTGTGACTATGCAGTTAGGGGACACAAACTATAACTGTGTGTGAACCAACAGCTATGGGCCATGCCTTTACCTAATGGTCCTATAAGACCTTCTTAGAGAATTACTGTGCCAATGATATTCATATTGCAGTCAAAAGTTAATTAGCCATACATGTCCTTGCCTATGTTGTGTAAGATCTCATATATGATGACAAAATCTTTTAAGTAGGAGCAGATTGGTCTGAAGCTGGCCCTACAGAAGCATAAGGCGGCACATGGTTGGTACAGTGGTCACAGCCATACATGTATCTGTCCCATCTACACTATAGGCAGGGATTGATTTTAATTAACCCTGACTGTAGCATTAAGTCTCTTTTTCCGTGGAGCTTTTGAAAGAGGTTGTCTAAAGCTGCTGTCACTCTGTTGGACTGCATCCATCCAGTCTAAGCACTGGTCTGCTTTGGGTATAAAGCAACCTTTCACAAAGGACACCTGTAACCCCTGATGTCTAGCTCAGTGCTATTGCACTCTTGCAGTTGGGTACTTGAAGGTCGGGCATCGTGGTGTTAAGGGTAACCACACCCAAATCTCCTTTCAGTCTGGCCTTGAGTGTTGTGTTATGTGATGTGGTGAAGGAAATGGGCAACAGAACAAGAACCAGTTTCCACTCCACAGCATTATAAACTGCCATTGTAACCACTGGAACATCCTTCTTCCTTACACCAGTATGATGTGTAAAAGGCAAACAGCCTATTGGATATAGTGCCTGACCACTTACTCATTCCCTTGGTAGTGCATTCACATTCATCCTAAAGCAAAGAAATCCTCTTTCATATTTTGATATGTAAAGTTTAAAAGTCCTGTGATTAGAGAAGCTGAGTATCAAATAGTGATGCCTGGTTGACATCTGCTTTCCCCAACAATTGGCTCTAGAATGGTTAAATTAAAACCAAACCATGTTTACAGTGAACTGCGTGGCACTCACACTGCAGCTCACAGCAATCTCTTCTGGTATTTTAAATTTATTTCATGTAATTAATATAATTTTCATACAACGAACATTAAAGAAATTACAACACTCTTGCTTAATCTTTAACTTACTGTAGTAGTTTTCCAGAGCTTTATCTCTAAATTTGTTTTTTTTTAGCAAAGAGTTTAGACTCCTTGCCATAATCATGATTTTAGATTGGACTCAGGGATAAAAAGCTGGATAGCTCATCAAATAATTAATTCCAAAAATCATGCCTGTATCTGTGATGAGGATAATAAAGTCTATGTGCATAATTACAAAACACATAATATGTTTTCCTCCACCTCTTGCTTTGGCTATGTGTTATCATAACCTCTTCAGCCTATACACAGAAAACAAATCTTACTGTTGAAATCTTGAAATTAAAGTTGCTAATCTTTTTTTACAGGGGAGGATTAAATGGATATATCAGTGTCTCGCCACCCTGCTTCAGATAAAAAGTAATCTTTCTTCAGATAAAAAGGGATGGATTTTGAGGGGTACAGCAGAGAAGGAATCAATCTCCTGATTTATTTTTTTTTTTACTAAATTACTTATTTTTATGTTAAATACACTATGGAAAACATCATCTTGACTGTGAGTAGACTGCATTTCAACTGTAAGCAGAATTTGTATTAGATACAGAAGCAAAGCTTGACACTCAGAAAATGTATCAGGTTAAAACTAACACTACAGTTTTTGATATGTTCCTAGGGTGTCAAAATATATTGGCTTCTGGGTGTCTCACCTGATATACCCTTAGGATGACCTAATTTACTGAAAGTAAAATCTCTGTTGTATCACTAGTCACTCTCAAAACTTGGGAGCAAATACTTCAGGTATTTTGGCTTGGTATCAGAACATGCAGTTCTCTTGGAAAGTATTACATGCTCCCGCATTATATGGTGGATGTGTTAAGTTTTCCATTTGATCCAGCAGGAGCCCTGACTTTTAAAAACTCTGTGATCTCAGCTTAAGGGATTTTATGTCATAGAAAAACTTAATAATGGAATGAATGAGGTATTTTATCCTAATATGGCTTTAATTTTCATGACTTGCCCTCTTCTGGGCCTTCTTGACTTTTTCTGCAACAAATGTTCAGAAGTTGCACGCGAACATGAGTATGCAAATGCATCTTCCAACTTTGTGTCCTTTTGCACCTCATTCCCTGTTTCTCATAGTTATATAACAGCCTGGGAGGAGAGAAACCTAGTCCTTGGAAGGCCCTGTGTAAAGAACAAAGAACTCAGCATAACTGAACGGGATGCAGAGTTCATTGCTAAACAGAGATCCCTTTCATGGCCTGAGAAGGGTGATCCTCAAAGTCCAACTCAAGCTACACTATCCTTCTGAGCACCATTCTGAATGGGATGCAGACATCACCACTGAGTTTAACTTGAATGGGAAGACAGAGAGTGGGCAGTTATAAGACAATAAAAATATCATCCATTGCATAGGAATCTGCAATGGGTTTTTCAGTGCTTAGATTATGTATTAGTGGTGATTGAAGGGGTTTTTTTTAGAAGTATTTTATGATGCTAGAGCTAGAGATGCTCTGTTCTGAATTCCAAGTGCTGAACTGTCTGAAGGTGAATTCTGTTACTGTGTGGAAATTGATGTTGACTGACATTTTGCAGCACTTGCATTTTGAATTGCTCAGTGCTTGCAAAGGCTCCCTGTTTTCATTCAAATTATGACTGCCATCAAGAAGCTTGGAAATTCCACTGCATGTTTTATAGTAGCTAAATATTCCTTACTGCCTTGAGAGTTCTTAGAGGAAAGTTGCTACACTTGTTTAATCTAACCAAATAGGTGAAATCAATTCTGACCACATCAGAAATTTGTTTGGAGAAATCCCTGTCATGTAGCTTGGCTAAAGCCTTGATTCTTCTAGTTCATATTCTACAGATTATTGCAGTTCCTATAACACAAGGACTATTTTATGAGGAAACTATGGTGCAACATTCCTGGTGCCTCTGCATATGACAGATATTTTTTCCAGACAACAAGCTTAGTCTTCATGCATGAAAAGTTCTTCATGAAAGATGTCAAAAATCCTCTTTGACCAACAGTTTTTTATATTTTACTAGTCTTATTAGTCTTTGTTTGGCCATCCACTTAAGCATTAACACACGGTACGAATAAACACTACAAATGTTCACAGTTCATGGCATCCTGTTAAGCACACACAATGGGTAGATTACTCTGAGATAAAACTGTAGGAATTTGCTTTATAAGCAAAGACAATCATCATGATTTGGCCAACTGCTGACAGTTTTCAACTCTAAGTGAGTTCTGGCTATTCAGTTGGGGACAAGGCCATGTATGCAAGCACATAGCTTTTTGGTTAGGCTTGCAGCATTAAAGGCACTTTAGTCCTAGTCAGCCTGCTAGTATCTCATGGCTGTAACTACCTAAAAGTAAGCTGTTAATTTTTATTTTCATATAAAACATTTAAATCACAGTGCTGGAGCACTATTTCAACTCAGGACACTGCTGATACCACATGTGGATGTTACCTTACTGATCTAGTTCTTAGTTAGGTTGATACTCCTAGAAAAATCCCTGATGTAATGAGACCTTCTGGGGACTTCAGGTCTGTTGGAGATGGGCAGATGATCTCCATCCAGCAATAAGGGAAGAAAATAATGGGCACTTGCTTGGCCAGTGTCTGTCGGTCCTCAGAGAAGCTGGAGACTGAATGAAATTCAGTGACAACTGACCGTTGTATCATATGTTTCCTCTGGTTCAGATGTGTAATACAGTAACAGGAGAGCTTGGGGAAGTGGATGGTATTACAAGGATATTGTAATGCACTCAGAGCTGTTGAGGTAGAGTCCACAAGGGAAGAGTGAGGAGGACAAAGAGATTCAGGCATCTAATGCACTTAAGTAAGTGCTAAGTCATTACTGAAAAGTTAGAAGGGATGGATGACCTTGTGGAGGGTCTCTCTCTCTCTCTCTCAACTGAGTGAGTTCCTGCCTTTGGCATCTCAGGTCAGCAAGTAACACTCAGAAAAAAATGTTTCAGGCATCCACTCAGTTCCAGACAATGAATGAGGTGATGAATAGGATCAGCAGAAATGGTGCAGCACAAGAGTTTTTCACTTACCTTATGAAAATGTATTGATGTATCACTTATCTTGCCTTAGGGTAGAGGTAAAAATAAAAAAAAGGTGCCTTCCTGGCTCACAAACCAAAGTCTATGCAGTCCAAGATCTCTTGGAGGCTACAGTGTTCTCTCAGGTCTAGGCTACAGATGAAAGGCATCATTGGGTATAGCTGTATTGACAGAACAGATGTAGTTTAAAAGTACTTATTTGTGGGGAAAAGTACTTTACTTGTATAATTTATATACCCAGGTGTCCATCTGTGCCAAAATCAGATACCTAAGGAACAGTATAAAAACTGGGTCTACATATGCTGTTATTTTCTCTATGGTACTTTCCCAGTCTCTGACAGTTTGAGGCTCAAGGACTTTCTGAGCCTGACATCATATTTAATATTGTTCAATAGATCTTTGTCTTATGAATCAGTGTAATTACTTTTTGAATCTATGCAAACTTTTAGCACCCATAGCATCCTCTTTCAAATCTACAACTGTGCAGCTGGATTTGAGGTCCTTTAGTTCATGTGTTAGAATATGAGGCAAATACTGTTCTTTATTGATTCATTCCTCAAAAAATAAAAACCATGGATATTTTTTGAGGATTTCTACTCAGGAAAAGGTAACATTGGCATAATAGTCTTGTTACATTTTTGACCTTTGAGATAATCCAGTGTATCCCCAAATCAGAGAAGTCAGAGTAGAGGGGTTATGGTACCTAATATGCCATCTGTATATTATAAAAAAATTCATTTTAGATTTTTTAAAGACTTAAAGACAACATAGCTTTACTTTTATATATTTTGTTTCTGAAAATTTTCCTGCTTACCTTTTCTATCCAGGTCACACAGAGAATGGGAAAATGTTCAAAATGAATGCACCAGATAAAATAGGGTACATTTTATATGATCAGTGAGTATGAAGATACTAAGTAAAATTTGCTACAGCTGGTAATACGAAAAACATTTTATTAATTTTTTTTTATTATGACCAATGTAATTTTGCTGTAAAGCTGTGGGCTTTGTATGTAAGTCATAGAAAACTTTGATGTGTTTGGGGGCTTATTGTCACACAGTATGAGTTCAAGAAAGAGTGGTTTCATTTCAGTGATAATGAAGCCAGTTCATGTATGAAAGTAGTTGTTACTCCAATCATATTTTGACTGACATATTCCCATAAATCACTTCCAGATACAGAGACATGTCTGAAATGAAATAGGTTAGCATCATGGTCATATTTATTACACTTCACTGCTTCTGGACAGGAACCTAAATTAGGATGACATTGCCTAGAATCAGGCACTTGCAGAACCTAGCTTTCTTTTGTTTAGTTTAGAAAATAGACACATTGGAGAAAGAGAAGAAAATTCCTCTGAGGTAAAATGTAGAGAGACTATACCACTGAAAATGTATACGCAAACAAATTTATGATGATAGGTCCCTAAAAAAATAATGTCAAACACAGTCACTAAACTAAGTTTTAATGAAGCTTTGTGGCTTTGTTTTTTAAACTTTATCTTTCGACTTATTGTCAAGCACAATACACTGTTGTAAATGAGGGACATCGAAAGCACTTCATATTTAAAGTGTTGCAAGCACAACTTAATTTGAGACACTTGCATGCTCATGAAAAATACCCGTACTTGTCCCTGGTATCATGAAAAAGAGATTATTTTTCCAAAAGTCTATATTTGGGTTTTGAATAAAAAACATTGCTTCCCATACTGAATATTTTGTGTAACGCAGAGTAAAAATTATCCCAACTTCGAATGAATAGAAATTATAGTTTTGTGATGGCTGCGCATTGTTTACTTTTGCCCATTTCCTTAACAGTTTAGTCTGTTAATAGCAGAGTAAGGCTCCAAATTCAGACCCAATGCAACAGCAAGCTGCAATTGCTCAGTCTGGGTAGTAATCTGTTAATGTTACGGGAGTTTTTGTTGGTCCAAGATGCTACTTTGTGTTTTGAAGTCTATTATGCAACTATTTTGATATAGTGGATCTTCATTTGTATACTAAACCAATGAAGGGAGATAAATACTGGATGCCCACTTGAGTGGATTCCCTTACAGAGGTGCCAGCTGGTTAAACTGGGCTCCAGGCTGTGTGAGGGACAATGAGATCCCTGCACGTCCTTACCTACTCCCATCCACCCAAGGATGTCGAGATCCCTGCAAATTCTTACCTGTTCCCATCTACCATGCAGGCCCACGTGCACTCCTCATGCATCTTGTGGTCAGGTGTGGTAGCCACCATGCATAGGAGAGAAATTAAAATAGAACATTCCTGTCAACTGATGGCAGTTGACTTAGGGTGAGAAGAGGATGAGGAAGACTTGGATGAAATTACTGGAGGAAAGGCATCTTTTTCAGGTTATGCTCAAGTAGTAAAATAAGAAAGATGAAAATTAACTTCTCTCACTTCACAGAATACTGTGAAAATCTGATGTTAGGCAACTAGACACAGAGACTTATTGGAGCTGCATGACTATAGAAATGCATACAAAACTTCATTCCTTGTCTGTGTTCAGATAAATAAAAACTGGCTTTAGGGTTACAGTAGAACTGAATGAACAACACAAAAAAAAGAGGCATGTCACTTAGCCCTATAAGCTTTAACTCTCATTTGAAACCAAGGTTTTTTGCAAATGCTTGAATATTTTTTCAGCTATCAGAAGCATAACTGCTAAAATATTTCAAGAAAGATAATTTCAATGGCATTTCTGCACGTATGCCAGAAATCACTTGTTATAAAATTATAGCCTCAAAACAAGTTAGCTTAAATCACAATTAAGTACAATTTGACATTTTATCAAGTTTTAACTCTAAATTATTTTAGTTTCACTCAGTATCAATTAAATAAAACATAATTACTTCTTATTGATTTTGATCATGTGATAACCATTTCACATTGCACTGAAGAGTGGGTATTTGATTATATGTTCTAACCAGAGAGCTAAGGTGAATAGTGTCCAGGGTCTCTGTGTACAGCTCTGATTGATGATTATTTTCATCTCAGAAAAAATGTTTCAGTGAGACATTTAAATCTGCAGATTTCTGTGGTCTCAAAGTTTATGTATTATTTTTCTATACAATAAGAATGTAAATGAAGGGGGATAAGAGGGATTAAAGAGAATGCATCTCAAACACTGATGTGGCCAGGACATATATTGAACAGAGTTAAAAATGTCCTTGGAGATGAATGAGATTGTATGGGAATCATATGGGAAATGACAATGAAATTTTCCTGAAAAGTAGCAGACTTTTTTCATTTAACTTTTCCAACCTTAATGATCCTATGACTCTATCGCTACAGGCCTCTCAGACTGACCTCAGTACTGGGGAAGATTCTGGAGTGATTCATCTTGGGTGCGCTCACGCTACAAGTGCAGGGCAACCATTGGATCAGGCCCAGCCACCGTGGGTTCATGAAGGGCAGGTCCAGTTTGACCAAGCTGGTCTCCTATTCTGTGTCAAGGTGACCTGCCTATGGATGGGGGAGAATCTGTGGACGTTGTCTACCTGGACTTTAGTGAAGCATTTGACAGTCTCCCACAGCATTCTGCTGGAGAAGCTGGTGGGTCATAGCTTAGACAAAGTATACCCTTCATGGGGTTAAAAACTCTCTGCGTGACAAAGCCCAGAGAGTTGCGGTAAACAGAGTCCAATCCAGTTGGCAACTGGTCACAAGTGGTGTCCCCCAGGGCTCAGTGCTGGGCCTGGCCCTGTTTAACATCTTTATCAATGATTTGGATGAGTTTGCAGATGACACAAAATTAAGTGGGAATGTTGATCTGCTTGAGGGTAGGAAGGCTCTGGGATCTGGACAGGTGGGATCAATGGTCTGAGGTCAATTGTATGAGGTTTAATAAGGCCAAATGCCAGTTCCTGCACTTCGGTCACAACCACCCCCTGCAATGCTGAAGAAGAATGGCTGGAAAGCTGCCAGGCAGACAAAGACCTGGAGATCTGAGGGAGCTGGGATTGTTTAGCCTGAAGAAGAGGAGGCTGAGAGGAGATCTTATTGCCCTCTACCACTATCTGAAAGGAAGTTGTGTGGCTGGTGTTGGCCTCTTCTCGATAGTAACTAATGACAGGACAAGAGGAAATGGCCACAAGTTGTGCCAGGGGAAGTTCAGATTAAATATTAGGGAGAATTTCTTTACTGAGACAGTAGTTAAACATTGGAACAGGTTGCACAGGGAAGTGGTGGAGTCATCATCCCTGGAGGTGTTCAAAAAATGGATGGATGGGTTGCTTCAGGACATGGTCATTGAGGTGTTAGACTTAATAATCTTGGAGGTCTTTTCCAACCTTAAAAATTCTATAATTCTATGATTCTAATTCCATGTGGAGAAAAATAAACATGGTGAAATAACTTGTTAAATAGCACCATGCACTTCATGTTACTTAGAAACATGGAAAAATACTCTAATTTTAAATATTATACAATGCTTTTCCTCAAAATGATGATTTATATAGCTACTCTGAAATTTTGTGTTGGAAATATCCTTAGTTTCCACCTGATACTACATGAATGAAGATCTTCTTTTCATTTTGAATCACTACTAACATTGTCCAACACACAAAAGTTCTAAATGATTTAGCTTGCAAAAACATAGCTTACTGGGCTCAAGTAAAGTGAGAAGAAAGTGATGATCTATGGTGAAATTCTGCAAAGAAAATACTCTTTCAGGAGCTGCTGATTTTGCCTTTATTAAGTTTAAAATGTATATTTAAATAAATTCCATTCTACCTTCTTGGTTCTTGACTGGGTTGTTTATCCAATAGCCATTATGCAAAACTCTATAAATGAACGTAATTTTAACTCACTAGAAGCTGGAAGTGTTAGACATGATCTAAATACACTCAGTAAATCATGTTCTTGCAGAAAACTGAGTACAAAAAAAGTCCAAACCTAAACAGTCTTTGTTAGGAGACTGGTACCAGTGTAGTCAGTTTAGAAAAGATGACTGTATCTCTATGTAATATTAATATAACTTTATGACACCTTTAGCTACCTGGGAAAAATTCTGCCTGAAATGTTATACACCTAATTTCGGGCATATAGACCTGTAGTTTCCTAGATTTTAGATCCTAATTTTGGCATGCATAGTAATGTGGATATCTAAATCTTGAAGAGTGTCCATACAGCCAGTACAAAAAGGATCTACTCAGTGATCTTCAATGGAATCAGGCATTTTTAGAGTATTTTGGAGCATCTCTCTCAGGACAGTGCATCTATAGTATTTTTTAGACTCTCATTGTCAGGTCTTGGTGAACTGTGCATTCATGGATTATAGTATATAATCTCCAGGTGCCAATAGCTGCATTTTGAAAGTAACATGCCCATCAGAGTCATGATGCTGTTTGCAGTCTCAAGAATTTAAATTCAGTTGAATTCACTGCTTAGTAACAGATATTGGGGAATGCTTTTATTTCAGAAAGCCACTGTATCATAAATTCTGGTTTTTAGAAAAAAAAGGCTTTTGAAGTTCTAAACAAATTTAAGAAATTAGTTCTTTTGAATAAGAAAGTTTTTTACTTTTTTAACTGCTCCTAAAAAAGGTTTTTTGGGGTTTTTTTTTTTTTTTTTTTGTTTTGTTTTGTTTTGTTTGTTCTGTGTCTCATTGTCCTAATGAGAAAGTAATGGCATGCTCTTGTCTTTCTTACCTTAGAAGTAAAGGATGTAGTTCTGTGATTTAATGTTTATCTGCACTGGGAGGTATGAGGTCCAGATTTTTTTTTTTATGTAAACAGGCTCACTGAAGACTTTAGAAAAAAAGCTAGAAAAGGTGCCTTTCTCAGAGTTCTTTCAAGTGCACTCAGACATACTTAAGATATCAAATCCACTCCATACAGTTATTTTTATTGACTTAGAAAGTAACAATAAGCTAAACCCCTGTTATTCTGGATAGAAGTTTTATGACAAAGCAACAATCTCAACTAGACAGACTAAAATTCCATTTCCAAGTACAATCAAACTTTCTAATTTCATGAAACTGTTCAGTTAGAATTCCCAAATCTAACGTCAACATATAAAACAGCTTTATTTGTCAAGAAGAACATGGTTATTTTCATGTATTACTTGTTATCATGAACATTTTATAACATATCGTATACACATATCCTATTCTATTGGTTATACAGAAGAAAAGAGTTACTGCTAGAAAGTGACACTGAGATCTGCAAAATAAAATCTGTTATTATTTATAGTATGTTTGCTGTACACAGACATGGCAGGTAAGGAGCCATCAAAGTTCCATGTTCAAATAACTTGATAGGATTGCAAGTTCTGGAACAAAAAAAAAAAACAAACAAAAGCCCCACAACAAAAACAGAATAAAAAATTTCCAAGAGCTTAAAATTGCAACTACTTGTAAATATAAGAAAAAGATCCATGTTTTTAACACGCATATTGTTTCTCATGTTGCTGTCAAGACAATTTGTCATTACAGTTCAGTTCACATAGCAGTTTGCAGTCTGCAATTCAAACTATACTGGGCTTTTCTTAGAGAGATTTTATTTGTGTGTCTTTGTTGCTTCTCAATAGCTATAATTTGTTAAAATTACCAAGACTTATCAGTTGACTAGAATTTCCCAAGTCACAGTTCTCCTCAGTTCTCCCCAATTCTCTCTCAATTCTCCTCAATCACATCAATTACAACAGAAGCTCCTTGCCAGAGGACTGCATTGTAAAACACTGAAAAGATTCATGAAAGCACATGTGTTATGTAACTTCCAGCATTTTGGTTCCTACCCAAAAGAACTTTACAGGAACACACTTTGTAAGTGATTTTGTGTTACTTGGTCCAAGAATTGAATTCAGAGAGGTTTTGAACTAGTGGGAGATGTCTCCTATAAACTCTGCACCAAATGCAGCAGTTGAAGGGGGTCTTGGAGACAGAATTTTTGAGGGCCCGTAAGAATTCATTCATTGAAAAAATTTGGAAAGAAAACCACTTTTTCAATGTGTGAGTTTCTGAAAAGCTCAGGTTGCAATTGTGTAAGAGTGTAAGATTAATGCTATACAAGTAATCGATGTTTGCTGTGAAATGGATAGGAGAATGAAAAGCTGTGCTGATTTTTGGTGGAGGTGTCTCAAATGGTCGAAGGTGGTTTTAGAAAATTGAGCATCCACAAGACTGTAGTAATATGGGCCTTTCCTTAACTTAGTCTTGTCCTTTTGTTTTCTTGTAAATCCTCTTCACCTTAAATAATTTCCTGCCATCCTGTATAAAATGTGCTGTTGATGTCAGCACACAGAGATTCATTTGCATGAGTTTTATTGCATTTTTTATTTGAACCTGGTTTCCTTCCTTGAAATCTAAATGGAGTGGTTCAACCAATGATGGATGTAAATCTATGAATCCTTCCTGTCATTGATATGGTTTGAAGCTATTTCACATCCCTGCGTGATTTAAGCTGGTTTTCTACTTTCATCACTTGCAAAAGATTTTTTTACTTATAGTTAAGGTATGTCAGTAGTGTCATTGCTTAAGATGCCTATACATAGCTCCAGTGTATAACTAATGTAATTCCAGCTCATTCAGTCCAATTTTTTGGCCTTTTTTACTATATACTCATATCTCATCTTAGTCATGCTCTAATTTCTTTCTCAGCGTACCTCCCAGAACCATGACCCTCAACCTGACATGTACGTGCTCAAAAGGTGAGGACCAAATCTCCTTTCCCCTTCCCAGTATAACTGTGGCTGGAAATGTCCCTTTCCAGCCCATCCTCCTCCTGTTCCTTTTTCCTACGACTCTAAGGACAACTGTCTCTAGGGATCTGCCAGGGAAAATGCCTGTGTGTGGGCTGAGTAATCTGCTTTAGTCATGAGCAGTGCTGTCTTTAATGTCTGCATTAATGCCCTGCTTTTAATGGAGAGAGGGTAGGGAAAGGTGCCAGTGAATGCATTCAACAAGCAGGAGCCTCTTCCAAGACTCAGGCGTTTGCAAAGGGCAAGGACTCACAAATAAATGACAACTGCTAAAAGGAGACTAAGGAGGGTTAGGTTGGAAAAGGGTAAAAAGAAGTGTGTTCAAATTTTCTGCTTTGGTTTAGGTCATCACAAACCTATCATCTCATTTGCAATGTCTGATTCACCATGTGATTTTCTATTCATCGAACACCTGCCTCAGTATCCAGCACTGGCCTCAGAGTAAGTCCTGAGGAAGATGATTAGCCAACCTGAAAACTTCTATCCCAGCTCATCTACTAGTTTTTTGTAGCCTGCAGGCTCTATGTGGTATCCAAGCTCTGTGTTGTCTTCCTTTTTGCAGATAAAAGAAATCAGTTCTTTTGTCTAAAATTGATCAAAGGATTTCTAGACATTGAAATGGAGATCTTGTTTTAATTCAATATATTTTTTTTTAATGGAAAAAAAAAAGTGTCCATGGTTTTTCAAAATTTTTCTGAAAATTCTGTTTTTTACAAAACTGACTTGAAAGAAAAAAAACCACCAAAACAATTGCAAAGTGAGAGGAATGGATCTTGCCTCCTCTCTTTCTTTGTTGACATTTTTCCTCTTTGTCCCCACAGCCCCTGTTTGCTTGCACCAAAAAGGGAGTGAGTTGTTCAAACAGGTACCTTTTAAAAACGGAGTAAAGCCAAGACAACAAAGATGACAGAATTCAAATGAACTCTGCTTTCCTTTCTCAGTGGGTTATAGTGCTGCTATAATGTTTTCCTCTGTATTAGGTCTGAGTCCAAGAGATGATGAATCTCAGGGTTAGTAGCTTACTTTCATTCTTCTATTTGGCAACCTTTCAGACCAAAACCTTTTTGGATACTAAGATCTGATATGAAGATCAAACATTTCATGGCAATTCAGACTGCAGGCTATTTCCATTGTGGGAAGTAAAATAAATGTCTATATATTCTTTGACCTGCTACATATATATACATACATGTACTTCTAAACAAGAGGTTTTCTGCCTATCTCTGGAGAATAAAAAGTGCTCTAATTGTTTGCCAGCTGAGGTTGATACAGGCCTCATTAGATGCTCCACAATGAAATAAAAATATTTAGATTTTGCTGAAGCTTGCTGGATGCTTGTAAGCTTAACACTATGAAAACCTATACTTTAGCTGTGATTTTGCAGAAGAGGCTAATTCTCCCAGACATTCTTAGTTGCAATTATAATAATGAGCTTTTAAGAGTATACTGGTGACATCCTTAGGCTAAAAAAAAAGGAAGCATTTCAGTGCCTTCTTTCTGTATCCTTTGTAATTTCATGCTCTTTCTCCCTGTCTGAACTACTCTCACATCATCAGTCAAAGTGTTGTTTAGCCAGTAATACAAGAAATTAAAAAAAAATAAAAATAAAAATGGTGCTTCTGTAAATCAGCTGGTGAATGACACAACTGGGAGCTAGACAGATTTTTAGGTACCTGAACCTAAGTGTTTTCTTGGAAGAATTTTAATAATACAGAAGTTTGCCAGTCATCTACATAAGGCCTTATTACAGCCTGAGGGGCTATCTTGGTTAAATAGCTATTTAATGCCTTTTCAACCATAGTCCAGGACCAGAAGCAACTTCACATTATCACCAACTGGAAACTGGTTATTGAGTGCTCATGGGTCAAATATGTTGGTGGTCTTCTCCTAACACAGAAGAGTTCACGTCACACACATATATTCCTGGTCGTGTATGAACGCACACTCCCCTACCTTTAACTATCAGAGCAGACACTAACCAGTTTCTTCCTGATGGCCTTGGAGAGAGGGACTGAGGTTTATCAGGGAATTCTTGCAAGGAAACAGTAACTGTGAAAACAAGAGTGTTAAAAGAGGAATGTCCCCAGTGAAAAGGAAATCAAAGAATATGTTCTTTGTTCCTGTGTCAGCTGTCCAACTTGGTCACTGCTAGTGTTTCACTTTCACCCTGAAGAGCAGCTAATTGTTTATGAAATGAACTTGTTATCCCTGCCCTAGTAACCTTGTCTGGAAGGCCACCACATGCATTTATTATTCTCTGAAAGAAATTGTACTTTCCGACATCTGTTCTGCATTTGTTTTCCTTTCATTTCCTTTAACTTCCATCACCCCCTCCCCAGATTGCTCATCTGCACAGGGTGGCATGGACTGTGCTGGTCCTACAGCCCTGCCTGCCTTTATCTTTTCTGTGGTTCTGCTGTCTTGCATTGTAGTCTGGTACAAAAGGACAGAGAAGGGCACTGTGAAATCGACTTCTCCCTCATCCTCCTCTTGTGACAGGTTTTATATCCCCTGAATTATATATTCTAGTTTAGGATTGTAAGAGTTTATATTGAGAGTGCATTGCAGACAAAAGTTCCTTCTCCCCTAATCTGCCCTGGTGATTCATTCTCCTCTTATTCCTAGTGCCAGATAGTGCAAAAGCACTGGCAAACCACAGTCTCCTTCCCATGTCATTTTTCATCCAGCAATAATGAGCATCAATAGCATCAGTTCCTGAGGTTCTGAAAGTATAAAAATCTTTTGCAAGAAGCGTAAGTGACCCAAGTGACCTTCTCAGTAAAATAGCCTTATTGTTGGCCATGACTGCTTTCAGTCCTTTTATATTTCTTGTGATAAGCAATCTAAAAGAATGGCCTGGCTGTTCTCCAAGGAGGCTTTGGGAATCTGTTAACTAAGTGACATTTCTTCATCAATGCTAGTTAAGTGACTGACACTGTTGTCTGCCCTCTCCCAGCAGTCTGTGCTCCAGTCCTGGCCATCCTCTACCCTGCTCTAGCATAAGTGTTTGAAAGGTCCTGTGGTGAATCTGATTTGTAGAAGATCTGAGTCCACAAGTACTGACACAAACTCTCATGCTGGCATCAGGAAGTGAGTGGTGGGTAAATAGGAACATGTAGCACAGAGTGGCAACAGTTTGTACTGGCTCAAGCAGGACTTTCTAGCATCTAAACACAGGCTTAATTTTGGGTTTAGATTAGTGGGCATAAAAGCAAATCTACAGATTTCAGAGAAAAAGAGAAGATACCTTTATCACTCCATCTTGCTACAAGAGAGAAGTAATGGAGGGTAAAACAGTGCAGGTGGATTTACGTACATTGTGTCTGTTCCATGAGATAATCCATAGCCTCACGAATCCCGTTATCTGCATGAGACTGTGATTACACCTGCAGAAATCTTGATTCTTCACTCTAGTCTTTAAGTCTACCTAACCTCCCTGACATGTCCCAGAATCACAGAGTGTTACAGGTTGGAAGGGACCTCTGGAGATCGTTGAGTTCAACCCCCCTCCAGAGAAGGACAAAACTAGAGAAGATCATGAAGAAATGCATCCAGACAGGTCTTGAAAGTCTCCAGAGAATGAGACTCCACAACCTCTCTGGGGAGTCTATTCCAATGCTCTACAACTCTTACAGTAAAGAAATTCTTCCTCATGTTGAGGTGGAATTTCCTGTACTCTAGCTTGGATCCATTGCCCCTTGTCCTGTCACAATGCACAAGTGAAAAGAGGTTGTCCCTGCCTTCTTGACGCCATGCTCTTATGTATTTATAAACATTAATTAGATCCCCTCCCAGTCCTCTCCTCTCCAGGCTGAAAAGCCCCAGGTCTTTTCCACAGAGCAATTCTCTAGCAGATCACCTAACTGTACTGGTGCATTTTATTGTTCCTTCCCAGGCGCAGGACTCTGCCCTTGCTCTTGTTAAACCTCATTAGGTTCCTCTTTGCCCAGCTAGCTCTCCAGTCTGTCTTTTGAGTTCAGCCTTCCCAACGTTGCTTGAGGGGCCTCTCTGTGAAATGAAAGAAGGGGTGACCATTTCTCCTGCCTAAGAGAGAGAGGAGAGCTCTTACAGGCTCTTAAGCTAGTTTGTCTCTGCCTCTGATTTTTATGAATCCTCATTGGCAGACTACAGAGATAAAGACCATGTTCACAGTAAGTCAGTAGCCTTTCATCTTTTGCATGGTCAATAAGGCAAGTTACAGGAGTCGAGTAGTTTTAGTTCAGAGTATGTGCATTCAAAATCTGGTTGCCATTAGAAAGTAACACAGGATCTACCAAATAATTACAGAATTGTTTCATAATCTCTTTTATAAAAGTGTATAGACCTAACATTTCACTGGAATATTTACAAAAAAGTTACTTCACTTTTGTCATGATTTAGTATGGTACTTCAGGTAGGCTATATAAAATGACAATCTTTTTTTGCTTGTTTGTTTGTGGTTTTTATTTGTTTGGGTTTTTGTTTATTTTGGCTGTAATGTAGTGTTGGTTACTGTGAAACATCTACAGGCCTTGGCAATGCAGGGGGAATTGATATCCTTAATACCTTAAATGAACAGCACCTGACTGATATGCTTTAAATGGTGCACTAATGATAAATACATGGGGGGACAGAGAGAAAAATAGCACTGCAGCTTTCCAGACAGGTTACTTAGTGGCAGGATAGACAAGGTTTCAAAGGAAAAGTAGTTCTCTGCATCCATCGCAAAAGCTGGGTTTGAGACAATTCTTGGGTCTCCCTGAGGTCTCCTCCAGGTTCTCTGGCATTTTCTTTCTTTGTTTCGTTTCATCTTCTGGGCTGTTTACTGCTGCATATGGCATGTGCTCATTTCTGTTTGTCAATGACAAGTTTTATTTACTGCATAGCAGCCTGATTTCAGAGGAAACCCAGTTCTTTTTTCTGCTCATTCACTTGATGTAATCAGTGACTGTAGCTTGCATACTGGTTTCAATCTGTCTTAGTCATTTATATAGATTAAAACCAGCAGAGGTCCAAGTAATGGCCTTGTGGGGAGGATTTTACACAGTGGGGTGGCTTGCTTTACAAGTCCTCAGATTTCACTTTGTTTGTTTGCTCTTTCTAGTCTGTGCATTCACTACTTGCATGTTAATAGATTTGGAGAAGATTCCTCTCCAACATCCCCACAGCCTCATCTGTGACATCAGACAATGTTTGGTTATTTTCTTCTAAAACTCAGAAATTTGTGTGTCATTAAAAACCATCATCCTTAGTTCTTTCCTTGGCCAGAAGATCTCTAACAGAATTATAATAAATTAATCTCAATGAATTCCTAAAACATACCTACACAGATCTTTAAAGCTGTTTTGATGTTATACAATTTGGAGATAATGAATGTTACTGTTAAATTCCCTACACTCTAAACACTTTATCTCTTTGAAAGCTTTGCAGCTGCAAGATTCTGTTCATTTCAGTAACATTTCCATTACATCAGTAAATACGCCTTACCGTTTGTTGTCATGTCTTCAAGTTCCTGGTGTCAGAGGCTATGGGCTATCTTTTCACATATTTTCCCAGCCTGTATATTTCAAGTTTCCACCCTACCACTTTCTGTTAAATATTCTATAAAATTTAATTTGAAAGAGGAAGTAAATTATTACTCCAAATGTTCTTGGTATCACAGGAACTACTCCCTCTTCCATCAGCAATTTACTAATCTGAATTAAAGCTGAAAATTCAACTCAAACTGGCAGTGTGTGCTCTGAAAGAATCATAATAATTTATTGCTCTTGGTTAGATCAACTCTTAAGGCATTTCAGTAGATCAATGAAAGGTCTTTCAGACAATTATCAAGGAGCTATTCTTTGAAGGCCTGTTACAGTGTCTATAAATCTGTAAATGTGTTTCTTCGTCATTCAGTTAGATCTGTAATCAGTTATTGTACCAGATGAGCTCTGAAGTCAGATCAGTTGCATATTCTCAAGAGGGCTTTTTCTATCTTATCTTTTCTATTTCTCTGAAAGACATAAAAGATTTCACATATTCAAAACACACATTCATCTCAACAGCTGCTCTGTCAAATGAACAATGCTAGGGAAGATAACGAAGTACAGTTTGGTTGATACTTACCAATCTGGCTTTTCCACGCCTGAAGTCAGCTCCATATGGAAGCAAAGACTTGCTCCTCTTCACTAAAGAGATACTTACTTTTATGGACAATGTGTTATGTCCCAGAGGTTATCAGGAAATAAGTATGTTTCATTCATTCTGCAGGAGAAACAGCATTGAATCTCATACAGAAAAAATAACTTGCAGAAGTGGCATACTGTCATAAAAATAGTGTGGTTTAAATGGAAGCTCCTTGAACACCTAAGAGATATCACTGAGTGTGTGGATAATTTGAAATAACCTAGAAAGTTATGTTTCATATTTTATAACTAAAACATTGCATAAACTATCAATCCAAGTATGGCACCATTCTGTTAGTCCAGTCTGGCCTTGTGTATAGCTCCAGAGGATAACCTGATAAATATTCAGACAAAGCAGAGACTAGGTAAGAACTGCTACAATCTCTTCAAAACATTGAAATAAATACCCAGACTGTTCAATGCAAGCTTCAAAAGATCCAGCAGTTCAGATAACAAAAAACCACAAATTATAATGCATTCAATAAAATTATGTGGTCAAAATCTTAAACTGCAAATCCTAGAACACTGGATCCTCTCAAAAATCCTCACTAAGGTTCAGATGACACCAAACTGAGGGAGGTAGCTGACATGCTGGAGGACAGCACTACTCTTCGGACAGATCTAGAGTGTCTGGAGAAGTGGGCTGACAGAAACCTCATCGAGTTTATCAAAGACATGAGTAAAACCCTGCACATGCTATTGAATTAGATCATGCATTAATACAATCTGGGGGAGAAGTTTTACAAGAAAGAACCTGGGAGTCCTAGTGGTCAACAACTGGAACTTGAGGCAGCAGTGTGCCCCTGCTGCAAAGAAGAGCAACCACATACTGTACTGTATGACAAAGAATACAGCCAGCAGGTCAGAATAATGTTCCCTTGTATGGCACTCATGAGACCACATCTATAGTACTGCATCCAGTTTGGGCATTCATTACAAGAATGACATCGGCAGACTTGCCATTGAATTGGGTCCCATGGAGGGTCGCCAATAAGGTCATGGAGTCAGAACACATGATGCATGAGGAGACACTGAGACACCTGGGCTAGCTGAGCTTGAAGGAGACACAGCTCAGGGGGATCTTATTGCTATCTGCAACTACCTAATGGGAGGGTATAGAGAAGATGAAGTTAATCTTTTCTCAGGGGCAGACAGTGAAAGGATTCAGTGAACACAAGTTACAAGAAGGATGTTCTGGCTGCATATAATGAAAACATTCTTTGTTCTTCACAACAAGGACAATCAAACACTGGAACAGGAGTCCAGAGAGGCTTGCAGATACTCAGAATGAACTAGACATGGCTCTGAACAATGCACTCAAAACAACCCCCGATCTGAGCAGAGAATGGTACCATATGACCTCTAGTTTCCTTTGAACCTAATCCATTCTGTGATTTTGTGTTTTGTGCTGGCCCTTCTTGTAGGAGGGGCCTCCCATTGTTACCTGTGGTTGCAAACTGTGTTGGAGGTGGAGTCTTAGAAGGCTTCCCTAAGTAGTTTTTGTACTTTCAGCTAGTCACCCATCAGTTAGCATTATCAGCTTCTGTTCAAAAGGAACAATTTTGTTTTGGTTTTGTTTATGCTCCTAGTCAGCCTTTCTTTGAAAATCTACCCTCATAGACAAAAGATAGAGAGAATTTCATAATCCTGGGGCACAAGACACCTTACTTCTAACTCAGACTGCTTGTATTACAGTTTGGTAGTTAATGTGACTAAGTTTTCCAAATGATGAGTAATTTTAGGCTACTTTTATGTAAAAAAAATGATCAACCCTGATTTTCAGCCTACTGAAGGATGTGAATCTTTCAGGTGTTAAAAGCTGGTCTGTCTAAAATCCCAAATCTTCAAAAAAATCATTGGTCACTTCAAAAAATCCTACTTTAAACTCTTCACTGCTTCTTCTTCATACTATAAAAGGTGAAGACAGTTTTTTGTCTTCTCTATTTTCCTTTTAGATTTTTTTTTCCTTGTGTTGTCCTTTGTGAGCCAAAAAAGTCATAGATTTCTACACTAGGTCCCAATTACAGATTTGGAATTTATCATTAGTGAATCGGAACAGGGAAAAAGAGTAGTAGAAAGAGACAAATCAGCATGGCAAAATATCTCCTCCTTCCCATTCTCCAGGGACAGGTTCCAAAAACACATGGCTTTTGGCTGACAGCTAGCTTTTGGCATCTGTACTCCAGCTGAGAGCTTATTCGACCTTGCATGCTTTGATGCAGTAACAACACAGCCCACATTTCTGCTGATTAATCATTCAGTCATTCTGTATCTTAACCAGCTGTGATCATGAGCTATTTTTCCCCACAAAGATTAAGAGATGTCACTGTTCATCATTTTCATACTCTTCTTCCCCTTTGTATAATGGCTGAAAGGTCTCATCCAAGAAAATGATGAGGGTCCACATCCCCACTGGAGTCAGGGAGGGGTGTTGATGTCTGGCCCCACTCAAAATCAAATATTATCCCCCTACCTCTTCAAAGATCATAACAAACAAGCAGGTTTGGGCATTTGGGGGCTGCAACCCACTGCCAGCACATGGAAAATGTCAACCAAATGCACTTCCTTTATGACTCATGCACCCTCTGGAGTGTGTCACAAGTAAACCTTCCACAGAAAATGTATGCTAAATAGAAGAAGATTGTGCTGATAAACGGTTGCAGCTTTCTTGATTTCTTCAGGATGATTTCAGTAACTCTCACTACTCGTTTTAGTTACTGGGGTGGAAGCTGCTGGCAGCATTAATGTTAAGACAGAGTAGTTCAAGCTTCCTTCCTGGAAATGACAGTATGGTCTTCAAGCAATTCCTCTTCCAGCTAAATGAATGTATGATGAAGTTTTTCCAGAGTAATATCTGATTCAGCTGAAATCACCTCATAATTCTTACTTAGGCAGTTGTACTTTCACAAATGAAAACACCCAATATGTGTCATCTCTTTGTCCCTTTATTCACAACTGTGGCCTTCTTCAGGAATGCACAGGTTAATTTTTTTCTCTTCTGCTTTGTCCAAAGTGACTGGTCTAGCTCTTGGAAACTGAGTTAGTTAAATCATTCTTCTAAAGAGAAACAGAGCTTGTAAGTCAGTAAATAATACAAAAACTTCCGAGTACGTCCTGGGTGCAAAGTAGAAAAACATATGTGAAAACAGTGTCCCTCCCAGAGCATCTATAAAGAACTTTGCTTCTAATCATCTGTCATGAGAGCAACAATTTCCCCCTGAGAAGAAAAGAAACACGCCCTTCACTAAATGTCATTTCACGTGGAGTCCTTGTTTAATACTTTGCCTAGTTCTAGTCACAATAACAATTGCTTCCATAGAAGTATGTTTTTCTTTCCACTTTTTCAGGCAGAGAGCTCCTTTCTATGCTAAAGGAGCAGTGATATAGGATATATAAATTCAATTAGTTGAAGACCATGATGATATACTATTGTCTTTAAACTGGTAGGTAAGTAAGGGATGGGTGAACATGGCCTTAAGAGGAGAAGCAAAGGAGGAGATCAAGAACTGCAGATTCCACTCTACCTTTCACATGGAATTACACAGGATTTATGCTTTGCAGTAATCAGATGGAATGCTGAAAAGATGGCACCTGCTGGCCACCTGTACAAGACTCAACCTAGCTCTCATTTTCATAACATCTGAACGCATCTCAGGAAGTCCACATGACTGGTGCATATTAATACTGTTCATTTTTCTAAACCAGAAACATTTCTGTGGTGAGTAGGAAGCCCTCCTTGCCTGATAAAGCGGGGGTGGGATGAAGTGCCAGAGGAGAATGATCATGTCGCCTACCCTAAGACCAAGCAATAAAAACTACATTACGAACCTTTTCTCTTTAATCATTCTTTCGTGATTTTTAAGTAACACAATCCAATTTGGAAGCCATAGCCATGGCGCTAGGGGCCTTGGCAAAGATTTGGAAAGATATTTAGTTCTTTCATCTCCCTGAGAGAAAATAAATCTGTCAGGGACATTAAAGCATGAAATTGTTTTAAATTTTAGTTAATATTCTCATGTTTACTGTCTGTCATATCAGTGAAACAGCAGGAAAAAAAGGACCTTTTTTACACAGCTATTTTTGGAGATCGTCTCTCAGGGGGCTCCTAAGAGACAAGACTCAGCATTTGGGGATTTTGTGGAACCATGGGCACAAAAAAGGACCATAATAAAGAAGCTGAACATGCCTTCCTGGGAAGGCTGCAGACAGGAGAGGAGAAAGACAGACTGTTACTAAGCTCAAGATAGCCACCATTTTTCCCTCCTATGATTTCTTTGCTGTTCTTTTTGCAGAAGGGAGAAGGCAGAAAAGTAGCACAAAGGCACCTAAAAGAGCCTGCAGAAGGGAAGTTTCACGGAGCAATGTGCACTTCTGTATAGTGATGAATTTGTCTTTAGAAGAGTGCTCGTAGTTGCCTGAAATAGTATTCAGGAGTGCTTCTTCTGTCCATTACAAACAAGCTGTACAGAATCATACATATATAAAATACAGATTCTGTGTCTAACTATGCTTGCATTCAGGCACTTGTTACTTACATTTTGTTTTGTATGACTTGATTGATCTGTGATGACTTCTTTGTCTATTTAGGTGTTTATGGCAGTGGTGAGAGACCATATGCTAAACCGGGATTAAAATATCTGGAATTAACTATTCTTTTTGAAAAATAAAGGACTGATGAACAAAGCTTTGAGTCTACTTTTGACAAAGATCAATTTGAATGGTTTTCTACTTAATGAGTGGTCTACTTTAGATATATTGATGGCATGTTCCCCTTCAGTCTGACTGGAATGTAAACCAGTATGTTCTGGATATCTTATTTTTATTGATGAATAGAACATAGTTTGCTAGCACAGAGTTAATTCTGGATAAGTATTACAGAAACTGGGCCTTCTCAGCTGTAGTGTATGGGCTTACAACAATTATCTGTAAGATCTGGTGGATGTGCACACTGTCGTATTTAAACAAAGGAACAATTACAATCTAATATACCGAGGAACTTCAGAGTAACCAAATTAATGACTTGAACAATCTGCTTGTGCTCACTGCACTTAATAAAAAGAACCTGAGTCAACCATTGCAGTAGTTTCTAGGGATGTACAGCAGCTGCTACCCTAAGTGGAATAACTTAGCCATTTGAAGTAATTACAGGTGATTATGGCATAAGGAGCAGTAAACGAGCCAAAGCATCTCGCATGTGCTATGTCTCAGCCTGCTCTCTGTCTGCATACCCAGAGACTAGAGTGCATGTGGGGATAGAACTGTTTCTTTCTTTAGAAAACCTTTATAATGTTTTACAACTAAGTAATTTTTTAAATGAAAAAGAACAGTTTACTATGATTTCCTCTGACATAAAAAATGGACTTGTGCGCTTTCAGGTTCTTCAGATGGTCACAAACCTGATCTTCACTTGCAATGGGCAGTTCTTTCATCCAATGCTTGCCATCAGCTTCCGTGACTCTGAGGGTGTGGCTGGAGCCCTTGCCAATGAATCTCCCTGGCTAGATTTAATTCTAACTGAGCTTTAGCTCTCCTGACCAGGTCTCTTGCTGCTTGGGCAACTTCCTTGTATGCCCCCTGTTCTAGCTGTCCTTCTTTCCACTCTTTGTAAAGCTTCTTTTTGCATGACAGCATGTCCAGGAGTTCCTTGTTCATCCAGGCAGGTCTCCTAGCATTCTTTCCTGTCTTTCTCTTTGCCAGTATAGTTTGCTCCTGGGCACCTGAGAAGGTGATCCTTGAATATCGACCAGCAGTCCTGGGCCCCCATACCCTCTAGGCCTTTGTCCAATGGCACTTTGGCCAGAAGATCCCTTGCATTCTTCAGAATACCCCGAACGATTTTCCTTTTTCTCCCTCTGCACAGCTGCAGATACTCCAGCCATTATTATGTCTCAGTACAGTGGGGTTTTTTACCAGAACACAGAAAGTGATAGTTCTGCTCTGCTTGATGACAGTGAGCCTGGGCTGGAGAACTCTTCCAACATTGGGTATGAAAGGTGTGAGTGCAGCAGGGAAAAGCAAGAATAAAGCAGAGCTGTAGAAAACAAAGCCTGTGAGAAGAATAAACAGATTTGAGGTAGTTTGGTTGGGAATAGGGAGGACCAAAGGAGGATGCATAATAGTTTTGCAAAATGTGTAAGACTTATGTAAAATGTGCTGTGATTTTTTTGCTTTCCATGTCTCTGTGGGGAAGAACAAGAAGTCAGTGGCTGTAATTTTTCAGCAGAGAATATTTCTGGAAGCATGGTACAGAAAAGACACAATCATAAAGATAGTAAGACATAGGTATATGTTACTCAGGAAATCTGTAGGTATTTCTGTCCTGAAGATATTTAAGACTAGTCTAAAGTACTGCTGCTCAGTGGTGTTCCAGAGATCATACATGGACTTTCAGATCTACAATAGTTTTTCATTTCAGTGATTCACTGAAGGAGGGCCTCTATCACAGCAGAGAAACATGGAGTTGATGTTTATTCCTAATAACAAATTATGAAAATGTGCTTTGAAATATATCCTCGGGTGTGCATGTGCTTTTAGTTTATCAGAAACCTCCAACCCTTAAGTTTTTTTCCTAGCCCTGAGGAAAGCATCTGCTACTGTTGTGAAAGAGTGTGGTAGCTTGGAGGAGAGATAGATGACCATCCTCCATTTTACAGTAACATTCAGGGGTGTAAAGTCTGACAGTATTTTCAGCTACAGAGTATGGCCTACTTAGGTGTGTGTGTATGTATATATATATTTTTTTATTATTATTATTATTTCATACTGTAGGTAGAAGAAACATCAATCCTCATTGTAATGCTAGATGGACTTGACAATTCTCTCCTACTCTTTTCATAATATCTTCTCCAGCCACAATTTAAACACAAAAGCAAATAAAACAAATAAAAAAAGCAAATAAAGACTCATTAAATGGGAAGAGCACTGTAAAAACAAGCAGAAAATATATAATACTATAAAGGAACAAGTCTTCCATGAGAAGATACTATGTATTTCCCTTTTGATGCCAGTTTATGACGGTTATGTCTAGAATTCAAGGATTTTAAGTATGGTTGTTGTTAGATATATGTTCTTCTCTTTACCATCAGGTATTGCCTCTGTTCCTGCAAGCTTTCCCTGATGTGACTTCATCAGTTTGACACTTTGTTCTCTGCTTGTCATTTATATTGGTTAATTCTTTTCAGAAAGTATCTAGCTTTCCTGCTTGGCAGGGAAAATCTTCAAATTAAGGACAAAGACTAACCAGTCAGAGACATCTGACACTAGCTACAGATCTAATCAGTAACTCTGGGGTCTGCAGTAGTATCACAGCCATGAGTGGATGCGTGGACAGAAGGTGGGCTCCAGGTACATTGCCATTACAGCAGCGATGTGGACACTGTGGACATATGTGTAATTTCTTTGCCCACCATGCCAGCAATGAAATATGAAGTAGATGTTTTCAGACCTTGATAGCCTTGGCCTCAAAATACCACAGGGACTATCCAATTTGAAAGCATAGATCTCTAGAGTATCAGCGAAACATTTTGAGTATTTTATTGCAAATAAGACTTTAAAGAAAATTTTACACATTTGACAGAAGTGAGAGAGAATAAGAAACTTCTAGCGGGTGGCCAGAACATTTTACTGCCTCTATCCAGTCACTCATTCTCACGGATTTGGCAGTGACCTTGACTAACAGCCCGTATATATCCAAAGTAAACAGAGTCTTGGAGAAGCACAGGAACTGAACAGAGAGAAGACAATGTAGTAATTGCCAGTATATTCCTAGAAAAGGCAACATGTTCAGACTCTGAAAAAGGCCAGTTAAAAGTGACTTTTCCATTGTGTTATGACCCATGCAGTTGCCTATATCCAGGCCAACAAAGTAATCTAGCACAATGGGTGCAATTTTATTGAGATGCATTGCGTGTGTATTTACAAATACTTCTCTGTTATTTACTTAGGAACTGAGATTCCTCTGGCCTTTGCAGTTAGCTTATTGTAAACTACACAAGGAATTGTGTTTATTAAAGCAACATCACAGTCAACAGTTGTTTTAGAAATTCCACAAGGAGTCTCCATTTTCATCAGTAGTCCGAGCACTTGAAGTCAATCCAAGCTGATTTTAAGTCTTATCTTTGCTGATGGTATGTGTGAATACTGTCTCCGTTACAGAGTATGAATGGGTCACTCTTTACTCAGTGAGTGTAAGAGACTTTTTTTTTTTACATAGCCTGCTCTGAATGCCAGATAATGGCATGTGGCTTTCTTTCTCCTCCTTCATATGCCCCTCTAGATAGTCCTAATGTCCAAATACACCCTCCACAGATGAGACAAGTAGCCATGTGCTGGTCTCCTTAAAAAAGGCACTACTTTGTGTTTTGTGATCTCCTGAATCTGGGGTACACATTACCTCTGTTCCCCTGAAGGACTCACTGTTCACCATATGTTATTACTGTGGCTGCAAACTAAGAGGTCACACATTTTCTAAGGGAGGACTGTAGATATATCTGTATGCTCTCTTTTTCTTTGAGCGATGAACGAAATTTGCCAGGGCAATTGTTTTTTTCACAATGGACACAACACTAATGATTATGAACTATGATGATTATTTTCAGGAGTTCTTCCTCCTTGATTGAAATCTCTTCTATATCTTTTTATTATAATATATAAACATAGAAACAAATTAAGGAAATATTTATTAGCATTTCCACTATTTATGAGGAAACAAAGACACAAATAATAAGTGCATACAGCATTTGATGTACAATAGAACAGATGGGTCTGCTCATCTATACGTAGATGATCAGTTAGATGTTCAGTTAGATGTTCAGTTGAAGCTTATTAATCCAGAATCTCACCATACTCACTGGAGACGAGTACTTCAGAAGTGAAGCATCTCATCCCAAGACAGGTGTTTATGGTAGGTAGAAACAATGTATAATAAACACACTTTTTTTTACAAAAGATGCCCATGTTATACTTCGATAGAATATCAGAAAATGTCTCAGTTCATTTGAGAGAGACATTGTCTTGGAGCAGGCAAAAGTATGCCAAATATATCTATTTTAAAGAACATTGTTTGGCCATATTTTCCTGTAAAGCAAATATACCTGCAATTAAATTACACACAGTGTAGGGGTACTATTAATGTGCTAGTATGTTCTTCATCCACTAAAGCTACATTGGGATGATATAGACAGTAAAAGTCTTAATCAAGGGAATCCTTGTTCATTGAACGTTTAGAGTTTTGACATATCAATCTAGTCTTTTGCACACGGAGTACAAAACATACAGTGATTTCTGCTCCATGCCAAGCCATCTTTTCTATTTATGATGGTGGCTGACAGGACTTTAAATCCCTCTTATTAATGATCAAAATACTTTGTTACTGTTCCAAGACTTCTTGTATCTTGAGATCATCCTGCCTGCCACATGAGTGTCTGAGGTCTCATTTAAGAGTGAAAAAAAATCTGAAAATGTTGTACTGTTTATCTGGATGACTAGACAGTTCTCACCATTATGAAATACCTTCCTACAAAATGATATTATCCTTCTTCCTTCCCTGTCATCATTTTGCTGGATTTGTATTTAGTGCTTTTTGAGCTTGGTTGTCTGAGAAAAGGAAGTTAATGCTTTCATGAGGTCTTTTTTTGTGTCTGTTAGTCACTTCTCACTCCAGAGAACACTTTGACTTGTTGGGCCTCTTCAACCCAGATAGGAGGGTGGGTGGAAGTCTCAAAGATCTTGATCACCTGTATTTTGTGAGAAAAGATGTCTGGCTAGAGGAGAAAAACACTCAAATAAGAGCTCAATTTGGTTCTAGCAAATACGAGTTTAAGGTGCCAAAGGCCAAATTCTGATATGCCCTTTGGTAGCATAGTTATAGGCCATCTCCTTGAAGCAGCAGGGAAGGTCAGTTTCCTTTCTTACATCCTTGCAGTTGATAGTTTCCTGTTTTCCTTTAGCATAGGTCACATTGCCTATTATTGTTGGCTGTGATCCCTTACTGACTGGCTGATGCACACTAAAAGCTACCTTTTAACCTACTGTGCTCAACTACTAATCAATTGTCTGAGCATAAACTTAGACCAACATAGCATCACATTACACAAGCTGTGCAGTGTACTTGGCAGCATCGGGGCTGCACTGTTGAGGCAATGTAGACAAAAGTCAGTTCTAAAGTCAAATTTGGAGTCAGATGTTTCTCCCTTTGACCCACATTATAATTTTGTGTTTTTGCAATTGACTCAAAAGATGACACGTTATTTTGGTAGGCTGCCCACAGTATAAGAAAGAGATTTGCCCCTTATCCCTGAAACTGTGTTGGTTAGTAAGAGATTTAACAGAAAAATACCATTTTGAGATAAAAACATTCATAAATGCAGAGCCAATTTGTAAATAGTTCAGGAGGAAATAAAAGGGAAAGGGGAGAAAACATCAAGACATATTTTGTAATTTTCAAAAGGGAACATTTTAACTTCTCATGATGAAAAGGTGTTTCCTTTTATGAAATTACTTTGGTTAAGAAAACCAATAATTTTTAATATCCAGAATGAAAAGTAGGGCATTTACTTTTCAGCTAAACATTTTGGTTTAGAATATTTTTTAAATACTTATATTTCTCTATTTTTCCGTAGAAACTGACTTAAAAATTTCACTAAGCCAACAGCTTTACTATTCTGATTACAGATATTTACTCAAGGTGGAAGCCAATGTAGATCTATAGAGACATTTTGTAAGAAATAAAGGATGAGATGCACAGACAAAAGAGGACATGATGAAATTGTCACATATCCTAGCAAATTGGTCTTTTCAGGGAAAAACTTGCTACAGTAAATGGAAAAAATGAAGTATTTGTGTACATATTTTTAAATCCCTTGTGCCTCTCAGAATGTAGTGGTAAGCAGCAAGTTATTGCCAGTGACCACATTGCATGGCTGACTACAGATGTGAAGCATTTTAATTAACCTGGTGCAAGGTAAATAGCTTAGTTTTGCATTTAACAATCTGCTGTTGTATTTGTAATTTACTGTACGAGGCATATGCAAACAAGATGAATACGTCGCTTTTGAAGGAAAAACTATGAAATGAGTAGGAGCTGCTGTCACTGAATTAATGAAGGTGAATTTACAACTTCTGCAAGCAGAGTACTGAACATATGTGAAGGGAAGAAAATAACTTTCCTTGAACTGAGGGTACATATTAATCACATCAAGTCACATACTGATACATTAAATCCATCTAGAGTTAGAGATTTAGAGACCTGGGGCTGTTTAATCTGGAGAAGGCTGAGAGGGGATCTTATCAATGCTTGTAAATATCTGAAGGGTGGGTGTCAAGTAGAAGAGGCCAGTCTCTTTTCAGTGCCAGTGCCAGTCTCTTTTCAGTGCCCAGTGGCAGGATGAGGGTCAGTGGGCACAAAATGGAACACAGGGAGTTCCACCTCAACATGAGGAAACACTTCTTTACTGTGAGGGTGATGGAGCCTGGAACAGGCTGCCCAGAGAGGCTGTGGAGTCTCCTTCTCTAGAGACTTTCAAAACCCACCTGGATCTGTTCCTGTGTGGCCTGCCCTGTGTGTTCCTGCGCTGGCAGGGGGGTTGGACTCGATGATCTCCAGAGCTCCCTTCCAACGCCTACCACTCTGTGATCTTTTAGCTCTGAAATAATATGCTTTGACTACGAGAGGTTCTATCAATTAATGACTGTATTTGTCATTTTAAAGACTCTCATTGAAATTAGATCTAAGCTGTGAAGTGTTGGGCAAGGTTGTCACCTGTTGGAAGTTGTTGTAAGAGGGTCATGCTCCCTTTGAGCTTCCACACATAGGGGCAAGCTGTATCCCAGCTGTCTGAAAGGGTCTTAGAGGAAAAGGCTTGAGGGTGGCTGCAGAGCTTCCATGCATCATCTTAGTGCATGAGACTCTGATATCCTGTGACACACCACCATTGTCTGACTGGGCTGTTGGCTCCCTCCTACTAGAAAATACAATCATAGTAGTTATACTCATATCTTTTACTAATAAGTTAATCAGTGACAAAGTGTGAGCACTGGCACTGGAACTAATCCAGTCAGAAGGGTCCTTGGCACTAGGGCGGGTTTGACTTGATGAGATTTGGCCTGGACTAGTCAGCATTTATCCAGTTCTTGTGCTTAGGAATTAGCAAGAACCAGAGGCCATTCCCAATGGATATTCTGTGTGCAATTGGCTTATTTTGAAGGACAACAGTTTAATAATATAAAGGGCTTTTCTGGAAAGAAGCCTAAATTCTAGAGAACTTTTGAAAGCATCTGCTTTAACTGCATGGGTACACTGAGACTGAAGAGGTTTTTTTTCACCAGTAATGTGACACAGAAAATTTTAAGTGTTGTAAGAAAAATGCCTATAGTGGATCATAGATCGTTAAAAAAGCTATCCCAGAGAGTCACCCAGGGAGATGATCTTCTGCAATGAAACAATATGGATAGCTTTTCCAAAACCCATCATTTTTTAATATGTTAATAAACTCTTTAATACTGTAATTCTGATTAACCTCATAATCCACCTAACTGTTCATTTCTACTTTGGTCTTGACGAACTTTTTGCCTTGATGAAGTCCTGTGGCAATGAGTTCCAGGTTGATCATGAAGAGGGTTGACAGGGCCAAGCAAATTAGGAGATACAGGAGGGAAAACATTTGCTTGTAATGCTCTTATTCTTCATATCAGAAGGGAATTATTTTGTTGCCTGCCATTTTTTTATCGTTCTTGTTTCCTCCTTTTATTGCTGTCGTGCATTTGGCCCTCCCAAGGGACCGAAACAAACCCACCCATGAACACAACTGTTCCCTAAAGAGCATGGTTGTCCTGTCAACCTCATTATTTACCCTGTAATATTGCTTTTCGCTTCCCTCCAACTGACTGTGAGCAACTTAAGATGTCTCCAGGGCAGTAAATAAACAAACTCAGCTAAGTATGAAACCTCTTTTCTTCTCTGAGTCTCAAAGAAAAAATGGGGGTGGAGGGGGGGAAGGGGAAACGGAAGAAGAATATCGTTTGAAACAGCTGCCAGTAAACAGCTGGCTTTACAATGTAATGTTCCGTGTCAGCTCCTAAATTACTTTATATTTATTGCTTGTTTTTTGTATTATCAGTTTTCATCTTGTTTTCAGCTTCAAGAGATTTTGATACTGAGTGTTGGAGGAGTTCTAATCCTGGAGAGGGGCTGTCCTGCAGTTTTCCTTGATGGAAGAGCTCTCATTTCCCTACAGATGTAATGTGTAGGGTGCCATCTCTCTCGTTTTTCTGGGGAGCCATGTAACTCCAGCCAGTTCTTTACCACACATGACTATGCTGAATACTTTGCTATCAACAGGGTGGGTGGCAAGCTGTGCTCAGTGCCATCAATTGACTTGGGATTCTGCTTATGCTGAGTGGTGGCTGGGAGAATTGCCTTTTTTACTGAAATAAACTGACCAAAACTCAAAAATATTTTCTAATTTTTGTTGATGTTACTATGGTTTTCACAATAAATAACCAGCTTTGGCGTTCTCGGCAAGAATTTTCAGTTAATAATTTAAAGTCAGTTCATTGTCAACTTTATTTTATGAATGTTAAAAGCAGTGAAATTTCCTAAAAAAAAAAAAAAAATGTTCCTGGGAAAACAGCTCCTCCCTTTTGACTGTAATTTGGAAGACCTGTCTCTGAGAATACTTGAGCATTTCCTTATCTGAATTCTCTCATGCTTGACCCATCTATGAAACATATTTGGAGTGAGAATCTTAAGGAAAAGGCATTAAAGGGGCAGAAGGAGTGTAACTGCATAGCCCTGCAATATTGTATTGCTCATAATATGCCAGAAGCTTTGTACTGAGTTCTGCAAGGTCTGTTAGGTCTGCTTTGGCCAAACTTTTCTTGAACTGCCTATAGTGTTATTTGACTTGGTTCAGCTGTGTCAGCAATTTGCCTGATTAGCCAGGTGTCTATATTCAACTTTTAAATTTTTTGTTTATCTTTCTGTGGTACAACTATAGTTTTTTGGATGTATTAGTAACATGAAGATTTTCTGGGTAGAATGAGATATTTATGACACTAACATTGTGATAACACAGTGTAGAGAAGCACAAGACTGGTACAACAGGAGAGACCTTGAGAAGTGGAGACACTGCAGACTTGGAGCTTGACAAAGTTACAGGGGTAACGCAGACAGAAAGTAGTATCTAATGAATGTAAAAGGCGCTATATATTGTAAATGTGGATGTAACCTGGAGCAGCAGACCAATGGAGAGAGCAAGCTAAAAGTGTGTGTTAGAGAACATATGCAAATGACACTAAATTGAAGGAAAAAAAAAGAAAAAAATGAGTTAAAAAGGAAGATTAAAGCAGATAGGAAAATGAAACCCTCTACATCTTTTTCTGTATGTGTACATAAATAAAACAGGTGTGCCTTCTCTTCAGCAATAAACAAAATTTTGAATGTAAGAAGAGGTAAACAGCCAAATCTACCTCATTTGATCAAGAGTGCAGATGATGTGCCTGGGACACTCAGGCACAGAGGTGTCAGCTACAGCATGTTACTGTCATGGTATACAATACGCAGACATTTTCATGGGTGGAGCTTTTCAAGTCCAAGCACTAGAGTAGGAAGTGTTATATACTACACAGACAACTTCCAGCAGAAATGGATTATAACTGATGGTGGACCATTAATTATCATCATAACACAGGTGAAATAACAGCAGGATGTCTCTAAGAGGCAAGTATTAACTTCCAGAGCTGCAGTTCAAATGCTCTTGATGGGTAAATTGATTTTTCTGTATCACAGAGATCTTCCAGGAGGGAAAGTTTTGTGCAATGACTAAAAATATCCATAATTTTGTGCATTTTTTTTCTTCTAAGTAGGCTTTTAATGACTTTTATTTATTTTTGGGGGGTTTTTTGAGAAGGAAAATAAGTAGCCCAGCTAGGAATAGAAAGCAGAAGAACTCAGCAAGTTTGAGTAGAATCTGGTTTAGAGTGAAAACCTGCTCACGCCATCACACTAGACTTTGGCCTCCAAGAAAGGACATCATTTCATATATAAACCTCTGCTCTCTGAAAGGTAGGTTTCCATGCTGAGCTGGTAATATGGAGTCCTTCCTTAATTGGGGAGGGCAAGGTTTATCCCTCTCATACTGAGAAACACCGTGTATAAGACAGGAGGGTTTATCACTCCTCTGAAGATGCCTTTTTTTCTCAATGCAGCCTGGAGAAAGCCAAGGAGCCAGCTTCAGCTGGAAGCCTCAGCCACAGTTTGTCTGAGAGGAGTCCATGATAATATGTATAGTTTGTGAGGGATATTCAGTTAATATGCTGCCTGGATTAACTCTCTAGCTAAAATCTCTGTTAACATTCGAAGATTTGAACACTTCACCATCTGTGTTGGGTACAGACTGTTATTAATTATAAAGAAATGGAGGTGCTAAGAATGGAGCAATGGGACCTTTGCTCTGGGCCTCCTCTGTGCTCTAATCAGATGATATCGGATTCTCTGTGTTTTTTTAGGATTGAGTTTTATTTTTTGTAAGTAATTACATTCAAAACAAGTCACAGAAATCTGAGCAGAGGGGTTGCTTGTGCTAACATCACATAATAACTGCTGAGTGGCTATCTTGATCTCCTGTGATGACATGAAAGGAAAGCCAAACAAACAACAAGCAGACATGTTGGCTTTGCTTCTGTAAAAAAGAGATAGCAAATCTTAGGGAAACATGTTGCTTATTACATTCAATAATGAAGGCTGCCATATTATACATTAAACAGACTTGGTGCTGATACTTAAAATCAAAGACTTAATTAATTCTGCACCAGTGACTATGGTGACAGCTGAATCATAGAATCATAGAAGGGACACTGGAAGGGATCTCAGGGATCGTCCGGTCCAACCTTTCTTGGAAATCGTCTAGACAAGATGGGTCAGCACCCTGTCCGGCTGAATCTTGACAGTGCCCAGTGTTGAGATTACCACCATATCCCTGGGGAGATCGTTCCAATGGCTAAATGGTCTCATTGTGAAAATTTTTTCTCTTGTGTCCAATCAGAATCTCCCCAGGAATAACTTGTACCCTTTACCTCTTGTATTTTCCTTTTTAAAAGGGAGTCTCCATCTTTTTTTGCAGACGCCTTTTAAACACTGGACCATAGTGATATGGTCTCCCCTAAGCCTCCTTTTCTCAAGGCTGAACAAATCCAGTTCTTTCAGCCTTTCCTCATACAGTAGCTTCCCAGTCCTTTGATCATCTTTGTGGCCCTTCTCTGGATTGTCTCCTCCCTCTCCACATCTCCTTTGCATAGCAGGGACAAAAACTGAACACACTGTTCCAGGTGTGGCCTGGCAAGTGTTGAGTAGAGTGGGATAATGACTCTTTATCTCTCTGGTGATGCCCTTGTTGATGCACCCAGCATCCTGTTGGCTTTCTTTGTCACTGCAGCAAACTGTGCACTCACATTGAACTTCTTGTCCACCAGGACCCCCAGGTCCCTTCCCACCAACCTGCTCTCCAGTCAGGTAGATCATGACCTGTGTTGCACTCGTGGATTATGTTTTCCAAAGAGTAGGACCTTACACTTATCCTTGTTAAACTTCATCACGTGCTTCATCACTCTTCCAGCCTATCCAGATTTTCCTGCAGGGTGGCTCTTCCCTCTGAAGTGTCCTCTTCCCCACTCAGTTTGGTGTCATCAGCAGACTTCATAAGGGTGCACTTGATCTCATCATCCAGATCATCATTGAGCCCAACTGCTAAGGACATGTTTATGGATGGTGTGTATGAAGGAAGCAAACAACTACTCTATCTTTGGTTTTACCATAGCAGGTGAATAAAAGATGAAAAGAAACCAGCTTGGAGCTTCTTAGTGTGTATGATGCTTCAAGAGCTGTGTTATTTTTCAGAATAATATTTTTCAGAAGCCCTTCTTATTGCCTTCTGTGTCCTTCACTAGACTGAAGTCCAGGTGGGCTTGGGCATTTCTGATGCCATCCCAGCACACTCAGATAAAGTCTCTGTATTCCTCCTGAGTGACCTGATCCTTCTGTCACCTTTGCCCGACTTCCTGCACAGCCAGATGGACCTTTTTTGAGCTTGGAGGAGGTGATCCTTGTAAATCAACCACTCTCCTGGAAGGTCTCACACGAGATTCTTCTAAGCAGGTCCCTAAGCAGGCACAAAATCTTCTCTCTAGAGTTGTGATCCTTTTTACTTGCTTTGCTCCCTCCTTTTGAGATCTTTAACTCTACTATCACATGATCACTGTAGCCCAGGCTGCTCCCAGCCTTTGCTGTGACAAGGAAAATATCTAGAGTAAGTAAAATACCTTGTTGTGTGATAAGGTTACTGCCTGGTAGCTTTTCATAACAGAAATAATCTTTGAAGTTATGACCATCCCTTTGTCAGCACATTGCACGTTGCACAGAAAGTGTTAAATAGCCAGTCAAAGGCTCTTAAAAGTCATGGAGCAGCCACTGAACCAGAATAGAAATTTAAACAGCCTGATTGGTAAACTTTTTCACCATTAAGTAAAATTGCATCTATCCTTAAAAAAATGTGCAAGGCTGTCATTCTTTTTTTCTTTGTTTTCTACTCAGTGTATAAATAAAATCTGGAAGCATGGGTAGGATGTTGTTGGAGATAAAAGGAGAAATTAGTTTAAAAGCAGTTCTTGAGGCTGTTAACAGTAATAGTCTGTCTGAAATGTTTGGCCAAGGGTGTCAATAAGCCCCTAATTGCTGGGAGCTAGAAGAGTCTTCCAAAAGGGTGATTATTTTAAACTTGTCATGTTCCTTTTGTTTTGGTCACGGCAGGGGATATGAGACCAATCTAGAAGGACCTTTGGTATAGCACAGTCAGACTATTCTTACACATACACACAAAGTGCTAGCATTAATGTTTGGTGTTGCAAGAAGCACTGTTATAACACAGCATCGTGTCCTCCGAACACTGGCAGGACCATTAATAACAGGGAAAAAGTGTTGTTCAGTGTTGTTCTGTTCTGAGCAGCACTATTGTGAAAAAAGGGATTCAATGTAAAATCTTCATTAGGAACTACAGCTCCATCCCACACTCTTCTCTCTCCTCCTCCCTCTGAAGTAATTGGAAAGAAAACATTTCAAATGATACGTGAGAAGTGCTCCTGGCATGGTCACAAGTTGTGGCTGAAGTGATGAGATATTGTGAAATCCGAATGAATGGTTTATTATAAGGGAAAACTTTGTTCAACTATTATGCACTGCTGAGGAATCCACACCTCGTTTGCAGGGGAAGAAAATGTTCTATTTCAATTCCTTGAAGAGATGTTACCCACTTCTTGTGGGCAGTCACTTCAGTTCTATAGCTTCTTTCTTGATTCCAGATATGTAAAAAATGTTGACCATATTAAACATGCTGACTGCTGTATTACGTGGACAAATGTTCTCTGTGAGGAGCGTGATTTTGGAGAGCCGTAAAGGAGCTCTTGGTCCCCTTCTTCTCTGCTTACCTAAGAATTATTTATAACTGAATAATCTGTTATTTTATATATGAAAAAAAGTGGCAGGTCTCTTTAATGTGGACATGCTTGTGAGGAACATGCAGATCCCATAAAATCCCTGTTGTCCTTTCTACGATGACTTTTCCCATGGAGTTTCCTTGGGTTAGTGTTTGAGAATTGGACTGTTCCCTTTCCAGGGCATGAACTGTCCAGGCTAAGAGCTGAGTTGTTAACTTGGGTATCTCTGATAGGTGACCTAAAGATAGTTGTAACTTCTATAACTGAAAAGGTTATAGAACTATAACATTTTTCCCCCGAGGAAAGCAAAATATGAAGAAATAGTACACAGAATTAAACTACAGTGTAAGTGGATCTACATTACAGTTCCATGTGGCTTAATGATGGATTGGCTTTGTTTCACTGAACATGAACTGTTTAAAGGCTGAACTGTTTAAACCAGTAAACCAAATTCCCTCCTCAGTCAGTAGAAAAGCAAACTTTTAGTGTAAATTGACTCCCCCAAAGACTACTTACTGGGACAGGGTTTAGCTTACCTGAACTGCCTTTCTCTATCCATTGATCATGGCAGGATCTGGAAATTATATCCGTCTAGTCTATCTTATCTAAAAGTTAAGCATCAGTGTAGGACAAAATTGATACAAGTAGTTAAACCTCATTTATTCTGATAATAATTATTTTTTTCTAAGGTGCAACTAGGTTGGATGCAAAGCAGGGAAATGCAGATATCAAAAAATACTTACTCTTGGAGAAATTGAACCATGTGTTGCCTTTGTCTGTAGTGGGGTCAAAATTTAACCACTAGTGTGCATATTATGCCATGATCTACATTTGACCTTTTTCCCTCTGCACATCATAAAAAGGATGTTGATTAAATAATCATATCATAACAAATACTCAGGCACGACGTTAATGATGCTAGCTGTTATTTGAACTTTTTCAAATTACTGGGATGGTGTCTGCTGTAGCTTTGTTCGGAAACATTGTGGACAGTATATGATGAAGTCATCTAGTTGGTTAGGAAAGGTAGCTGGTAAAAGCTGTGCTGCATTCCCAATGAATATGCACCTTCTAAACTCTGAGAGACCTCATGTCATATCTCCACTACACTGAACTATTGATAACCTTCAGATATAAACTTCACATAGACATGATCTATTTAATCTCCTCCCATATCTTCTGCTGGAGAATATGCAATTAAAAAAATGTGATAAAAAGTCATGCTTTGCCACTCTCCACAGATGAAACTTAACCAAGTTCAGGGGCTCTGTCCACCTTATCAGTCATCTTCTTTTCACCTATGTCCTTTCTCCAAGCACCATACCTCAATTTCTATAGTCTTCATGAAGCATCTTCACTGAATTTGTGAAAATTCTGTCACCTAAATACCTAATATCTATGTTGTGTCATTGTGTTTAACAATTCAGACCTCGGAGGGCATTGGGCGACATTTCTCACTGTGCAGAAGCTGAAGAAGGTTCTCTTAGATAGTGGAAGTACACAAAGAATGTAAGTAGTAGTGGAGTTGTCTGAGTTTAAGAGAGATCTTGCTACACCTAGGATGTTTGGGAAGATTTCATATGTTTCCAAACTTTAAAGTTCAAGCCTATCTATACAAACAAGACCGTGGAGCCCTGTCTGCCTGTAAATTGGCACCAGTTTACACACTATAGGTATACAAAGATAGCAGTGAAGAGACGGATCTTACCATTCTTCAGTCAGATCAACTCCATTAGATACATATTTCATGTCTATTATAATAAAATAAAATGAAATATGGCTGGATTTTCAGAGGCAAAAGGAATTCCCAATTATAGAACGCAGCTATATCCTTTAACTTTGCAAAAATCTCTGTTTATAATTATGATTGACGTTGTTAAATACGTAATTAGTCCATTTTACCCTAAGCAAAAATAAAAGACACAACCATATACGTTTTTAAGTCTAATTGGCTTAAATTAAAATTTTCTCATCTTCATTCCATGCTTCTAATGTTTATATCCCCAGGACAGGATGGGGCAAGATGCAATCTGTGGTACTTGCAAAAGTCAATGAATATAAAAGCCTATTATTTTAAGGGACTCTTAAGGGCTGTAACACTCTTAACAAGCCTCTCAGGACTAACATTTAACACGTGTGCCCTATAGAAGCCTATAATTTACCACGTGCCATCAATTTCATATAGACCAATATATGGCTGTCAACCAGGTGCAGCTCTGCCTGCTCCGTAAGGGTTCAAGTATTTTAGAGCAACCCATGATGGCTTAAGTATGCTAAATAGCTAGCTGCTCTCCTGCTTTGTTAAGGTTACATGCTGAGACCAAAGCTGGTAATGCTTGAAAATTGTTTCTCACAATTTTCACTCCCTCTTTCATTGGACAAACAAAAAACAATGCTGACACACAGAGCTAGCAGTCCTGCAGTTTGAAAAGGACACATGGCTTTTTTTTATTATTATTATTATTATTTGGTGCAGTTCAGCATAATACTAAAACCTTATCATCAAAATTTATGACTTTAACATTTGTTAAGGATAAAAAATATGGGTTCTGTGTTTTTTCAAAAACTTTATTTCACCGCAAAATATTTTCATGATAAGCAGAGCAGAGATGTCTACAGCAGCCCCCATGTTACTGTGACAAATGAGCAGTAGCACAAATTTGTTTAGCTTGTGAGAAGAAAATGTGCCTAAAACTGGCCATGCTCTTGTTCTTGGCATCCTTAAGGAAGCTGTGCACAAGTTTTGGGGGCGTTTGCATCGTGAAAATATTTTGTGTAATAATATTATTCAGCTTCTTCCCTTTCTAGTGATGAATTGGGAATATGCAGAAATTGGCTGAAGTTGTGAGAGGGTGGAAAACCACAACTGGCAGGGAAATCATAGACTTCAAAATAAGGTTTTCCTTGTGTTAATAGCAAAAATATGGGGATTTTTTTTTTTCTTTATGTTGAGAAAAATAGCTAGCTAAGCCATAGATATTTTTCTAGACAAGACAATGGTAGAGAAAAAAAATGGTTAGTCTTCACCTCTGTAACATTCCAAGGGCACTTTGTAATCCTGTTGGTTTTGTATAGTTTTTAAATTGTTTTTTTATCATCTTCTTGGTGTTGCACAGTCCTCTTATACAGTTTATTTTTAGGAAACATTCCATGTTAGTTTAGAGAAAGCACTCCCTGATTACTTTTGTATTCATTAGCCATGTATATATAAAATTGCCTCTGAGCCTTAGTGGTTTGGTTTGGGTATTTAATTGTTTGATTTGTTTATTGTATATGATGAATTACTGTTTATTGGTTTAAACTCACCCAGGGTACACTTTATAAAAATGCTATTTTAATTGCTAAAATACACAGAGATTTAATTTGTTCGAGATGCTAAAGTGGCTTACATAGTGCATTGGTAGGTACAGGTGCTGACCTTCCTTTGACACTCCATGACTCAGTAGACTCCTAAGGCCACTTCTCAAGCCATTTAGAGAATTATCAGAGGTTTTCCTGCTTGACTCTACTTGCACCAAGTAGAACTATGGGTTGGATATGATTAAATAATTTGAATGTTTTAATGGCTAAATAGTGCACATTTGGACTGGCTGAGACAAGTTCTAAGTTCCTGTTGAGCCCAACAGATACCTTTGACAAAGAAAACAAATTTTGAGTAAATTCTGAGAAAACAAATTCAGTGAAATTTTCCAGACAAACCTTTTTTATTTCTATTTTTACTTTTTAAAGCTCTAAAAAAAAATTAAAAGAAATATCCAAAATGTGATGAAAATGCTAATTCCATTGTAGGCCAAATAATGTAGGATATTATATAAAATAGAGTTCTTTTTTTTAACAAGAAACATTGAATTTAAATTTGTGTTCATCAAACAGTCAGATTTCAAAAATATTTCACATAATACCAACCCTCTTCTTAATGGTCAGTCTTAGGCTTACATTTCAGAGGGAGGTCTGAAGGTGCCCTGTAAGACATATATGGCTGCCCAAATTTGAGGCATTGATGTTGGCCCATTGCTAACATCACTGCTGTATTTCATATCCCTAATATGGGTTATATTCTACCTTAAATAGAGGGATTTCTCTCTAGGTACCATAAAATAGCATGTGTGATATCTTATCACTGTGAACAAAATTTAAAAAAAAAAAAAAAAGCAGATTGGATAGCAGAAATTATCTGGAAAATAAAACTGCATTTAGCCTACATAACTGTGCACTTTCACTGCATTGGTGTTTGTTACAATGAAATTTCATCATGTACATAGCACCAAAAATTTTGACCACAGATGTATTCTTTTGTAAATAAAGCCTTGTACATGGGAGGAAATATATTTTGGTGAAACTAATGTGAAGCTCATATACATAATTTATTTTCCTGACTTGATGTCTAATTTGGATGTTGGATCACTGGGTGTTTTCCAGAAATCGTTGGTGGACTGAGGAGACACTAACAGCTTTATAGTGTTTGATAGAAATGTAAGCTTGTCAGGTCCTGTCATACCGAATGCGGATCATCTCCTCTCCCAAAACAGCTGTTTTCTCAGAAAATAATATGTTCTTTGCATCAGAAAAAGCAGATTGTGTTAATTTTTCTTCAGAGCTGTTCATGTTGTGTTAAGGAGAACAATGTACAGCTGCTTACCCTGGAAAACAGGGTAGAGGAGGTCCCTATATATTTCTCATTAAAGGAAGATTTTGCAGAATTCTTTCTCTTGAAATGACAAATCTGTGAACAGCAGTCCATTAAAATCCTGAATCATAACAACAGTGATATTCTTGTACAGTTCTCATGGCTTCTGTTTCACTTCTTAAACCATTCATCCCCTCTAAAAATCACAGAGGGAAAAAATGTCAATTCTTCCTCAATAGCCGCTGTTAGATGTATAGATTCATGCAATCAAATACTGTTGATTGTATTAGTTGAATTTGGGTTCTTTATTATAATGATTATTTTTAATTGAGTTTCTTTAGAAGAGAAGTTAAGGTTCATCCCAGAATATTGAATAAAATTCCTTAATGTACAGAGATAAGTTGTAAGACACTTGCTATCTCTACATCTACTTCTGGTCCTTGTTAGAAAGACTATATGTCTGCTTTCAGCAGGGTGCCATCCAAAACAGTACTGTAACACCACAATTTACTAAGTAATTTTCATCCTGAACTCTGCCAGGAAGGCCCAAGTCACTTCTGAAATACTAGAAAATGATATAAGATACATACTTTTTTTATTCTTTATTATTATTCTTTTTTTTTTTATTCTTGATTATCAGCTATAATTAAGAATAAAATATTTGACATGTGCTACTGTTTTAAATCTGCTAAAGCTTCCCTTTTTATGGACTGTTCAATCACTGAACAAAAGAAAAATGTCTTGTATGACAGAGTCCTGGAGAATGAAACAAAAATCTTCCTAGGCTGGACATCTTCATCCAAAATATCTGCTCTTGACCATGATGCAACCTGGAATATTGAGTGAGGCTAGCCACAAGCTGTTGTGTCTAGTTAACGCTTCTGGAGTATTAAGGTCGTTTGCAGATAAAATGGGTACCATTTTAGCCCTCTGAGATAAAAGCAAATTCATTTTGCCTCTGGAAAGAAAAAGTCCCTTTAGAAGCTCTGAACCCACTGTTGACTCTGCTGGGTTTGCATTTACACTGCTACCATAACAATTTATCTGATATTTTTCAGTCAATCTTGCATTCATGTCTTGAGTGCTGGTTAAATAAAGATAACACTATCTTGTATTGTGTAAGTGCTGCAAGATTCCTCAGAACAATCACAGACTTCATTTATTTTTATAGTGTGGTTTTTATAGTGATATACTTTGCCATTCTGCAGGGCTGAGTAAACATCAACTCATGCTAGACAATGTTTTTCTGTTTGTTTATGTCGATTAAAGAGCTTGGATATACAGAGAGTGAATCCTACATTACTTCCCTTAAACCAACAGAATATGAAATCAGCTGGGCTCTGTGCCAAGAAGCTGATTTCTGATGATAAACTGAAGTAAAACAAAATCTGCTCCATATGGTGCAATTGTAAACTTTGTGACTATAAACAAAAACATGCTGTGTGACTAAATATTGTGGTACCAAAGCACCCATGAAGCACTACCCCTCAAAGTATACCCAGTGCCATCCTGCCCGCTTTCAAGCATAGTCTTTACGTAAAAGTGAATTTGAGAGCCCAGGTGATGCTTGGTTTCTCTATCGCTAGGGGAATGGTGTGATGGTTCAGGTTTTCTGAGCTCAGGTCATGAGATAAAATGTGTTTTGCATCTGGCAATAGCTGCCTCTGCCCCTGGTTTTTTTTTTGCAAGAGAAGATACAAAGGTAACGAAAATCACATCAGGAGTGAAACTCCTTCTATTTCTGTCTGCTGCATGGTTGGCATTTGCATGCTTTTATCCTCAGTGAGCATGCAGGTGTGACAAGGCCAGCTGTAATGATTCCTCTGCTTCTAAAATCCTATACAACTCCTCAATATTAGTAATCCTACACAATTTATACATTTCCTAGGAGATGGAGCATGAAGACAGGTTTAGTGTTCAGCAGACACCAAGACATGTGAACAATCCTCACTTGCACTGACCAACCATTTGCAGGTCTGGTCCAAACTAGTGCCTGATCTTGTCTTAGGATAACAAAAGTAAACTGGAGGTTGCAGAGAGCCCCAGACTATCCAAAGGAATGGTTTTTGTTCAAACCTCCCAACCAAGGGCTGGTTTATTTCATGCTGCTTATAGATCACTGAGCATCAGCTGTTTGAGTATGGCATTTTCCCATTTGACATCACTGAAGTTATCCCTGTAGAAAAGGTTCAGAAAAGGAAAACCTGCCTTTTGGAAGGATTTGGTAGGAACACATTCAGGAGACTTCGGCACAGAAACAAATTGGTCCTCAAGCTGTGTTAACTTAGCTGTGTTGTAAATTGCAGCGGATTAAAACACTCTTTCTGCAGCCTGTTCAATGGTCTCTTAAGTTTAGAGTTGTGGGAGAACAAAAGGGAAATATTTTGCTACTATGAATGAACAGCAGGCCCTGTAAACAGTGTTGCAAAAGGAAAGAATGACTTGCAACCTTTTCATTATGTTTGAAAGAAATTGGCTGGGGGAAAGAGGCCAAAAATATATTACCCCCAGCTTCAAATTGTAAAAGTGTTTAGAGTTGTTTAAGGACCCCATGCACTCCTCTTGGTCTGTAAAACCAGAATCTCGGGGAAACAGAACATAAGGAGCTGGAAAGAAAGAACTGAAGATTTATTGGTGTTTTCAGCATAATCACTCATCAATCCCCTTCAGCAGAAAAGGAAATGAGACTGCTTTTCTCTTTCAGCTAAATGAGGGTATTCTAAAATGTCTCCTTGCTGTGTAAGTATGGAACAACACATTTAAGAAAAAGTATATCGTATTGCTAACCATAATATATGCAGACAACATATATATATATTTTTTTTTTTTAACTAAAAACAAACAGAAAGTGCCCTACTGTTTGACTTTGACAGGACAACTGTGCCTTTGGGTTTAGATCAGAAAGTGCTTCCAGCTCTATTGTTGCAGGCATGCCTGAAGCATCAGTGAAGGAAAGGACTTCCAGTGTTTAATAGAAATTCTCAATAGGGTAGAGATAATTCTTGTTATTAATTTATTTTGCTTTTGTTTTGATCACTCAAATAGACTTGTAATGTTTGGAGATGGCCCAGGGTAAAGCTGCAATTGAACAGATTTTGCTATACATTTCCAAAACGTAATAAACCCCCAGTTCTCTTCTGAAAGGGGATGCTTGTGTCGAGTGACTTGTTCGGGGTTAGAGAGAGGCAGCTGAGCTTCCCAGGTCCCCAGGAGACTTATTTGGCATCTGGTTTTCCTTACTTATCCAACAAGAAGCAAAGGTACTTGGCACCACTGAACAAGGGAGGAGGAGAAGATAAACGAATCAGGACAAGGAGAAACTGAAAAATACAGAGAATCTGAAAACTTGAATAAGGAGCACAGTGATTTCTAGTAATCAAGGAACAGGCACCAAGAGTAAAGTTTCCTCTTAAGAAAGTTCTCTAAAACTAAGGCAGAGCATAGAACACATAGGCAAACTTTAGACCCAGACATGACATGGAGATGACCACAGCAGCACTCTTGGTTGACTTCCCCAGTGATGGTGGCCAGCAGTCAACCTTCAGTGCTACAGCTACTGCCAGATTTAGCAGCAGCATTTAACGCAGTTATTCACAAGGCCATAGTGGAGAAGTAGAAGCCTGGGGGATGGATACAGAAAGACCTAATTAAGGTCTGTTAGGACTGTTAAGGTCTTGCTCACAGTGCTCTCACCAATCTGTTGTGTTGGGTCTCAGGCCATATAACTATGTGTCCAAGTTGCTCCTGTATATCAGAAGAGTAAAGTTCCATTTACCTCCCAAGGCAGGTTTTGCCTTCTTGAATATAAGTATGGTCTTGCCATCCTTTGCCCAGAAACCTATTCTATTCCCTAGATTTGCCTGTGACTTAAATTACTACCTTTGATACTCAACAATAAGGTGTCAACATTCCTGATTATAGCGTATATTTGGAGCATAAAACAGACATAGATGTCTGTCCTGAGTAGTTTAAGAAAAGTACACATATCTGAGAGGCATGTATTTCCTTTAGTTGGTTTCCTCAGCACTCTGAAAACTTCTTTGGTTGGAGTCTGGTCCTCCAGCATTGTTTTTATGTCCCTTGTCACTCTTGATAGATTCTAACTATCCCTTTCCTTGCTTCAGTCTTCTCCTGCATAAGCAGTTTCTGCTCCCTCCAAACCCTGTAATTGCAGATGGGTAAGAGAAGGGGCTCCTTTCATCTCTGATTACCTTGATTCCCATTTCAAGTGTTCCAGCAAGGACAAACATTAATGCTAGATACGCTCCACTGCTCTTTGCCTGATTATGCACAACCAGCAGCAACTACATACCAGTCATCACAATTTCTAGATTGTAAACACCGACGTTCTCCAAATCTCACTCTCTCACTGTTTGCTATAGTCCATTATGTGAAAATCCACTTCTGCACTCATGGCTCACTGAAACAGTCGTGTTGTTCTACAGCATGGCTGCAAGCAAGGCCCACATCTGCCAGATCCGGTATTAATGCGGAACAATTAGGCTTATTCTGAACTGACCCACTGTAAATCTTTATGGTAACAATCCTGCATTAAAATTCAATTTGACTTGAAGAAATATCACTCTGAAAAAAAAAAGCTCATGAAAAATAATTATCCTTTTTCATTTGCTTGGAAACTTTCATAAAGAGCCTAACAGTTAACTGCTAACACCTGAAGTGCAAATGACCCATCGATCCACTTAGACTGCTATTGCATATTGCAACATGTTCTTTTCCTAGAAAAACAGCAGTACAGTCGTCTGTGTAACACATCGTGCAAGTAGAGAAGCAATTTAGGTAAGTCAATAACTTCCATCTGTTCTGAAGCAGTAAGCATGAAAAGAGTTTCTTTATTCTGCTATAAATTCATGGCAGTGCCTCTCCAGTCTTATTTGTGCCAAGTTAATTAGTGTATCCTGCAACTACTGCATGTCCTGTACATATTTTGGGGTGACACCCATACACAGAGATGAAGTGTTGCCTTGGGATGCTCTAACAATCCTTGTAGGATGTGTATTTCTTTTCTGTGGCCTGTGTGAATAATGTTAACAAATTTCCCTCAGCTTTGCATCATATCAGCTCACTGAAAAGTACACCCAGGTCCCTGAGCAAAAACAATCCCACAAATGGGTTTGCCCTTTCCCAAGGGAGGAACAATCTGCACTGCTTTCCCCAACCACTTCCCTGTGTTCACTACAGGGACCTTATCTCCTCCCACTGTACATAGGTGCTTTGTTTGGGCAGGACCAGGACAGTTAACAGATCCTTGTTGTTAACAAGCCAAGTGACCTCTGCTAAATTTATATCCCAGTGCTTCCATCCCCATTGTTCTGTGAGTACCTGGGAATGGTCCTTTGGGATTTCATGTTCCTGGCACTGTTTTTTCCTGAGAAGATATACATTTGGGGCATCATAGGTACATCAAAAATAAAGATTTCTGTGCTCTTACCTCTCTTGCAGAGAGACAAGACATTTGACATCTTCAGACACTCCAAGGCTCTTGCTATACAACCAGCAAGAAACTGTCCTCAGCACCAACAGTGTTAGCATGTATTTGTCTGATTCTAGATGCTGAAGTTTTAGTCTCAATTTAACCATTGGACAAACCCATTTTTCCATGTGAGAATGGAGTTTGGAAGGATCTTAAGATGTTGCTTTCACCCTCATTATAATCTTCACTCTATTCTTGGCTAAATAAATAAATACCTGAAATGTATTTCTTGTGTTCCCCCTTAGTTATTTTATATACACACTGTTCTAAAAGGTGAAAACCTGTAAAGTTTTCTCTTTTATACATGGTAAAGGACTCCTAATATTTTTGCCTCTGTCAGGATCCTACAAGTTCAACTCCACTGAAGCTGTTTTGAAGGAAAACTCCTCCCTCCCTGTTGAGTCTGGAGCAGCCCTCAGAGGCTGCAACCATCAGGGCTAAGCTGTATCAGGGGGCTCCACACATGATGGAGCAATCTAGGATTGGGAAGGAAGAAACATAATTCACTGTTGTTTTTAGCTTCAGCTCCTTTGAGGCTCCAAGCTCCATGTTGTACCTCTTACAGTCACAGAACAAGAACACAAATTAAGTGAAACAAAAACTGAATTAATTGATTACAGGAAGTTCATGAGTTTGGGAAAGGACTATGAAAACATACAAGAACAATGAGCTTATATGTTGCCCATGCAAACACAATGAGCTAAATCACTATACCAGAGGCTGCTAGGGGGACAGGAGCACTGGGAGCCCCAGGCCAAGGCTGTGCTTACAGCCCTGTGTCTGGTTCCACACTGCTTGCCCTGGGCTGCATAAGAGAGAACTATGGGCTAAATCATCAACATATAACCATGGCCGCAGCAGGCAGCACCTGCATCCAGGATTTACCAGACGGTAATTACAATACAGACACACTCCTTTTGTGCTTGGGAAGCTTTTTTACCATTTCTTGAAAGAAGACAGAACTACAGAGCTGATAGAGTACATTGCTGCATGCTGCCAACTCTCCTTACAAGAAAGTAGTTTTAGGAGAACTGACTAAAAAACCACGGCTAGAAGTATTTTGAACATCCCTGCTTACAAAATGAAATTAACCCACAAGAAAGTATCCTGGCACCCTTAAAGACTTTGTTTCTAGATATCAATTGCCCCACGGTAATTAGTTTGTGGGATGATCTTGAGTCATGGACCCCAGAAGGGTTGGGATCCAGAGGGTCTTGCACAGTCAGAGTGAAACAAAGTAGTTAGAGATAAGACTCAGAGCTGGAGTTTTTGTATGCAAAACATTAAGAATGTGACAGAAACTACACTCAATCCTGTTAAAGTGTGCAAGATAAGAAGTCACAAATAAGATGGCAAAGGCTTCAGTTATGGTCAGCTGCAAAATGAAGACAGGCTTTTTTTTACACAAGGGCTCATGTCTGCAGTGAGTGTCTTTTGTTTATCTGAATATTTGGCTTCTTTCATGATCATGATGTCATTTTTAGATTTGTCACTGCTCTGATCTTACATTTGGTGTCATTCTGTTGTGTCCAATCTACAGACAGATTTTGAAATGTGTCCTACAAATGATTACAAATGTACTTAGCAACAGAGGAAGTCTCGGGATATTGCAAAGTAAAATTCTCAGATCAAGTGGAAAATCAGTGTTCAAAATCATGTGCAACCTGTAGCTTGTGTTTTCTTGTTCAAATAATTTTCTGGACAGTATGATGTAAAACAAATCAACATCTCCATCTTTCCCTTACTCCAGTTAACTGTTTTTCTTGTAGTTGTTTGTTTTGGGGTTTTGTTGGGGTTTTTTTGGTTTTTTTTTTTGGTTCTTTGTTAATACATTTTATTGGCTGCAATATGACTCAAAGTGTACATTTTGTTTAGTATGTGGTCTGTTAACGTTCCCTGTAGTAGCCCTTTTAGCACTGTACTTTGTACCTGTAGCTAGAACAGTGTTGAGAACACACCGGTGTTTTGGCTTCTGCTGAACGATGCTTCCACAGCATCAAGTCTCTCTCCAGCCCCACTCCACTTCCAAAGGTTCGGAGTGGACAAGAGGCTGCGAGTGGACATAGCCAGGACAGCTGACCCAAACTCACCAAAGGGATATTCCATACCATATGATGTGCTCAGCAGTAAAAGCTAAAAAAAAAGGAGTAGGGGAGGGCGTTCACTATTAAAGTGTTTGTCTTCCAAGGTGACCAGTATGCATACTAGGACTCTACTTCCCAGGAAGTGGATGGACAGCACCTGCTGACAGGAAGTAGAAAATAAATCTTTCTCTTTTGTCTTGCTTTGATATAGACATCCTGTGAAGAGGTAAAACCTGGTATTTATGGTTGTATGGTAGATATAAAGTAATGAGGGAAAAATAGGGACAGGGGGCTGCGCAGTGCATCCATAAATGTTATATGCTCCCACTTCTCCAGGTCAATAGGTTTTCATTACTTGTTTATCCCTGGAACAACAGCCCTCAGTTATGGTCAGCCAATGGGGTTTGTAGCTTTTCTTTATTACAATGGATTTATCAGCACATTTCCCAGAGTCAGGTGAGTGCAGCATTTCTGCATGCAACAAGAAGGTAAATATTTTAAAATAAAACCACAGGTAAAAAATAACAAAGTAATAAAAATATATATATATATAAAAAACAGTGTATAAATGTTGTAAAAAAAGAGTCAAATTTTGATAGCCATGTTAAATAGTTACCAATTGAGGTTGTTAGTTCAATTTTCTACTAAAAAGTAGTTAAGGGAAAATACAGGCATCGGTCTTTCCAGCAGCCCTTATTGAACTACGCCTGTTCACCTTCAGTTGCTAAGACACAGATAATTTCTTTATCTTGGTGCCTGGAAATAGAAATCCTGTTGTTTGACTGTCAGAAAAGTCTTTATACATGAGTTTTCCTGCATCTATTTCCCTGACACAATAAATCTGCTAAAGGCATTTGAATGAAATATGAGTTATATTAATCAGCAAAGACTGTTGAAATTTCTGCCTTCAATTTGCCCCATGGGAATAAAGAATTAATGTAAATAATATAAACCAATAACAGAGCCAAATTTAATAAGAACCTAAACTACTGTGAATACTCTTCTAAATAAAGAAGCCCTCATTATCCAGTCTACACACCCAGCAAGATTAATTTGCTCATCACTGTTATTCTCAGAGATGAATTTGATCTATTTATATGTTTTCTTAAAAAAAAAAGGAAAAGCTATAATATTTTTCACAAATGGAATAGCCCTTCCCTGAAGACTGCTAGCCTGGTTTACAACTGTAAATTGTGAGGCAGAGATGGATATAAGCATTCAGATATTATGATTTTATCAGCTTGCTTTGATTTTTGTCTGTGAAATCTGATAAGGGAAGCTCTTTCTCAGCCAACATCCTTGTAAGTATCTTACAGTCTACACTGAATGCAGAATAGGGCTATATGTTTACTGCTCTTTCCTCTGTTTCTGCCAGATTTTGGAATTATTGATTGCCTCATGTTCCTCTGGGAAATAGAAGGCAGCAACCTACCTGGCTGAAATGCTCTAACATACACTCTACACACAATTACCTCCTACAGTTTAATAAAACATGGACTCAGTCTTTTCCCAATACTCACAAAGCATCATTTGTACTCATAACCTCTTTTGGCACAGTCCATCTTACTAACCTGTCTTCTTATATTACAGGCCAGATGTTGGCTGTCAAAGTAATTATCAGCTAAGTACAGATATTCTTGAAAGTTTTTGACTGCCCCATTTATCTCACTGCCAGTTGGTGAGTCCATCTCAAATGCCAGTGAAAAACCTGGTCTTGATTCAGCAACTAGTGAAGTTAGTATAACTTAAGCATTTAAGATCATCAGGAGGTTTTTTTTGTCACTTCTGTGCAATTATCTTTTTAGTCCTCCAAGACACCAGGAAGTCAAGGGAAGTGATTCTCTGCCTCTATTTCTTTCTTGTGAGACCTCATCTGGAGTACTGTGTTCAGGTCTGGGGCCCCCAACATAAGAAGGACATGGCCCTGTTGGTGTAAGTTCAGAGGAGTGCCACAAAGGTAGTCAGAGGGCTGGAGCACCTCTCCTACGAAGAAAGACTGAGACAGCTGGGCTTTTTCAGCCTGGAGAAGAGAATGCTTCAGAAAGACCTTATTGAAGCCTTCTGGTACCTTAAGGGGCCCTACAAGAAAGCTGTAGGGGAGCTTTTTTACAAGGACATGTAGTGATAGGACAATGGATAATGGCTTTAAACTGAAAGACGGTAGAGTTGGATTAGTTATAAGGAAGAAGTTCTTTACTCTAAAAGGCACTGGAAGAGATTGCCCAGAGAAACTGTGGATGCCTCATCCCTGGAAAGTTTCAAGGGCAGGCTGGATGGGGCTTGGAGCAACCTGGTCTAGTGGAAGGTGTCCAAGAGGGTTGGAACTACATGATATTTAAGGTCCATTCCAACCCAAACCATTCTATGACTTGAAAAGGTGTTTAAATCTCAAGAATATGCTCAGTGTCATAATGGAAACTGGTAAAGTTTCTTTTGTTCCTGAACATATTAGTATTCCACTTGGGAGGATATAGATTGAAATATGGTTGCTGGCTTGTAGTGAGGGTTGATTCCACACACTACTATTTTTCATGTCTGAAAAACTTTATATGAATTATTCACATGCATGGTAGACAATGCCTGTCTGGCTTTCCCAGACCTTGCACTAGACATGATAGTCAATCTTTCTGTGGTTCAGGATGTCTCAGGCTCTATTTAGTTTCAGGTTTTTTGTTGCAAGACTGATAAATAATGTATTGTGTTAAATCCTTTTCGCCAAAGAACAAAAAAAAAAATTAATAGAGAACTCAACATGCACCTACATATATTATCTGGAGATGTATAAAGATTTTGGCAGGGAATAAGAACAGAACATTGACATTTTTTTCGTATAAGAGTCAGCATGTTTTCCTAGTAATAATACAGCAAATCTGTAGGATGAAATCCAACGAATAGAAAGTATCTTGAGTGGATTTCAAAACATGACTTTAGATATGAATAGATTACACAGTGACTACTTGTTTTCCATGCTTATGCAATATTGCAAAATGAAAGGGTGAGTACTCACATGAGAGTATATGATATATTGTCTTGTTTGATGACAGGTTTTCCCGCTAGTTTCGCAGGAATCTGAGAGATTTTTTACTATAAAACATTTTTTTCCAGTGACGAATGCTGCCTCTTGGTAGCAGATTACCAAATCAAGTGTGAAAGAGGACTAATTCTTCCCATTCCTCCATGGTCATGCAGTGTTCTCAGCAGGGGAAATACTCACTGCACAGTTGCGTGAGCAAGGTTGTTCTAATGTGGGTGTGAAGTACATCTAGGAAGCAGGAATTTGAAAGCAGGATCCACCCAGCAGTACAGCCAGTTAAAGAAACCGAATTTCTACCTCCGTTCCCAGTGAAGCCATTCTAGTTTTTTTGTAGGAAACAAATTTGCCCAATGGAGACCTGAATGACTAATGCTTCACCCATGTCTGAAACAGAAATAATAATGATAGGAGTAAAAATATATTTAATGAGATGCTTGCTGTAAGTGTTATTGGAAACATCATTCAAAAGTTAAATTAAAGTAACTCTACCCTGAATATTAATATAAATTTAAAGACTGACCATTAATAAGACCTGTTTTATTATGCAATTTCTTTCCAAGGGAAACAAAGGAAGTGTTTGTGGCTTTCACCAATGACCCAATGGAAGCATTAGGAAACAGATTGCGGGTACCAATTCTGCATAAAAGGTAAACAAATTCACTTTACATTTTTCATGAAAACCGCCTGTGCTTGAAGTTCACAGCATGACTGCTCACCTCAGGTGTTCCTAAAACAACTTCTTGCCCAACCAAACTGAGGAAGAAGCAGCCGCCTTCTGCCCTGGAGTTACTCACAGGAAGTCGAATGAGATTCTTGATCTCTCAGAGTAAAGGTCTCAAACCCAGAGCTCTCATTTTTCAATAAAGTGCTTTCATTTTCCAGACTGTAATTAATATTAGGAGGCAATTCCTCTCTTAGTGCAGGCAGGACATGTGCAGCCAGGAGTATCAGATTTAGGTCTAGGAAGAGGAGAAGTAAGAATATACCCAGCACACTTCTGAGGTAAGGATATGGGTGGAAGGGGGAATTTAGGACCCTGCCTACAATGTGGTTTATACTTTTTATTTGGTGATTTCTTTCACTCCATTCTGGAGACATCTAGGTACAAAAGATGAAAAGAAGCAGCATGTAGTATGATTAGAAGACTTAGGAAAAACTTGTGTTGTGGTAAAGGGTGGTGCAAGACTTAGTAGCATTCTCTGTTGTTGATTACCGAGGTCCATCCTGGATCCAAAGTAGTTTTAAGTTTCTGCTTTTCCCATCAGACTGTTCTTGTTTTCAGCCTTGAGACACAGTGTCTGCATGTAAGGAAATATTGCTTATCCTCGTGCATCCTGATAGTGTCACATAGCTTTCTGTGTTGCTGGGTGGGAGCACAAGCTGAACTAAGTTATATATTCAGTAGGAACGCACAGAAGCTGACCTTGCTACTTTTCACTGGCAAATAAAGCACAATGGCAGGACTACAGGACTCCTGGTTTGTTCCCTTCTTTGTTTTCCTTTCTTTGTGATGCCTCAGTTTAATAAGTTGTGTTTTGCTGCTTCTCAATATTTACACTACAATATATAGGGCTGTAGCATGTTTGGCCCAGGTTCAAAAAATGAAACTGACCCCAAACACCAGCAGTCCTGCCATGTTCTTTATCTGCATGGTGTAACACTTGAGTACTTCTCTCCTGTGGCCCTAGCCATTACCTGCTTAGCACCCCCAAATTGTCATACCCAACTGTTCCACCTTTAATACCACTTCAATTCTCATTTCTCATTACCTTTAAAAACAGGTATTGTTCTCCACAATGGTGTCTATTTGCAAAGTAATAACAGATAATTAAATATATATATGGAAGAAGCATTTCATTAAAGTATTAGATGATATGAATCTCTTGAAGGCTAAAAGGTTAACAAAAATTGGTAAAACATACAGAAATCAAGGAGGGAAAATATTGGCCAACTCAAATTCACCAACAGCAGCCAGCTTTCTAAATATTACAGTGATCTTTACTTTTGTTATCCCCACTCCATGTGAAATGCATTGGAGACACACAGGTCCCCTGGACAAATGACATTCAGAAAATAACACAGATCTCTTCAGTCAATTAACTGTAAATAGTAGCATATTCATCAAGGAAGTCAAGGCTTACAGTAGTCATTAAGTATCTTTCATTCTTTGAACTTGCTTCAGTGCCACTGGGTTCATTTCTAGCTTGTACAGTCTCCTTCAGGAATTCCCTGTTATCGTGGCACGAATATTCACCTCTAGTTCTTCAGATGTTTTTCAGCATACAGGGGGAAGCCCTGTAGAGAATTTCCACCATGATATCCTTTTGTCCTCATTCTACTAAATGATCACTGTAATAAAATCTTGTAATTACTAATGTGTGTAACTGAGATGGTTTTTTCCAAGGCCAGAGTTGTCTTGGCATGGCTCAGGGCTATGCAGGGGTAGGCAGATAGAATAGAATAGAATAGAATAGGAATAGAATAGAATAGAATAGAATAGAATAGAATAGAATAGAATAGA